>LR990871.1:3029696-3377564 GCA_905163395.2 Endotricha flammealis | reverse complement strand
ATGCTCCGGGCTCGTTAACTCCGCTATTTCGCCCAAACGGTGAGCCACATATGGCGTGTACCGAGCCGAGTCATTTCGTATCCAATGCAAACAAGTTTTGGAATCGGACCAATAAGTTACGTTCGTATTCGCTTTATGTCCCGTGAGTACATCTTTTGCTAAACGAGCGCCTATTAGTGCCGCCTGCAATTCCAATCGTGGAATGCTTTGCGTCTTTAAAGGGGCCACTTTGGCCTTGCCGGCTACCAACGTGACGCCTATTGATCCGTCCAAGCGTGTCATACGCCAATACGCTACCGCGGCGTATGCCTGCTCGCTGGCGTCGGCAAATACGTGTAACTCCCTATTCGTCACATTATGAATTTCGTAGCACCGCGGAATCCGTATGCTTTCGACGTATTTCAAATCGTCTATCCATTCCCTAAAGCTACGGCCTTCCTCCGCGGGTATGGGCTCGTCCCAACCTACGCTCTTTTTCCACAATTCCTGCAGCATAATCTTAGCAGTAATCGTGTATGGACTAAGTAACCCCAGCGGATCGAACACGGACATAACCGCCCCGAGCGCCTCTCGCTTCGACGGCGTGCGAGTCCCATCCCTAACTTCAGCCGGGACGCGCGGCATTGTGGTATTGAATTTTAATTCGTCCGCTATCGGTTCCCACAAAATACCTAGCGTTTTCCCGTATGGATGTGCGCCCGCCCCTAATTCCTTCAGGTCGCGCGCCCTGTCCGCCGCCGGTATAGGCTCCAATAATCGGGCTTCGTTCGCGTTCCATGCAGCGAGTTCGAAACCTGCGCCCATATGTACCTCGCGTACCTCCTTAATGGCGCGCGCGGCCTGTTCGGCATTATCGAAGCTAGCTACCCAATCGTCCATATAATGGTTTTCCGTGATTTCCCTAAATGCAAGAGGGTGAGTTTCCCGGTGCGCCTCAGCATTCCTATTCCTTACACTGTGCGCCATAAACGGTGAACTCTTTGCCCCGAATAGCATAGCCGTCATACGATACTTTCGTGGCGGAGACGTGCGTTCGTTGCCGCGCCACAGAAAGTGTTGAGCCGCCTGATCTTCCGTTCGTATTCGAACACGCAGAAACATTTCTCTGATGTCCGCGGTCACGGCGACCGGGCGCTCCCTAAATCGGTATAAGACCCCGTTCAACGACTGCAACATATCCGGTCCCTCTAACAACGCGTCATTAAGGCACGTGCCTTTGGACTTAGCCGCCGCGTCAAATACCATTCGAATTTTATCCGGTTTATGCGGGTTAACCACCGCAAAGTGCGGTAAGTACCAAAGTCGCGGGTTGTTCTCGCATTTGTCATTACACGGAACCGCGTATCCCTTGTCTAATAGTCCGTCTACCTGACTAGTATACGCAGACCTAAAAGTTTCGGATTTGTCCATGCGCCGCTCAATATTCTTCAATCGCTTGTATGCCATATCGTGGCTGGGGGGAAGGGCTATGTTTTCGTTCGCCCACGGTAAACCGACCTCATAGCGTCCCTGGACCCTCGTCACCGTAGACTCAAACATTTCTACGGCGCGTTCCTCGGCTTGTATCGGTTTCCGATTTAACGCAATTCCCAGCGAGTCAATAGCGAAATGTCTTTCAATAATGCTATTCAACTCGTCATCACAACGCGACGCGGTCCGTGCATGCATCACTCTCAAATCCTCATTCATAACCCACCTTGGTGCGGTCCCATGAATCACCCATCCTAATTTCGTGAGCGACGCCGCGGGCTGCTTTGTTCCGTTCGTAAGCAGTCGGCGTGTCACTATTAAGTGCCAATTATCCGCACCTATTAAAATTCCCGGACTCGCGTTTGCGTAACACACGTCGCTTTCTGACAGCTGTTGCAGATGCGGGGTAAGTAAAACGTCCCGCCGAATAGTTTGGCTTCCCAGGGATAGGTTACGGACCGTTCGTGCCGTTACTGAATAGAAATTATTTTCCGCCTTTCCCCGTATCGCTAGGGAAACCACCCTACTGGCTGGCTCCCGCTGTGTCGATGTTACGCCGTGTATACGCAACGCCCTCTCCGGCCCTGTGGCCCCGATCGCGGTAGCTAACTCGTCGTTAACGAGTGTGATGGTAGAGCCCTCATCAAACATGGCAAACGTATCCACGTCTCTACCATCTTTGCCCCTAATCACGATCGGACAAACTTTAAGTAACACCTCGGTGTTCCTACTTAAGTGCGTGACCGCGGTTATTGCACTATCTTCTTCTTTCGCCGCGGGCGCGTAAGTCACGTGTAATAAAGCGTGATGCGGCGATCGGCACTCGCCTATACCGCACCTTTTCGCTTTACACTTGACTCTTCTGTGTTTGTCATTCAGACACAGGAAACAGACGCCTACTTCCTTCGCCCACTCCCATCTTTCATGCGTCTCCATTTTTACAACTTTTGGACACCGGAACGTATCGTGTTTAGCTCCGCAACACAAACATTCACGTTTGCGAACTTCGTTCGCGTTCGTGGTCGCTCGGTTTGCGTTCGCGGTCGCTTTGTTCGCGTGGACTTCGTTAGCGTTCGCGGTTGCATACACCCTAACCCGTGATCTGTCCGCTCGCCCGCGCGGAAACGCCACTGTCGCGTTCCTGTTGGCCGGCGTTGCTACTGATTGCGCCGTTGTCGCTGCGGTCGACGGCGAATATGAGTACCGCACCCCTTTATTCGCTTCTTGCATTAGATAGCGTGATAATGCTACTATCAGCGGTACTTTAGAGTCATTGTGCTTGGCGGCGTGATCGCACCACCGCATCCTAATGTTCTGACCCAATTTGTCCGTAACCTGCCGCGCTAACATTGGATTTTGCAGGTATCCGTATCCTATCGCCCGATCGGTCGCGCCTATGTTCCTGCGCCGTCGGTGAACTATCCCGATATCCCATGGTTTCGACATCAACGCGCTCCCCTCGTATGTGAGTGTTATGTAACCACTCCGAGAACCGTTGTTCAGCTTGCCCAGTCATCGGCTTGGGATTCTGCTGCAACCAGTCGGAAACGCGACGTTCTGCGTCCGCTGGTTCGTTACCGCCTACACTATCGCGGTCCGTCTCCTCTCTAATGGTAGCGACGTTCGCAGCTAACCGTTTCTTAATCAAATCCGCTTGTAACTGAAATTCCCGACGCTGTAGATCCGCCAGCTGTTCTTCGGCTTCCAACTCGGCTTGCCTTATTCGTGCAACCGCTGAAGCCGTGGAACGCTGTGATCGCACAGAAGGTGCCCTACTTTCCCTACGGACTGGGCCTATATCGGTCGCGGTTGTAGTCATCGCGGCGTTCGTCCGCGCATCTTCTACGTTCGCGATGTTACCTAACGCGGCGGTCACTGCGGCATTCGCAGTCGACGGCGACGCGGGTGGATCCTCATACGCTCTCATACTACGCGTGGTTGGCATACCCGTGCCACCTACTACCCTAACACTTGACAACTAACACTTAACCTTACTACACTACGTGACGAGAGTCTTGCACGGCGGCTCGTAGTCTCGTCGATCCGAAGTACAACGCAACCGTTTGGCTGCCTGTTGCTCGACGTCGTCGCACCGTTGGGTGATCTTCAATAAAACCCGTCGGTCGCACGTCGCACCGTTCGGTGTTCTTCGGATATACCAGCTTCGATCGTAAAACGACCCAAGGTCGACGCAAAGTATACGTGCTCGCTACACCTAACGGCGTTCGGCAAGACACATATCAGCGCTACGTTCTGCGCTGTGTGCGTCGCCAATATGCTTCGCACAACTTTACGTCGACGGACGACTTCGATCGTAAAACGACCCAAAGTCGACCACAAAGTATACGTGCTCGCTACACTTAGCAGCGTGCGGCAAGACACGTATCAGCGCTGCGTTCTGCGCTGTGTGCGTCGCCAATATGCTTCGCACAACTTTGCGTAAAGATCTTCACGTCGAAAGACGCCAGGTTTTTCACGTCGAAAGACGCCTGCGTCTAAAGACGCCTTGTCAAACCTCGAACCGTGATCCGGCTCGAAGGACAAACTGATGGTTCTGCGGCAATGGGTAGGCAATGGTCACCAGGAACCATATACCGGAAAGGAAAACGAGGTTTGCTTCTTTTAACATCAATGGACTGTATTTATTCTTGAGTACTATTTCTATCTTCATTTAAAACAATACTATTTCTTTCTTGGTAGTGTAGCTCGGTGTTGTTCACTCTCTGAAGAGCTGTGTTGGACTGTGACAGTACCGAGCTACCCTGACATATTTATAGCCAATATTTGGCCCTCATGCGGACCAATCGGAGGCGAGATAATTTTCGTGTAATTTGCGACAATTTCCGACGACATTTCGGGCAAAAAGTCACTACGCACATATCGCATAATGCGCTCTACATTCTACAATTAGTAACTTATAACTCCATATTCGTGGTTATTCTAACTAACTAACACGCTGTTTCCATATAAGCGATATATTAACAGTAACTACACAAAACTAATATCCGAAATAAGCACGTAAACCTTAAATTATACATGCAAAACGTAAAAGTTGATACGAAATTGACCAATAACGTCGTATTCTTAACGTTTACAGCGCTAATGTTATTGATCACACATACTCTATGACGAAACCAACCTTTTACACATTATTCGTTAACTATCCGTACATATTCAAGACAGTAAACACACAAAACAATTGAAGATCATAAGCCAAAATTATTACCAATTTCATTTACTAGCGCCACGGCAAGATTTTACAACTCAGGTGGACCAAAATCTAGGAGCGCTGCTTCAGGCAAAACTTTGGAACTAAAATCCTATACGTAAATAGTGCACATAAACAGTGCACGTAAATAGTGAAAATATCCATGTTACATCTAATTACGTAATCTAATTAGCTTATTCTAATGTAAAACAAAGGTATTTAAACTTAAACTAAATAATCACATAATTCCGATTATCAAAGTGTTCAATAGAACCATAAAACTAGGGTAAAACATAATTAAAACATAATCAATTTATTTATTTACAAAATCGGCTCGTGTCCGCAACATCATATATAATAAAAATGAAACCCGTTTTCCGTTGTCACGACATAACATGAAAACGACTTGACCGATTTGGCTGATTTTTTTTTGTAGTTTTCTAATACTCTGAACAAGGTTCTTACGGAAAAAAATATTAAGAAAATCTCTCAGAAAGGGTAGGGGTAGGGTAGGGGTAGGGTAGGGTAGGGGTAGGGTAGGGGTAGGGTAGGGGTAGAGTAGGGGTAGGGTAGGGTAGGGGTAGGGTAGGGGTGGAGTAGGGGTAGGGTAGGGGTAGGGTAGGGGTATGGTAGGGGTAGGGTAGGGTAGGGGTAGGGTAGCGGTAGGGTAGCGGTAGGGTAGGGGTAGGGTAGTGCCTCTAAGGCGGAACAAAGTTTGCCGGGTCAGCTAGTATTTTTATAAATTGTGAATATTCAAACAAAATGATTTCATAATGTCGTCGTACTATTTATTCTGTTCGTGATCTCGGAATAACAGCTAAAATTCTAACTACATCCTAGCGGACTGAATCATATTCATCGATAATAACAGTAAGTAATTAAATATTAAATTATATGATATTTGAAAGGGTTCATGTTAAATTGGTCAATGGTTAAATGCAAAGAGAAAAGACATAGAAAGTTTAATGGCATATTGCTATTGTCTCTTTCACACTTATAGGAAATCTCATTACGTCGACTCGCTCTATTTTTAACCCCCGACGCAAAAAGAGGGGTGTTATAAGTTTGACGTGTGTATCTGTGTATCTGTGGATCTGTCTGTGGCATCGTAGCAACCAAACGGTTGGTCCGATTTTGATGCAGTTTTTTTTGTTTGAAAGGTGACCTGTGCGGGAGTGTTCTTAGCTATGATTCATGAAAATCTGTTCAGCCGTTTGAAGATCATCAGCTCTTTTCTATTTGATAAAGGGAAATGAACAGCTTCCACTGGTTAGAACGATTTGGAATTTGGTATTCTTTAACTGTCATGATATTGCAAGAATATGGTAAACTTGATCTGATACTGCAGCATCATCTGGAACCTGCAGTATACTCAACTCCTCGTCAAATTACAGCAGATGTATCGTGTTTGGGCTCATTGTAATGGTCTCATTGAATTGATCATTTATAGGTATAATTCACTAGCTGAGTTCGCGGCTTCGCTCGTCATACTTAATGTTTATTGCTATCGCGCTATATTTTTTTCCCGACCCAAAAAGAGGGGTGTTATAAGTTTGACGTGTGTATCTGTGTACTTTGGTGCTAGATGGTTACCAGGGTCTGATGATGGAGCTGGAAGGTGGCCATAGGAACTCAATAATTAAACGACATAACACCATCGAGTTTGGGCTCGTTTGATCGTTCTTGATGAGTACCTTGGTGCTAGATGGTAACTAAGGGGTCTGATGATGGAGCTGGAAGGTGGCCATAGGAACTCGGTAATTAAACGACATAACCCCATCGAGGTTGGATTCGTTTGATCCGTCTTGATGAGCACTTTGGTGCCAGATGGTAACCAGGGTCTTATGATGGAGTTGGAAGGAGGCCATAGGAACCCAGTAATTAAACGACATAACCCCATCGAGTTTGGGCTCGTTTGATCCGTCTTGACGAGTACTTTCAATACCTCTCATACACATTTTGTAATACTTTGTCATACATATTTCACAATATCTCTCATAGATATTTCGCAATACCCTAATATATATTTCGCAATACCTCTCGTACATATTTCGCGATACCACTCATACATTTCACGCAATACCATTCATACGTATTTCGGAATACCTATCACACATATTTTGCAATACCATTTATAATATTTCATACATATCTAAAATACAAATGAAACGGATAGAGATTAGAATAAAATAGGAACGAAACTATAAAAAACACCAAATAAAACTTAAATTAAAAATTTAAAAAACCCCCGACTCAAAACCTCTAAAAAGTAAATAAATAATAATTATGTACCCCCTATTCGACCTTTTAATGTTATGATATAATATTTATATTAGTTAATAGTAGTTATTCATAATACTTCCAAAGCGTCATCACGTCGGGGGACCGCTATAGACATTTAAACATAACTGTGTAGGTACTATTAACTAATAGACAGTAGACATCAAATTGTCAGCTAGTTATAAATTTTTACTTAGCGGTCTCCCGACGGGATGACGCTTTGGAAGTATTATGACTAACTACTATTAACTAATATAAATATTATATCATAACATTAAAAGGTCGAATAGGGGGTACATAATTATTATTTATTTACTTTTTAGAGGTTTTGAGTCGGGGGTTTTTTAAATTTTTAATTTAAGTTTTTCATAGTGTTGTAGGGATAGTTGTATTGATGTATGTAGGTATTGAAATACCGATATTATACTTTTTTTTTACGGATGTGGTTGGAAAACAAACTCAGGAATATGGATCATTTGATGTTAGGTGATTACAGTCGACTGTGGAGCATAAAGATTCTAGGGTCCCTAAACCGTTGCCGACCTATAACAGGAAAACACAGGATTTAGTGAGAAATAGTAGGTATAAGGAAGGAGTTAGATTCGGATATTTCACTCACCGAACGAAACGCATTGCTGCTACACGTCAATATTCTGTAAGAGGTTCACCGGTCGGGCTAGCTATTTCATAAACGCCCACTCCAAAGTTTTAAGGTTGTAAGAGAATTAAATAGAAAAATAATCTATAAATATGAAACTTGAGTGTGTTCTGAAAAGTATGGTGTATGATGTAGGCAACCGATAAGAATTTTTTTTAATTCCCACGGAAAAGCGGGATAAACGCAAACGAAGTTGCGCGGGTTTCTCTAGTAAAATATAATATCGTTGAGTTAGTATCCCATAACACAAGTTTCGAACTTACTTTGGGGCTAGCTCAATCTGTATGAATCGTCCTTATATATATTTATTTTTACATTGAAAATTATATAGACCAAGAGTTTTATTATCACAAATTGTTCACAGAAAGCAGCATTTTCAAAGTTCCCAGATCTACGTCTATTTTCACTGGCGAATGTTGCCAGTGTCGACACCAGGGAATCCTTACAAAAGCATTTTGGAAATTTAAGGTAGCTAACTAGCTTTGATACTACATAGATGACATTCCAAATTCTTCGCTTTGAACATCTCTGCGCCAGAACATCTCTGCTTCAGTGCCATCTGATTCTAAAACAATTAATGTGTTTTTTTATTTTTTATTTACATTTTGATCGTCTAATATTCGAGGAAGTTTCGTTGATTTTTTTGCAGCTGTCTGTACTTTATTATACTTTACATCTACTTTATAATATTCACACAATAGTAATAATTTATCTTGCTGTTAATTAATTATTAGAATTGGATGAATACTGATGAAGTATCGTGAGCTTAATAGTCCGTTACCTCCCACTTGCAATCTTACAGGCAACCTATACATATATGCTAATGTGATGACATACGAAATGAATCACATTTATTATTATAGTAATACAATCAAATAATAATTTTGAACAAAAATAATTATTACATGCGATTACTAAATTATTTTAAAAACGGTTAATTTGTAACATTCTTTATGATTTCTTTGAAGAGCCTTAAATCAAAACTGTTTAAGCCTTCAAAACTTTTGCGAAAGTGTATTTGGAATTTTAAAGTAGTAGATTTAATTTTAAATTATATTTAAATTATTTAAAAATTATAGTTTCTATAGTAATTTCGATTGCTATGTATTTGAACCTCGTACCTGAGGAGGGAAAAGAAGATGACGCACCTTGGCATAGGGTGGACAAACAATTCCTCAAAGAGCTATTGGTTAGTACTAATTCATCAAAATCCATAATAATTTGTGGATGTTTGTACTTTCATACTTATATAGATATAGCTTTAGGTATATATAGAGGACTAGCTGCTGCCCGCGGTGTTACCCGAGATTAGTTTTACGCACAGCAGCGCCATCTATATCAGACTTGAACAAATCCTATGGGAATCGCGTACTTTTCGGGATAAAAAGTACCCTATGTGTTCATCCAAGGTAGCAGATACCTACGTACCAAATGTCATAAAAATTGGCCCTGTCATTTGATGAAGAAGTAACAAACATATCACAAACTTTCGCCTTCATAATATTAGTGGGATAATTTTTATCCGGGAATCAGTTCGGGAATGTTTCGTGTAAAATCGTGTGTCTCCTACCACCAAAATGATATTAGACACACTTTTAGACGACCTTTTTGAAAAATTTTATGGTTTGTTATATTTTTACAGATATCCCGCCACGAGCGTCGTATATCACAACTAGAAGAGTTAAATTCCATGCCACTATACCCCACAGAAGAAGTGATCTGGGACGAGAATGTGGTACCAACAGAAATATATAGCGGTGAAAATTGCTAAGCTTTACCCAAGTTAAACTTGCAATTTCTCACATTACACGACTATCTATTACGTAATTTCAATTTGTTCAGGCTCGAAAGCACATGTAAGTATATTTTACGAACGTGACAATTTATGGGTGCATAGCTTGTAAGTTGCGGACGTGCTTGACCAGATTGCATACGCGGGTGCGGATCGGGCGCGGCGCGGCGCGTCTTACTCAAACATGAAATCTTATTTGGGTGTGAGTGTCCATAATGGGTACGCAGGCGCGGCACTCAAATAAAATTTCATTTATTAAAATTTCAAAATATGTATGAGTAAGATGCGCCGCGCCCGCTACGCAGCATATAGTTTGGCCAAGCACTACGTGAAAACGCAATTGCTCCTGTCGACAACGCTCGGCGCCCGCGCTCATACGAAGTTCCGTGGCACGTATGTGAACGCCGTATTTCTACCAAAGTTATACGCAGGCGTTTGCGCGCCGTATGTGACATGGAACTTACGAAGAGGTTGTGAATAAAGCTCATAACCCTTATCCGGGTAAAACTAAGATTTCTGTTTTCATTGATTTTCAATTCTTTGCCTCACAAAGTTCAAAATATGTGGTCGAGTCCAAGGCCTGGATTAATATTTTAAATTACACTTGAATTATTAAGCCGAGAAGCTGGCGTCCGTCAGACAATCGCATGTCAAGACAACAGTTGATTGTTACTTATTTATGCGAATGATAACGTCATCCATTATTCAAAAACATGCGTGGAAAGAATAATGTAATGAAATTTGTCCAAAAAATGTAGCGTTTACACTAATCTATCTATCTATCTATCTATCTATCTATAATATAATAAAAGTGTAAAAAAAGTTTGTCTGTACATTGAATATATTTCCAAAAAAATTGTTTAGGGCGATGAAGAATAAGCAATAGAACAAGAATTTCGAAAAATATTGTCCGTCTGTTTGTATGTATGTTTGTACACGCTAATCTCAGAAACGGCTGAACCGATTTAGATGCGATTTTCACTAATATGTAGCGATTGGCTCAACTTAACATTTAGTGTATGTTTCTTTTCAAAATTCCTATGGGAACGGGAATAATGGGACTGAACGTATAAATCACTGACTACTGTAGGGATTATAATGAAATTTGGTTCACGTGTAGAATTTAATCTGGACACATAGGGTATTTTTATCCCGAAATTCCCACAGGAACGGGAATAATGGGACTGAACGTGTAAATCACTGAATCATTAAGTGTTCTGAAACTGCAAGTGCTAGAAGTTTCCAATGTTTCATGGAGGTTCCTTTCTATATTTTGCGAAATTCCCATGGGAACGGGAATAATGGCACTGCACGTGTATTACCCGGGACGCTCAATCTAGCTGAAAGATTCTATCATTTATATACATAAAAGGAGAAGCTGACTGACAGACTGACATATCAACGCAGGGCCTAAACTATAAGTGTTAGAAACTTTTAAAATTCCCACGGGAAAGGGAGTAATACTACTGTAAGTGTATTATCGCAGGCGCTCAACCTAGAAAGCTGAAATTTTGTATAGAGGTTCTCTTTATAATGTTAACAAGGATAAAGATGGAGTTTTATATAATTCCCACGGGAAAGGGAGTAATAGGACTGTAAGTGTTTTATTGCAGGCGCTCAACCTAGAAAGCTGAAATTTTGTATAGACGTTCCCTTTATGATGTTGACAAGGATAAAGATGGGGTTTTACGAAATTCCCACGGGAAAGGGAGTAATAGGACTGTAAGTGTTTTATCGCAGGCGCTCAACATAGAAAGCAGAGATTTTGTATAGAGGTTCCTTTTATGATGTAAACAAGGATAAAGAAGGGATGTCTTAATTCCCACGGGAATGGTATAAATATGATTGCACGTGTGTTATTGTCGCTCAACTTAGAAAATAGATTTCGTATTAAGCTTCCCTTTATAAAGTAGACAAGGATAAACGGGATTTTTTAAAATTCCAACAGGATTCGGAATAGTAAGAATAAAGGCGTTTTTTTTTAATTCCCACGGGAACGAACATATTGGCATTTTCGCTTGACCACGCGGGCAGGGCCGCGGGTAACAGCTATAATATAATAAAAGTGTAAAAAAAGTTTGTCTGTACATTTAATATATTTCCAAAAATGTTTAGGGCGATGAAGAATAAGCAATAGAACAAGAATTATGTAAAATTTTGTCCGTCTGTTTGTATGTTTGTATGTTTATATGTTTGTATGTTTGTATGTTTGTATGTATGTTTGCACACGCTAATCTCAGAAACGGCTGAACCGATTTGGATGCGGTTTTCACTAATATGTGGCGATTCAATTCAATTCAATTCAATTCATTTATTCGCTTAATGTAGGTTACAGTAGTTGTTACATAATTCCAAATAGTTCCAATACATTTGCCTTACAAGTCAGGCATGCAAATATATTTAAGTAAATAATAATAATATATTTAACTATACAATTAATTATTCAATAAAAAAAAAGGATATCAATTACAAAAATATACAAAAAATACATTATTATGTCAGCAAAAACCAATTGATGAGTTATTGCAAGCAAGAAATTCAGCGACAGAATAAAATTTTTTTTCAAGCAGCCACTTTTTCAATCTATAGGAGAACTGTCTTAGCGGTAACGATTGAATATCCGTCGGAATACCATTGTAAACTTTACCACACATTGCATAACTATTTTTCTTAAAAAGTGTAGTCTTTGGGGCCGTGGATAAGACTATTCTGTCTGGATTTCTCGTGCATCTGGGATAAATGTCACGTGCTCGTTTAAATAGTATCGGATTACTTTTTACAAAATATGCTGATTCGAAGAGGTATAGACCTGGCAAAGTGAGTAATCCCAATTTCCTGAACAGTGGTTTACAGGATTCCCATGGTTTGACTCCACATATCGCTCGGATACATTTTTTTTGTGCGATAAATGCCCGCTGGATGTTTGTTGAATTACCCCATAGCAGCAATCCATTATCTTAAAGTAGAAGTGATATAACCATGGTAGGCCATCAGAACCGTGCTCCGGTTGGACGTTTTCCTTAATTTATATAAGACATATACATAACGGTTTAATTTATTGCAAACTTTCTCAACATGTGCTTTCCAATTACAATGCTCATCAAGAATCAGTCCTAAAAATTCAGTTTGTTGAGAGATTGTAATCAATTTGTTGTCATACCTTATCTTATAATTGTAATTGTCCTGATTATAGTTTTTGGAAAATTTTATTACTTTTGTTTTGGACATATTTACATTTAAATTATTATTATTAAGCCATATTGTTACCGATTGTATGGTATTATTTATGTCATTTGATATATTAATTGATTTATTTTTAACATTGTTATTTGGAAAAGAAAGAATTATTGAAATGTCATCAGCAAATAAGGTACAAGGAAATTTTGTAATATTTGGTAAGTCATTAATATATAATATAAATAATAAGGGGCCCAAAACGCTGCCCTGAGGTACGCCAAATTGGTTTATTTTATAGGTGGATCTGTAGATATGAACCTCATTTTTAGAATTTAGAGCATGTATCTCAACGCACTGCAATCTATTTTTTAAATATGACGATAGCCAGTTTATTGCTGGCCCTCGTATTCCATATCTTTCTAATTTGTCTAATAACAAGTCATGTGAGACAAAATCAAAGGCCTTTGTCATGTCGAAGAATATGCCAAATGTGATTTTGTTCTCATCTAAACTACTGATGACTTCATTAACTAGTTTAAATCCTGCAAGTGTAGTTGATCTATTCTTTATAAAACCAAATTGTTCATTGATTAATATCTCGTGTTTATTTATAAATTCTAGGAGTCTTTTTTTCATAGCCTTTTCAAATATTTTGGATATGATAGGTATGAGTGTTATGGGACGGTAATTTTCCAGTTTATTTTTAATTCCTTTTCCTTCGATTTGCTCAACTTAACATTTAGTGTATGTTTCTTTTCAAAATTCTCACGGGAATCCGAGATATACGCAAACGAAGTGCGAGGGTATATCAACGCACAGCCCAAACCGCTGGGTCTAGAGATTCAAAATTTGGCATGTAGGTTTCTTACGACGTCTAGGGATGTACTAAGAAAGGATTTTTCAAAATTTCCACGGGAAAGCGAGATATACGCAAACGAAGTTGCGAAGGGACGCACAGCCCAAACCGTTGGGTCTAGAGATGCCAAATTTGGCATGTAGGGTCCTTATAAGGTCCGGACCGACCGGACCGGACCGGAACGGATCAGACCTGATCGGTCCGGAAGGAACCGCACCGTACCGAGTCCGTGCCGGACCGACCGGACCGTACCGAGTCCGTGCCGGACCGACCGGACCGTACCGAGTCCGTGCCGGACCGACCGGACCGGACCGACTGGACCAGATCGGACCGGACTATAAATATAAAATTCAAAGTCCTGACTGACTTAACTATACATATATCAACGCACAGCCCAAACCGGTGGGTCTAGAGATTCCAAATTTGGACTGTAGGTTCCTTACGACGGCGACGTCTAGGAGTGTACAAAGAAAGGATTTTTCTAAATTCTCACGGGAACCCGAGATATACGCAAACGAGGTTGCGAGGCTATATCAAATTTGGCATGTAGGTTCCTTACGACGACTAGGGATGTACTAAGAAAGGATTTTTCAAAATCCCACGGGAAAGCGAGATATGCGCAAACGTAGTTGCGAGAGGACGCACAGCCCAAACCACTGGGGCTAGAGATGCCAAATTTGTCATGTAGGGTCCTTATAAGGACCGGACTAGAACGGATCAGACCTGATCGGTCCGGAAGGAACCGCACCGTACCGGGCCGTGCCGGACCGGACCGGTTTTTTTTCTGTAGAAAAATATGCTAATTGTTACTAGGCCACGCGGGCGAAGCCGCGGACAGAAGCTAGTGTATATATAATGGCAAATACCAGATATTAGGACAAACTTTTTATTTAGATATATGTCTTTCACAGCTGCTTATCTATACTAATATTATAAACAGAAAAGATTTGATTGTTTGTTTGTATGTTTGCATTGAATAGGTTCCGAAACTACTGGACTGATTTCATAAATTCTTTCACCAGTAGAAAGCTACATTATCAGGGAGTGACATAGGCTATAGCTTTTTCCGAAATTCAATGTGGTTCCCACGGGAACGGGTCCGAATCTTCACGCGGACGAAGTCGCGGGCAAAAAAGCTAGTTATATTATAAAATTGACTCACGCTTAGTACCTACCTACGTATCCCATCTATACGATTAATTTTTGATAATCTATGATTTTCACATAGAAATGGCGGATGCAATCATGATGCAATAGAAAATAATGAAAAAAAATTATTTTGGTTGGTTTTACCACAGATATTATAATACTTAACAGTACAGATAGCTCACTCCATACATTAAACGTAGCAGTTCTAAGTGCGCTTATTGCTCGGGCAATTTTTAGTACCAAAATGGAAAACTAGATGTCGCCCGAAAAAAACATCACAGACAACTAAAATGCTTTTGCGCTTACAGTCGAACCAATAGATGGCAGTAGTGCCGTCAAATAATCAGAGCACTAATCCGTTTTTTTTTTCAAAATTAGATTATAGGTATGTACTTACTTATTACTTAAATAATAAAATTCGAAAAAGTTCGTTTTTCATCATGACCCGACCGGGGATCGAACCCGGGACCTCCTGGGTGGCGGTCTGGCGTGGTAACCATTACGCCACGGAGGTCGTCTTAAATTACACATTTGTAATCGTACATCTTGCACGCATCAGGTAAATTCATATTTACGATAAGTAGAAAGTAAGTATAGATACCTACCTAATTACGGGCAATGCCATATTTTTAAAAAGTTAGTGTAAATAGGTAGTATAGTATCTACTTGATGGTCAATTTTATTATTGTCGTTTACAATGTTTTTATTTCTGCTTTTTGCCTATCTATTTAACCCATAATGTATCTACCTACTTAGAACACCGAGTGCAAATTAAGGTGAATGAAATGCGTTTCGGCGGCGAGGGAGGCGCTTTAGGGCGCGCGACGGAGGCAGCCCCCCCGTGAACGGCTTCTTGCGTGCCCGCACAGTGCCGCAGGCGCGCCGCCACGCGCCGCGCCCCGCCGACGGCGCCGCATCGCGCCGTCGCTCGTCATCGTCGTCGTCGCGGCGCGTCGTACTCGGCTTGTAGATTGAATCTTTAGCTAATATTGCCGTGCCGTTTTGCAAATAGTTATATGTAAATACCTACTTTTGATATTTCAAAAATAAGTTTTTCCGTAGTAAACTACAAGGAACCCTTATAGTTTCGCCATGTCCATCTGTCCGTCCTCGGTCCTACACTCATATTAACAATGCTAACAAAGTGGTAGAACAAAATTTTGAAAAATATTTTTTTTTGGGCCTACAAGGAAAACTATAACGGTTATGTAAGCTCTACTAGTTACCGAGTAATAGCCGACGAACTTATGAAGTAAAATTTATTTGACGAAAACGTATAAATGTCATAGTACCTATATGGCATTGTACTCATCTGCAAGCAAGAAATGCGTAGCCAATACGGAACCCTGCATTGTGCGTGGCCCGACACGTACTTGCCCGGTTTTTTAAAATCGTTTATTCAAGGTAAAAAACAAAATATAACAACAAAAATGCCGCACCACAAAAGCCGCGCAGGCGCAGTCTGCAGATCTGAGTAGTCCTTATCCTTACGAATATTATAAATGCGAAAGTAAATTAAAAATAAAATATTTTTTATACCACTAAGGTGGCAAACGGTTACATACCGTATCACATTATTCCTATGGATGCGTTGCCGACTCTATTATAATAGTCAAGTGGGGCAACTCGGATACAAAAAACTGATCCGTGTCCGAGTTTACTACTTTCAAATTTTGATTTATGCGACTCGGACGATTTTGTAATTTAAAGTAGTAAGATGTATGTATCTATGTACACGTACCGTCAAGAGTTGACTGCTTACCATCAGGCGGCCGTATGCTTGTTTGTCACCTTAGTGATATAAAAAAAAAACAGGTCGACCTTTACATTGGATTTTGTGTCTGTTTTATGAGCTATAAATGTAGGTACTGCAAGTATAAAGCTCGACGTGCACCTGACTTGGATTGTTTTTAGATTGGATTAGAAATTTATTTAGGATCATTAGGCTGTTGGAATTATACAAAAAAACGAGGCTAAATTCGCAAAGCGTGATGTAGTTCTGCGTTTTTGGTATGTTGTATGGTAATGTTAGTTAGGGTAGTCTGAATTCTAATATGCAACTTCGAAAAAGTTGTGAAAAGTGACAAAATCGATTCACTGTTCGCTGTCCAGGATCAAAGTGATTACATATTTATGGAGGTGACTGTACCTACCAGCGTTGCGCAACTACGCTACGCGCATCAATTCAATCCACGCAGACATAAACCGAGCGCGCGAATGCAGAAGCAGGCGGTGTGACGGTGTGCCAACGTCGCGTAGCATGCGCTTTGCGCCATGATGACGTTGTCGCAACGTCGCACGCGCCTCGTGATAATAACTTTGTTAGTAGGTACCAACTTATACGAATTTAACACAATAATATTATGTAAAGAAGTCTACTTTGAAAAATTGAAAGTATTATTGAAATGAAAGATAAAAAAACTTACAATAAAATTGTAAAACAAAACGAAAAATGGTAAGTATGAGATAATTTTGTAAAAGAAAAGTATTTGTAAATCAAATGTTTACCACAATGCAAATATTAAAAATTAAAAGAAAAAAAATATAGGTAGGTACTAAAAGAAAAAAATATATATTTATAATTTATTTTATATAATAATTTGATTTGCTTGTCAAGAATTAAATTTAGCGCCATCTATCTATATAAACCTATAAACCTATCCATCTTATTGTTTTAAAGAAAGTGACATCTGTTGTGAGTTTGTGACATCAAGTGAAATATTTAGTAATAAATTACGAAACAAAATTAACCAATTTTATTTTACAGTACATTCTTCGTTATTTTCAGGATTGCATTTAATTATAAAATTATAAAAACTATTAAAATATTGTTTTCAGTGCGCAATTTTACTTTATTTTGGATTTACATAATCTTCAATTACAAATCGATACTCTTAACGCCATCTATATTATTTAGGGTTGAACTACGTTTAGTTTATATGGAGTTGACCACCTGTGGTTTTACTTAATTTTTTGTATACTTAGTAATGATAAGTCACGCCGCTATCTTTCTTCCTTACTGTTGAACGGTTTTTACACGTTTTTATCGAACATGACGGCATTTTTCAATGTTTTTTTTTGTCATAAGTCCGAGGACCGATTGCGATGAGCGTAGACAAGTGACTAAACGAGTTGATGTCTATTGGCCTCAACGTATGGGGACAAAAATTTTGTTCGCGGTGTCCGTTCTATACGTAGTAATATTATTTCGATGGCAAAACAGGCTTTCCCGCCATGCCGAAAGAGGACGTGACGTAATCGTGAGCAATCATCGAAAAAATATATAATAATGGTTTCAGGATGCATATGGGGCTGTCTCGGTTCTGCAGTGCATCGGGTATGTTCGCTCAAAACCATACTGATGATTTCTATGCCATCGTTAGAAAGAGAACTGCCTCACTGCTAAACAGAACTCGAGCCAGCTCGAGCTCCATCCTGAAGACAATGGCTTGGAGATGTGACTCTCCTATCCTGAAGCAGTGGGTGCAGCAGTGTATTACGGGCACCCAGCTTGTTGGTAAATAAGTTGATGGAGTGTAAAATATTATTATTGGTTAATTAATTAATTTCAAATTTATTAAATATGACATTTATGGCATGTATTATTATTACTCGTTATTATTTACTCGTTTATATTTTTAATTGATTTTATTTTATTTTATTTAAAAATAAAATTATTAATTCTGTTACTATGACATATTATAAATTGAAATTAATATGTTTTTACTAACATAGCTATTAAGTATCACTCTAACTAACACCATTATGGACTCAAATTGTCTGAAAATAAAAATAAATTAAATAAAAAAAAACATTTTTTGAATTCTATATGAATTAATTAATAATCAACCAAAGTCGTTTTATTATTAGAATAAAGATTTTTTGTAAACGTTGTGTAACGACGTGTGGGCTATTTGTAAGTACCTATGATCAGCTGTACTTGTACTAAAAGTTATAGGGCCCCACCCGCCCGTTATGATTCTGTAAATCATTCATGTATGGAACTGTCAGGCGGGCCGTATGCTAGTTTGCCACCTTAGTGTATAAAAACTAAAAAAAAACTGCGCCTCCGGCGGGCCCAGGGGGTCGCATCGCGGGGCAGGCATCGCCCTGCGCCCGCGCCCCGCAGACTTCGAATGAATGACGAATTTAAAAAATTTAATGAAGAAACGTATGAATGACTCAGATGACTCCTGGATTCAATTCTTGTTGGTGCTGATGCTTTTTTGAAGTGAAAACTTCTTTAGCGGCGGCGCTTGGGACTTTTTTAGATGAGGAAAAAATGTTAAACTCGCGTCGACAGATCCTGATCTAAAAAAGAAACTGCACAGCGCCATCTATTGAATATTTTTTTGAAGTGAAAACTTCTTTAGCGGCGGCGCTGAAAATGCACAACGTTGATGCTTAAGTTTTCACTTCTGCCGGAGTGCAACCCGTAATTTTTTTGCATCATTTTTTTTTAGATGTTGTTTTACATTTTTTTGCATTAAAAATAAATTTTAAATTCATTTTCGTGACTTATTACAACGCCATCTAGTGAACAACGTTAAAACTACTAACAAAAAGCAATACGAACCTATGACGCTAATTATAGCAACTAATCTTGAGAAATTTTTAACTTTTGATAATTTTATTAAGACAAAATAGCATATTTATTTTTATATTTTACATAATTATGTTGTATAATATTAGTAGGATAGATCTCGTTTGACAACAAAACAACCCATAGCGCGACTTGTGGTGCCATCTGTTGGCCGTTAAAGCGCCCTCTATAGCAGAAAAAATATTTTCCCATTGGATAGACATACTTTCACGGGATAAAAAGTAGCCTATGTTGGGCTCTGTACCCCTGACAATATGTATACAAATTTTCATAATGATCGGATGATTAGTTAAGCCGTGAAGGAATAACAAACAAACAAACAAACAAATAAACAAACTCACTTTCTCATTTATAATATTAGTTAGGATTAGGATTAGGATTAGGATAGTTAGGATTAGGATATTTAGTAGGTAAAAAATACGTAAATGTGGATAAAGTTACTAAGTAAAAAAAATAGTTTCTAGAAAACAAAAAGATGGAAAATGAAACAGCATTTTAAATTTCGACCAACCATTTTCGAACAAATTAAATTCGGGCAAACAAGTTTCGGAGTAAAGATACGTTACCGTTCAACACAACTCCTCTTGTCTGGCAGGCGACTGTCTCCTGGTTATAGCATATATTACAAAATACTTCAATATATAAATAGCTTCATTATAAAGTTAGTTTTGATTTAATTTCAGTTTATTTTTGACTTATATTAAGTTAAGAAAAAAAAATTAATGTAGCTTCCTACCTATAAAGCTAATATTTATACCTATTTCCTATTAAGTTTATTCTATTAAGTAAAATAAAATATTGTAATCAAATAAAAAATCAGTTAGATGTCCAATAGGCAGAACATAAACAAAGTGTCGCTCCTGCGTAGTAATGTCATATTCTATGACTCGGTTGGGGGCGGGGCCAGGGAGGGGCGCGCCCCGCACGGCCGAACGCGGCGCCAAAGTTTGATTGAAGGCGCTGTAATTTCTATAAATAGTAATGGGCTAGATACACCACAGCTAGGTACACCACATTGAGCAATAGTTGATATAGACTGACATCACAGGAAATTACCAGAAATCATGTTCGTTACTCTCATGTTTATATTTTTAGGTTTGGAAGAACGGTCAAGTTGGTTTAATAGAGTAAAGTCATGTTTATAGTTGCGTCGATCGCATCCATATTGTTTCTTTACATTTAATTTATTAATTTACAAAACAAATTGTGTTTGAATTTGATATTATAAAATAACTTAAAACTAGACAATCGCATACATAAATAATTCGATTATTACAAATTAAACTAAGGTATATTACAATCATTAATAACAATATATGAAAAAAGTATTGAATAAAAAAAAGCATTATTTACAAAAAGTTGATTTATTAATGTTTGAAATTAACGTAATCATCCACTTTTCTACCAAAAAGGACCTTAGCCACAGAATAGATAATAGTACTACGTACAGAAGATTCACTCCGCAAAATCAATTAAAGAAATAGGGACTCTCGCTACGATACAATAAGGTGCAATTCAGCTCGCACAGCGCACACAACCTACAGTTATAATCACCTAGAAGTTGCCTCTCTTTCTATCGCGTATTTCTTACCTCTTCTGACGACGTTAGGGTTGTCTTCTTTTAGAGAAGAATTTAACCTGAATATTAAATTACCAGTTAGGTATGTGCCTATTTCATTCACCTACTTTAGTTACAGTTTATTTACGTGATGATTAATACTCAACAAAATAACTTACCTTTTATTATCTGTACGGAGTTTAAAAAAAAATATATACGATTCCGCCTTTGATTTATTTAAACAACCTTGCACACAACAGTAGTACCTAGTTTTCGTATAGTTTGTCATTTTTTATTTACTCGACACGCGCTGCGGCCGAGTCGGCGCGATGCGTCTAGCTAGCGGCACGAGCGAGAGCCGAGTGGTGGTAGCCTTGAGATTAACCGGCCGGGCCGGTCCCAAGGTCAATCGTACCTAAACTGCGGAGTGGGACCCCCCTGCCTTAGCTGCCTTTTGAAAATGCTGACTTTACTTATAATTTTGAGCTGTGCAGGTAAAAAATTGAAAAGCTTTACAGCCAGGCGTACGCTGTGACCTATAATATTACCTACCTGCATATTTTTTCGTTTTCTCGTTTGTATTCCAGCTGTGTTTGCCTGTAATGTTTTTGCTATGTATAACATGTTACATAGTATAAAATTGTGGTGTTAAAATTTAGGTAGACCTAATAAATAAAATAAAATAAAAATTGGTCATTATTTAATATTTTCCTTTTCGTGAATATGATTGATTACTTACATTATTTTATGTGTAGACAAATAATATATTTGTTTAAATTCATAGTAAATGTACCTATTGTTATTTACACATCAATTAAGAATAAATAAATAAATAAAAGTTAAAGTAGGTACCTAATAAAAATATGGTATTTTGTGTCTGTGGTAACTGGTGGTAGGTAACACACTATCCTGGTTTGGTATTTTTCCTGCATTATTGAAGACTCATGAACTAAGTACTTACTTAGTTCGCTCATAAATAAATAATAACCTACCTAGGGACAAATCATAAATTCAAATGAAACGAAATCGTTCACGAGACTAGGCCTTAACTGGTTAAAATGATAGAATTGAATCGGTGTTAGTTCACGTTGACTTACTGCTAATATAATTTTGCATGTGTGAAGGTCCCGCCTTCATTCCTGGAAATTCGTGAATCGCCAAAATGGCGGCGACAGCGGAGGGAACGAGAGCGGGGGAGGGGGGACAAGCTCCTTCACAGAACACAGAAAGAAGAAATGTAATAGACGGTTTTTTTTTGTACCGGAACCGATGTCGCCACTTACACACACAGTTACATTTTAACACATTCATAGAATAATCTCCGACAGTCACACTCACACAAATCGTAAGCCCGTGATTTGCAGTTCGATTACGAACACAGAAGTAAGAAGTGTATTATAGTGACGGGCACCTAACGAAAAAAGCAAAATTAAAAATTTTGAAAAAACCCACGACGGTTTAAACGTAGTTGAAAAAGGATGAAATAATTTTGAAACCCCCGACTTAAAGAATTTATGCTATGAATTTAATTAAAAAAATCCCAAGAAAATCCGTCGGGGGCTGCCATTAAATGAACTAGTTTGGCAGTTTTATAGTAACTTGAATACTTATATATATTTATGTTGAAATTTAAAATAGCGATGGCAGCCCCCGACGGATTTTCTTGGGATTTTTTTAATTAAATTCATAGCATAAATTCTTTAAGTCGGGGGTTTCAAAATTATTTCATCCTTTTTCAACTACGTTTAAACCGTCGTGGGTTTTTTCAAAATTTTTAATTTTGCTTTTATTTCAAACTTTTTAGAGAGCAAGCATATTATTATGTAAATTGTACTCTCAAAATTCAAAACTTTTATTACGAACTATGGAACTATACCGGTCACAAACCGAAGACACAGAAGAATGGCCATCGTATTTTGCTCCCCTCCCCACATAAATATTTGATTCACTAAGGGGGCGCAACGGACAAGTAGGGACTATTTGTAGTATTTGTCCGCTGCGTTTCGTCGAGTCGATTTTTTTAAATATTTGACAGCCATTACCTATCAAAAGTTTGGAAAATTGATGACGCGACGCAACGTAGCGCACAAGTGAGGTCTCACTGTAATGTATATTAAACTGCGGATTTCTTTTTCTTTTCTTTAGAATTTTTAGAGTTTTTAAATCACAATCAGAAATACTTTTCACCTATCAAGAAAGTTCTATCGAGTTTCTTTATTAATATTTTTTAGCTAATATAAACTATATCTATACTAATTTAAAAAGAATTTCGGCTTGCGAGTTAACGTTTCGGATTGAAAATTAATCCTGCTAAGTCGCAAAGTATTATTATAGGTAGCCAAGCGTTTATTTTTAGGCTGGATAGTTCTATAATGACGTCGGTTATGCTTGATGGCGTCTGCATCCCGTTCAGTAAGTCCGTCAAAAACCTTGGAATTATCATGGATTCTACTTTATCTTGGAAAGTTCAGGTGGCCGAGGTAAGCAGGAAGATGTTTGCTGCTTCCGCGTCTCTTCGACGACTTAGAAACTTTTTACCCACTGCCACCAAAGTTGCTCTTGCACAATCCCTTCTCCTTCCTATTCTAGATTATGCAGATACATCGTACCTAGACCTCAACGTTGATTTGATTAATAAGTTAGATCGTCTCCAAAATTTCTGTATTAGATTTATTTTCGGCTTACGCAAGTTTGATCATATATCAGAATACCGCGTGCGTTTGAAATGGCTTTCAATTCGTCAGCGTAGGAACATGCATATCCTTTCCCTCCTCTATACTATTCTTTTCAATCCTAGAACCCCCTCCTATCTTAAAGAATGTTTCACATATACTTCTTCGTCCCATAGCCTAACACTCCGCTCTACTGAGAATCTTACTCTGCTGCTTCCTGTCCATTCTTCTAAATCTTTCGACCTATCCTTCACCGTCCAGGCTATCAGGCTATGGAACAGTTTGCCGTTAAATATTAGATCTGCTCAGTCCATCCATAGCTTTAATAAACTTGTTAAAGATCGTTTCCTTGCTCTCTCTTAGTGTAACGACATTATATCCTATGTATGTTTATATTGTAATAAGTATATATTGACAATTATATATGTATATATAATATGTATGTATGTATTAGTAAGTATATAAGTTATATTTATAAATTATATCAATAATGTCCTGCTGATTATTGTGTCTTGCTGGTCCTGCCCACTCCATGCTGTAATTCGTTACCCTAAGGTTGCCTTGAAAAGATTGCTTTCAGCAATAAGGCCGCCTTGTTGCTTAAACACTGTCTGTACATTTTTACCGTTTACTGTATCACTTGTTTGTGTTTTGCAAATAAAGCGTATTCTATCTATCTATCTATCTATCTATATCACTGCAGTGCCCCTAGTGAGTTCCAACCGTAATACCTATTTATGAACTCTCACTAATCAACCAGAAACCAATTACAAATGAAAACCGCAACAGAAACAGACTAGTAGTTTTAGTTTTGCACAAACAAATGTTTACTGCAGCGCCCCCTGGTGAGTTGTCACCGTAACACCTATCTAAGAACATGCTCCAATCAAACCCGATCCTATCACTGAAAACCACATCAAAATCGGACTAGTAGTTTTGGAGATAAATGTCTACTGCAGCGCCCCCTGGTGAGTTGTCACAGTAACACCTATCTAAGAACATGCACCAATCAAACCCGAACCTATCACTGAAAACTGCATCAAAATCGGACTAGTAGTTTTGGAGATAAATGGCAACATTGGTTTGCACAAACATTCTCTCCGTCCGTCTCCGTTCCGTCGTGGGTAAAAAGGGCGACAAGCATTATCGATAACCTTACCTCTCGATATTTTACAATGACAATTATTACGGACTACAACTATGAACTATATTACATATTTAATTTAAAATAATAAAAAAAAAAATTACCAAAGTTTTTAGTTTTTATTTATTTTATTTTTGGAAAATAGTAATTTTTAGTTTCAAACCAATTAAAAGAAAGAACTTAAAAAAAATTGTACATAATAACAAGCGATTTTTTTAAAACTAATCAAATGAGTTTTTAGATGAGCACTTTCCCCTTGAGTTTGATCACAGTTTATTTAGTTCTAGTTTCACTTATGGGACTGGGACACCCTGTACAAGGAATGCACTGTAGTAAAAGTTTCAAATTATTATACTTTCAAAAATTAGAAATACAAAATTATCGATACTAAAATATACACAACAAAACGCTTATGTATTAAGGCAGGGTATTTTATTTTGTAACATAGGTAACCTACCTACCTATTTAAATAGGTATAAAGGTATTGGCGTAAACTTTTTATTTTCACTTAAACTAGATTGATTGAAATATTGCTTTTGCAACAACACCGCCTTTTGTAGATATAGGCCAGTCACCGTAGACACAAAAATCGTGTTAGGTCGCAATTAATTGCAAGGTTCTGATTTTTTGGCATGTTGTTAGGATAGATAGGTACCAATAGTGTACAACCAAGTTTGCAACCCGAAAGACCTTTACTGTGTGGTGTTCGAAAAACCTTGACTTTTTTCAGTTTTAGACTTATAACTTCTAAAAAATGCATTCTACGGAAAAGTCAACTATGTCATTTTTAAAGAAGACAAAATTAACGACAATTTGAGCCCAATCGCAGCTATACCTAGACCAATGTCGTGACTCTCTAAATAAGTATGTCAAAAAATAATAATTCGTATTACTAGGTTTTTTTAGATTAAATTTTGAATGAAGGAAAGATGTAGGTAGAATAGAATATATCTAGAATATATCTTTATTTGCTCAAATTAAGGTGAACAGATGGTCTTAAAAAATATTACAAAGTATCCTTAATCCGCTACATAAAATAGCATGCAAACATTAATGTCTAATAGATGAAACAATTTAAATTCAATCATTAAAATAAATTATATAATAATACTACATTAAATTAAACATTAAAATATTAAATTATTTATAATAATATTTATACATTCTTACACATTTAACCTAAGTATTATTTTGTGTCCAATTAATTTTATATTGATCTAACAATTCTTTAATGCTATAGAAATTCTTTTCATTAAGCCATTTGAGTAAGTTTTTCTTGAACAAGTGTACATTAAGTGATTTGAGTTCATTCGGTACCCTATTATATATGCGAACACACATCGTTAAGCAACTTTTAGCATATTTGTCACCTCTAGGAACATCATTTATTATTAATTTATATGGCTCTCTTCTTAATCTTGGAACAATGTCGCAAGCTTTCACAAATAGACTTTTATTAATATGCACGAAACTGGCAATTTCGAATATGTAAAGCGATGGTAAAGGAAGCAGACCAAGGTCCCGAAAATGCGGCCTGCAGGACTCGCGTGGTGAAATTTTGCAGATGGCCCTGATGCATTTTTTTTGAGCAACAAATGCCCTATTTTGGTCTGTGCAATTACCCCATATTATTAGCCCATAACGCAAAATAGACTCGATGTATGCTCGATACGACAGGATGGCTGTGTCAATATTCGTCACGTTTTTTATATTTCGTAGTGCATATACGAATCGGTTAATCCTGCTACAAACGCTGTCCATGTGTGGTACCCAATTTAAATCCTGATCAATTATGACACCCAGAAACTTAGTCTGGTTAACTTCTTTTAATTTAGGAATATTTAGTTTAAAATTGTATTTTGTGTGCTTGGATTTATTAAATTGTATGTAATTTGATTTATCTAGGTTAATTTTTAAGTCATTATCACTTATCCATTTAATTACATTATCGATTGTGTTATTAATGTTCAATTCGTGGTCATGTATTGAATTATATTTTATGTCGGATGTTACAACTATCGAGATATCATCTGCAAACAAAGTAAATTTGTGGCTGGTTAATTCAGTTATGTCATTGATAAAGAGTAAAAAGAGAATTGGGCCCAGTATGCTACCCTGAGGCACACCTCTCCCATTTTCTCGTATGTTAGACGAGCACGACAGGCGTTCATTTCTCGATGTACAGAATCGATCAATCATGACATATTGTTTACGATTGGACAAATATGAAGTCATCCAACTATGTGCCGGTCCTCTTATACCAATCTTCTCAAGTTTCAAGAGTAACAGACTGTGCGACACTAGATCGAAGGCCTTGGACAAGTCAAAAAACAGGCCAGTAGTGTAATTATTCTTGTTAATATTTGTCAGAATTGTATGTATGAGGTTGAAAATTGCCAATGTTGTAGATTTCTTTTTTTGAAACCCGTGTTGTTCATTTTTTATTATATTATATTTGCCGCAGAAATTTATTAGCCTTTTGTACATACACTTTTCCAGAACCTTTGACAAAACGGATATGAGAGTAATGGGTCGATAATTGTTAACGTCTTCCCTTTTTCCACCCTTATGTAAAGGCTTCACTATTGACAGTTTTAAAATTTCAGGGAACGTTCCATTTGTAAACGATAAGTTAGCTAAATATGTTAACACAGCAACTAGCTCGTCAATACTTGCTTTTAGGATTTTTGTGTTAACACCATCGAATCCTTCGGCGCTGGTATTGTTTAGACTCATCACTTCACGTTTAAGTTCCGTTTCTGTCACTGGCTCCAAAAATATTGTATTTGACATTGATATCTTCAAGTTATGTGTAATATTATTTGTTGCAGAGGCTTTTGTGGAGTCTATGAAGTAATTATTAAGAACATTCGCTATATCAGTAGGATTCGTTACTTTTACATCTTCCACGTTCAGGTTCTCGATATTATTATACGGTTTTTTGTCGTTAATTTCACTTTTTATTACAGACCATGCTGCGCGACATTTGTTTTTACTCTTGGCTATTATTTTAATATTAGAATTTATTTTAGATTTGTAAATACATTTTTTTAACAAATTTGAGTATGATAAGTACTGAGTTTTAGCTTTAGTTGTTTTATGTTTGTAATATAGAAATCGCAATGATCTTTTTGTTTTGCAGCTTTTCTTAATACCTCTACTTATCCAATTTTGTTTGTGTTTACTGTTTAGTTTTATTTTAATTTTAGGGAAGCACAGATTATAGAATAAACATAGATGTTCATGGAAGCTGTTAAATGCTTTGTTTAGATCAGTTTCTTGTAATACATCTGACCAGGAAAGGTGTCTTAGACATTCTTTAAATTTTTTTATGTTATTAATGCAGTAATCTTTAAATTATGTATTACGTATTACGGTAGTTATGTATTATTCAAAAATATTGTTTATTTTAAAATTTCTTGAAAATGGTTGACTGTTGCATTACCTACACTATAATATGGTCAATATTGTTGCAAATGACCTCCTTCATCATTCCATATGAGATTCCGGATTCCGGTGTAATTTCTAATAACCCTGTATACATTGAGTATTTTGCCTCTGTTGGGCTATTTCAGTAATACACAGTGGAATATTCTCATTAAATACTTTTATTTTTACTTTTAACATAGAGAGGTACACTTACAGGGTACAGGAATGTTTGACAGTTCACCAATGTCGACACGGCACGACTAGTTTATTTCAGTTACTTTCATAGTTTGCTATCGTACGGCATTTTACTCTGGGGTAAAGCAGCGGATATAGAGACGATTTTCGTGCTGCAAAAGCGTGTAGTGCGTTTTATTTATAAATTAGGTTACCGTGAATCACTTCGCGAGTTTTTCAAAAGCACTAATATTCTCACGGTGGTATCACAGTGCATTCTTGACAGCATCATGTTTGTTCGTAAAAACATTCATGACTTTATCCAGGTGTCCGATACTCCTAACAGGTTCCCTACTAACCCCCAGGCACCCCAACCGATGAGCGGCGTAAGTCATTTCGTCAGCAAACCCATGCCACCTAGTGGGCATGATTGGCGTAGATATGGTAACCCACCACCAACTAATTATTTCAAAACGCGGGAAAATAATTTTAATTAATGCGTCGACTATGAATACGACTATGAATATGAATATAATAATATAGACTACTACAATGACTCAAGTTACTGTGGGCACGAGACTGAATGTTATTATAATAATAATTTAAATGAGTGTTATGATTACGGTACTAATTTTAATGATTCTAATTACTATAACTATTCGGAATTTAGAGAACAATACGGGATCTTTGGAGGAAAATCCTTCGCCAAGTAAAGTTGAGGATTTTCAGAACCCAGGCCGCTCCGACAAACCAAAATAGAATTAAATTTACAGACGCAAAGACAACTACCTTATATTTTAATTTCAGACCCCCCGTTAAAACTGCTCATAGACACCGGGGCTAATCAGTCCTTTATCAGTCCCGAGGCAGTTCAAAGATATTTTCCGCATATACAGTTAAATAATGAGCCGTTCGAAGTTGTAAATGTACACGCGATAAGTAGATGCGATCATTCTATCACATTACCGTGTTTCCCGGAATTCAATGACTCCTCCGATATTACACTATATGTTTATAAATTCCATAATTTTTTCGATGGGTTAATTGGATCCGATTTGAACACAGTGCTTAAAGAAAGGTTCCAAAATCGCACTAGACCAGAATTATATGGACTGTTTCGAGAAATGTAAATTATTGCTAATAAATGATCCTATCTTGCAATAGGTATCCCGATTTTTCTAAAGATTTTATTTTAACCACTGACGCATCTAACTTAGCTATAGGCGCTGTATTATCACAGGGTCCGAATGGTAATGACAAACCTATTGCTTTTGCATCCAGAACTTTAAACACCAGCGAGATAAACTATAGCACAATTGAAAAGGAGTTGTTAGCTATAGTGTGGGCAACAAAATATTTCCGTCCATATCTTTATGGTAGGAAATTTAAGATTATAACAGACCATAAGCCTTTGCAATGGGTTATGAGTCTCAAAGAACCCAATTCTCGTCTCACACGTTGGAAATTAAAACTCAGTGAATATAATTTTACAATTTCATATAAGCAGGGCAAATGTAATACCAATGCTGATGCCCTGTCACGAATAGAGATCCATACCAATGAAGTCAGTTCAATAATAGCTAATCCCTCAGAAGGAACTCCCTCTCTAGATAACTCGGATACACTGACAGCACATACAGATTCTGGTGAAAGCCAATTAGGAAAAAATCCTTCACTAAACATCCCGGAGACAACAGATACCTTGACAGTACACACAGACGCTGAAAACCCGATATTAGAAGTCCCTATTACCGAAGAACCCTTAAATAAATTTCACAGACAAATATGTTTCACAGTTGTTGGTGATATAAAAAGTAAACCTAAAGTATCCAAGCCTTTTGAAAATCATATTCGCACAGTCATTCAGCTATCTAAGTCAAATCTTAAACAGGATTTAATTAATGCAGTTAAAGAATTTATAAATCCGAAGGTTAGAACAGGTATCCTTATTGTACCACCATTAGAAATGTACTCGATTATACCTATAATTCAGGAACATTTTAGGAACTCTGCTATGAAATTAGTACTGGCTAAGGTTGAGTTGAAGAATGTTAAGGATTATTTACATCAGCAGGAAATAGTTCGAAAATATCACGAAGGTAAAACTAACCATCGTGGTATTACTGAATGCTACCTAGCTCTATCTAGAAGATATTTTTGGCCTAAGATGAAAGAGGATATTGCAAAATACATCAATGAATGTAACATTTGCGGTCAAGCCAAATATGACCGTAATCCGATAAAGCAACAGTTCCATATTGTTCCACCACCCACTAAACCTTTCGAAATTTTGCATCTTGATCTATTCACAGTAGAAGCTGAAAAATATTTAACGTTAGTAGACGCATTTTCTAAGTATGGACAGGCATACCATCTTAAAGATGGTACCGCTATAAGTGTCATTCAAGCTTTATTAAGGTTTTGTTCACACCATGGTGTTCCCTCCATAATAATTACCGATCGTGGGACAGAGTTTACTAATCAATTATTTCAAGAATTTACTCGCCTTCACAAAATACAACATCATAAAATCTCAGCTACAGTCCTAATGAAAACGGGATAGTGGAACGTTTCCACTCAACATTATTAGAACATTTAAGAATACTAAAGTTACTCCATCGTACTGAATCTGCAGTTAACTTAATGGCATACGGTATATTAGCGTATAACAGCTCTATACATTCCTTTACTAAATGTAGACCTTTAGAGGTTGTAGCAGGACATTTTGATCCTCGGGATCCTCTTGATATAGACTTGACGGAGCACTTGCTACAGCAATATATTCTAGATCACCGCGCTAAAATGATTAGGGTTTATGAATCTATTCAAAATTCATCATTAAATCACCGCACCGCGTTATTTAAGCGATACTGTCCTAGCAGATCTCCCAATCCATATTTATACAAAGAAAAAACTAAGTCCGGTAGCTAAAGCTAGATTAAAGAGAATCCCTAATAGTGCCCGCTTGTTGCAGGATAGTACTGATGATCCTGCTTCGGCTGGTAGGAGCGCAGGAGATCATACTTGACAGCTTAGAAGATGGTCCTGGCATCCTCCCTTTCAAGTTAGGTCCCACAAAAATCATCTCCCATCATCACGCATTTATTCAAGTAATAGATTTAGAATACATGAAGTCCAAGGTAAACTTAGTTAAACCTCAGTTAGATGATGTTCGGCCTCAGTTAAATAATAAAACGTTATCTCTGTACGAACCACATATCAAATACTTAAGTAAAAAACTCCAGAAGATTTCTGACCAGTTGGAAACCTTTGAAGTGAGCCGGTTCAAAAGAGGATTAATAGACGGTCTAGGTTCCATTATTAAAAGCATATCAGGAAACCTAGATTATACTGATGCTATTCGTTATGATAACGCTATTAAATCTCTGCAAAGTAATGAAGAAAAACTTGCTTCGGAATATAATAGCCATGTTAGCTTATTTAAGAAATGGATATCTGCACATTCCGCTGTCATAGATTCAATGGTCGAAAATCAGCACAAAATCAAAAAAATATTTAATTCAGTAATGGAAAGTGATGTACATAGAGAAACAGATCTTATAAAATACGCTCATCTTGCTCAGTTATTATTAATCTTAGGAGATAATATTGAAGACCTAGCAGACGAATTAGTTAAATTAGAAAATCTTTTAGCTTTTATCCGTGCATCGAGCACACACCACTCAATGTGAAGTTTAGACGCATTAAAGGCTATTTTAGTTAGGCTAAAGAATATTTACAATAAAGACGAAATAATAAATTTAAGTCTTAGAGAATATTACGATATTATTAAATTATATAAATAAAATAGTAATAATATTCAAGGTTCCGATTGCTTCCCCTTACACCTACGATCTTTATAAACTGTCAATTGTCCCAAATAAAAACCATACTATCCTTATCCCATCCTCTCCATACATAGCAATACATAGAAACGATTTTATGTATATAGAGACAGAATGTCCGAAGCTAAGCACGTGGTATCTTTGCGAGAGGAAGACCAACTACATCTCGCGAGATCAAGTGGACTGCATTCATTCCCTGATTACCACTCAGACCCTAGAGAACACTTGCAAATTAATACCAGTTCACCTCGACAAGGCAGCAATGGAACCACTCGACGATCAGCACCATAGATTAATATTGTATAAACTGAAAATCAGCACTACGTAGTCGTCTTTCAGAAGGCTGCTAAGATCCAATCTTCCTGTGGAAAAACAACATACTTCACCCTCCAGGGAAGTTACTTGGCCTCTATACCAACCGGATGCTTTCTTCAAACGTCGGAGTTCACTATTTATAATAGTAACGATCACACCAAAGGAAGAGCAATCAAGATTATGAACCTTCCTCCTCCACTAGAGAATGATTTATTGACTTCCCAGAAGCCGACGCTAAAATTAAACTCCATAAACTTAGAGAGTCTGCACGCAAGCAATACACAAATATCTCTACAGCATCCAGTCGAAATCGAAAAATATGTGAACAACAGCTTCTACACTACTACTCTTCCTGTGTACATTATACTTTTATGTACGAGTGGCTTAATCATCGGCTTTTTAACCCGGAAACACTTCATTCAGCGTAGGAAAATGAAGTCAAGCAATGAAGAGGCATTTCATGAAACATATGCAGAAATTACAGAACCAAAACGAGATGCACCTGCGACACCTACAAGGAACATATCAGCAACATTCTCGAACAAAGTTCTCCAATAGTTGCTGATCTGCGGGGGGAGGTGTTGAGTATTGAGTATTGTTTCATTTGCATCCTCCGCTGCAGCCCGTACATATTTAACGCGTATTTATTAATCTAAATAAATTGTTTATTTTTCTATTATATTATATTTATTTTTCTACATATATTCTGTGTCCATTGGAACGAAACGGTGATTCAATTTGAATCGGTCGGGTTAGGACCAAGGACTTTAATAGTTATTTGTTATGCAAGGCTGCAAAGTTGTTTTTTGCCGCGAGGGTTTCAAAAGTACGAGACGCAGAATAACTTTGCTGTCGAGCGAAACACACAATTTTTCACCTCACTACAGCGAGGAAAATGCTAGGTGCAAGAAAAACGCAAATTATAATATTATATATTAAATCAGTGTTTTTTTTTTCATGCGGTGTCGTGCTGGCCAGTTCGATTATTCTAAAAATAAGGTTGGCGCACTGGCATTAAATAAGTACCTATTAATGCATTTTCAGAGGGCTGGCGCATGGCGGTATAAAAAATTATAGAATAGAAAGGTTCGAATTTTAAAAATTCTTTCCACGCTAGGGCACAAAATGCACTTTTGCGCTCAGATTTCGAATGACAAACAGATTCTTTCCGAGCTTGTGAGGTGAAATAGTAAATTTTACAACAAGTGCACAAAACGTATCATTTCTAAAGGCGAGGGCTGATAGTAACGTCGAGGATAAAAATGGTTTTGTGGACGAGTTATAAACTCTGCTTTTCACTTCGATTGCGAGGAAATAAATTAATAAACGCACGAAAAACAAGACATGTTTCCCGCCGCTTTTTTTAAAAATGTTACGACAATGAAATTAGGCTTGGGCTACAGACCTATACAGCCTACTATTAAATTAATTTTGTAATAAAATAATTTTCTTAAATTAATTCAATAACCTTTGATTTAAATTTTAATTTATTTTATGACTTAAAAAAACACTTAAGGCAAATAAATTAAAGTAAATATTATAAAATAACAAATTCTATCTCTGAACTTTTTATTGTGTTTGGCTGTATGGCTCATTTCCTTTGCCTTATTATAGATACATTTATGAGTAGATACGTTTTTGCCCTTGTGCACAAAATTCGATTTTGTGCAGCCTATATCCTGCGCAAATAAGCATTTTCTGAGCATTAGAAGTGAAATAGTAGATTTTACAACAAGTGCACAAAACGAATCATTTCTATCCGAGACTTTTAGCAGCCCGAGCCGAAGGCGAGGGCTGATAGTAATGTCGAGGATAGAAATGGTTTTGTGGACGAGTTATAAACTCTGCTTTTCACTTCGATTGCGAGGAAATAAATAAATAAACGCAAGAAAAACAAGACCCTGTTTCCCATTTCCCGCCGCTTTTTTTTTTTAAATCTTACGACTTTGAAATTAGGCTTGGGCTGCAGACCTATACAGCCTACTAATAAATTAATTTTGTAATAAAATAATTTTCTTAAAATAATTAAATAACCTACCGTACTTTAATTTAAATTTTAATATCTTTTATGACTTAAAAAACACATTAGGCAAATAAATTAAAGTAAATATTATAAAATAACAAATTCTATCTCTGAACTTTTTGTTGTGTTTGGCTGTATGGCTTATTTTTCCTTTGTCTTAATATAGATACATTTATGAGTTTACTTTTCTGCCCTTGTGCACAAAATTCGATTTTGTGCAGCCTATATCCTGCGCAATTAAGCACTTTCTGAGCATGAGAAGTGAAAATATTATTTTTATCCTCCTTGGTTATGACACTGACCAATGACAGGCCGCCGCTATTGGCGCCATTATTGTCTTGTTTACAAGTTATTTTCTCGTTGCAAATTGCAATTATAATATTTGCAATAAATGTTGCTTGTTGATATTTTAGTAAAAAGTGGCACAAAAAACCGCCGAAACTTTCGTCGTCAGTTTGGCCACCATCGTATTCAACGTTTTAGAGGACAGCGGAGAGAAATGAAACACGAGTAGTCTCCAGTCCCGAAGAAACTACGATTATTCTCAATATTTTTTGGACGAAATAGACATTGGTAGGATTCGCCGGAAAGTCCATGATGAAGGTAAGTTTATCAATTATGAATTCAAAGTGAAATTTATATACGTATCTTATACAAAGTATTCAAGTGTTTTGTATTTATTTATTGTATATATATACCTAGCACAGAGGGTAGGGACTTCATTATGAAAGTGTAAACCTTTGTTGTGGAAATAAATAAAATTTATTTATTGTCGATATTTATATTACTATGTGATGAAGATTTCTACATTTTGAACTCACAAGTTCCGCAAAAATAACACAAGGCTGTCTCTTTACTTCGATTCAACAATCTTTAGCATCTCCGTACATAAATGAATGTAACTTGAAACATAAATGTTTTGAACATTATTTTCTTTTTTAGGTCAAGACCAAAATGTGGGAAGATTAAGTCAGTGAAATCTGCGAGGGAAGTCTCAATACGAAGGTTTATTCACAGGCTTAAAAGCGCCCCTTATGCAAAGGAAAACAATTAATAATTTTACATATTGGTATGTATATAATTTTTACATATTGCTCATTTCATTTTGAAGTTCACAGTTGTAGTTGCAACAATATCTTTAATTTGATTGTGCAATTATTTCAGGATCACAGGATGGTTTCTTAGATGGAGTAGGTAATCTTATTTTTGAGACCAAAAAAGGCGATGGAGATTACCACAAGGAAATGAACTCAAAAGTTGAGAACAAATATATAGAACAAGTAAAAAAGAAGAGAATAAAATGGCAATGCTGGATGGAATTACTGATGCAGTCATGGATGAATTTGTTATGAATAACACCTGAACCTACTAATGACCTGAAGGTCACTCCTTTATTGCCCGTGGTCCCTGTGATAGTCCCTGGAAGGTACCACGGGAAATATACAAGCTGATCATCATCATCATGCAGTGATGATTTGTTGAACTAATCAATGAATTATCAGTTATTCCATAATTATATAGTAGACGACCTCCGTGGCGTAATGGTTACCACGCCAGACCGCCACCCAGGAGGTCCCGGGTTCGATCCCCGGTCGGGTCATGATGAAAAACGAACTTTTTCTGATTGGCTCGGGTCTTGGATGTTTATCTATATATGTATTTGTTATAAAATATAATATCGTTGAGTTAGTATCCCATAACACAAGTTTCGAACTTACTTTGGGGCTAGCTCATCTGTATGAATTGTAAAAAAAAAAAAAAAAAAAAATAGAGTAGCTTATTTATGTAATATTTAATACACAAATATAATATGTACTATAAACTCTCATTGTAAGTGATGTGAGTAAGTGCCCGTAAGGGCCCAAAGAATAATGTAATTTTGACTTTGACTTTATAATAACCATGATGACGATCAGTAATACATATTATTTTTTCTTTTTTACTTGTAACTTATATTTATTTCTTTTATATTCAGTTTTAGTAATATGGCCATCACAAAATGTATATTTAATGTTTTGCCAATGCATCCATAGCATTCAGATATTTTGTTAGGTTTCATTAAATCCAATACTTCCTCATTGCCTCTTGGATTGTAGATGTCAGTTAACTCTGTATATCTTTTTTGTCCCTTGTATTGTAGGAATTTACTTCAACTATGACTATGCTGTGTACTATTAATGTCTATGTTTGTTGATGTTACTGTGATGGTCTAATCAGAGTAACTTATTGCTGTTGTTTTTATTTTAGAAGTATTGAACAGCTGTAGCACACGTCCTTCATACCTTTTATTAAGACGATATAGAAAATGTTTGTTTATCTATGTCTACTGGACAAAATTCTAAACGATATTAAAAACCGTATCATAATGAGTTGTGTGATTGAGGTGAAGATAAAAATTGTGATTGGCTTAAAACTTGTCATTGTCTTCCTACCTTGTACATATGCAAATAAAACAAATGTACATATTGTTTATGTTTTTTTTATATACTCTACCTTCATACATTTCCAAAAATGACAATATGCCTCTTAGTATGTTGTTGAGCGGCTGCCGTTGTCTATTTACAAAACCCGGCCGATTGACAATATTTTTCCTGGCTGGGTTAACCAGGTAATTACTGTTCTTATTAGTGCATACATAAAATGGCAGACAGAGACACCCTTATAACTTTCACTTTTAGATAGATTAGATATAATGTTGTTTTTGATAAGTAAATAAATAAAATCTATTGATTTACTTATTCATATATTTAATAAATACCTAGTTGTTTTAAGACATACAAACTAGTTGTGCATATCAGTAGGTCTATTTAGGACAACGGGAAAAATGCACGTTCAAAAAAATGTTGGTAAAACCTGTCTGTAACTGGTTGCTAGGCAACGGTTTGTCATTAAACATTCTATCTTGCAAACGCCTCAAGTATAGTGATGAATTTTAGTATTAAATCTTTAAAGAAGCGAAACTCCCGCAACTTCGTTTGCGTGTATCCCGCTTTCCCGTGGGTATTTCCGAAAATCCATTCTTATTGCATGCTATGTAATACAAAGAACACACCCACTACGTTTCAGTGAGTGAGAGGACGGTATGTTAGAAAGAGATAGATATAGTAGGATCGACCAATCAGAGAGATACAGAATTATAACATTTTCATCATGACCCGACTGGGATTCGAACCCGAGGCCTCCTGGTCGGCGGTCTGGCATGGTACCCATTACGCCACGGAGGTCGTCACATACAACATACATACATACTTAACTACATATTTTTAAAATACTCGAATTGAAACCTAACTAAAACAATATTAATTAGGTATAGTATGATTAGACTAGGAAACGTGCCTATGAAGGCAGACTCTTTCAATAAACGATATAATTTTCAAATACAGTTGATATTTTATTGTATCTATTAAATAAACAAGTTACATATTTACATAAATCACAATAAATCATATAACAACCTAATTGTTGTATTTAAATTATTTAAAATTATTTTTTTACATTATCATATATCACGAAAATCCATTTATCTGGGTTGCCAGCACTACTCTGAAGTCGGAAAATGTCGCGATATTGTTTCAGAACGTTATGGATAGACGTTTGTGTCACAAAAGGTACCATAGACTTTAAATATGACACTAGATAGTCTAATGTGGCGCCGAGAGGGTGTACAATAAGAACGGCTGTTAGTAGGCTGATGATTTTGGCTTCAGTCGATGGCACGGCTGGTCCTGACGTCATGGCGTTTGCATCCTGCTTGTGTGACTGCATCATATTTGGCATAGACAACGGTGGAGTTGGAAGCGGGGGGTAGATTTGCTGAAATAGTTTAAAATAAATTATTATGATCTTCGACGGAGATATGACGGACGGTTATTTGATAGTGGTTGTGACATGATAGCAAATAATATTTATTTGACATCATAGTTAAATGAAAATAATCCAAAAATAAAAGGAATAGACAATAAAAAAATTGTCAGTTAATTTGACATGTCTGTTTAGCTTTGTCTTTGTGTGTATGTTCTCCGCACAGACATAACATTCCATATCAGAAATTGTGGTAAAAACGCACACTATCAAATGTCACTCCCACAGATACAAATGGGTACTTTTGCACTGCTTGCTTGTGCTTGGCTGCTTTTGTACGAAGAGTTTTTACAATGTATTACACAGCACTTAACATCCATATTTTTGTCTATTTGATATTATATTCACAAAATTTTAGGTTTAAAAGTAACTTTTTAAACTAAAACAAATCGCCATTTATCGTATTTTTACCTATACTACGCTACAAATTCCGTCTACCAAAACAAGTCACGGCTGTCAAGTGCGTTAGTATTGCTATTGACGAAAGAAAGGGACAAGGTTATACCGAATTTAATTAGCTGAAAAGTGACAGCGATATTTTCAGCTTGTGTCTATGTGTATGTAAAATTATGTTTAGTCTGTTATGTCTGTGGTTTTCCGTGTATAATATGAATTTATTTATAAAAAGTAAACTAGTAACAATGGTACAAGTTTTGGGGTAGATTCAAACTACAGACCGCCCACAGTTATTTTAGCTCTGACAGATAAAAAAACAGAAAGTAGATTTAAAATACTCAAAATAAGAGGTCCATGTATGTTGATCAATGGCTCTGCTCGAGCAGTCCGTCAATGTCGGCTCACACATTATTTCTGCTACAGAATTATTCTTGTGACACTAAAGAATGCTTCACGTTACACCGTGCCGTGCCCAGGCCGGGCCGGGCCGGTATACTTATTGTATGAATTGACATCGGCCGGGACACGGTCAAGCATGATTCAATTGTTTAAATTCATACAAAAAGGGCACGGCACGGTGCAACGTGAAGCATCCTTTATTTTGAGTGTTTTAAACCTTCTGTCAGCGGTAAAATATCTGTGAACGGTCTGTAGATGGCGTCGTGTAGTTCATAAAAGAACAATTAAAATCTCACCTGCTCTTTATTCTGGAGCGCCTGCTGGGCTATGTAGTGCGCCTTGAACTTCTCGAATTTCCTCTCAGCTTCATTTTTGGCGAGATGAGCTTCGTTCTTGTAGCCCTCCAATTCAAAAATCAAGTTTTCATTTTCAGTCTAAAAAAAATCAAACACAGTTCATCAGAAAGGTCAAAATTTCACTTTTGTGCGCGTGTTATATTTACCAGACAACGGATATATTATTGTAAATAATATATAAATACAAAAAAAACACCGAGACTAGAACATACACAAATGCCATCACATAAATGTTTGCCCCAAGCGGGAATCGAACCCACACCCTCTGATGCCAGGTAGGATAGTGATCCTGTGATGCTAGTGAGCAACGCTCTGCCGGGCTGTCGTCTTTCGCACAGTCGTATTTACTTTATGTAATTCATAATCATTTTTATTTGTCACCATAAATACAAAAAACTAAATATATACAGATAGGTGCTAATTCTGTTGTACATTTAACTAGACTAAACTAATTTTGACAGGACCAAAGGTGTTGTTGTCCTTCCTTGGTTTACAATTAGTGACAAGGATAGCAACACTTTTAGTCCTGTCAAAATTAGTTTAGTCTAGTTAAATGTACAACAGAATTAGCACCATTGTTACACTTATGAATACTATGGTGGGTTTGCACCTGAAAAATTACTGTTTTAAATTGCACAAACTGACGATTGCTTAACAACAATTTCAAATGACGTTAAATTAAATTATCGAAAATTCGTAGGGTATTACATAGATTTTATTTTTACAGACAAATAATGCGTTATGATGTCATATGCGTTGCCCTTATAAGTACTTAGGCGCCGACCACACTGCGCGCGGTCTAGCGGTCAGAGTTCCGAGTTCTGCGTTTCCGCGTTCACTGTAACCTATTATGTGGTGGTTTAGAATCTTACACACACAAAAGCTGTCGGACCGCGACGGTCAAAGTACGACGGACGCAGAACTCGGAACTCTGACCGCGCGCAGTGGGGTCGGCGCCTTAAAGAATACCTTTTTAAGCTTTGATTTGACCAAAACGTGTGGCATATCTCATCAAATTCAATGTACAAAAAATTCATTTGCAAGATAAGGTTTACCTTCAACTGCTCATACTTTTCCAATGGAACTGTATTCTTGCTTACGCCAGGTTTTTCTGTATTATCATCATCATCAAAATATGTACTGAATTCTTCCTTCATATTATTCACCTCCTGAAAACCACATTAATTAGCAACATCTTTATATATACAATTCAAAGTCCTAACTGATTTAAGTATATATCAACGCACAGCCCAAACCGCTGGGTCTAGAGATTCCAAATTTGGAATGTAGGTTCCTTACGACGCCTAGGGGTGTACTAAGTAAGGTTTTTCAAATTTCCCACGGGAAAGCGAGTTATACGCAAACGAAGTTGCGAGAATTTTCCTAGTCTACACTAAAATTATAAAGAGGAAAGATTTGATTGTTTGTTTGCATTGAATAGGCTCCGAAACTACTGGACCGATTTAAAAAATTCTTTCACCAGTAGAAAGCTACATTATCAGGGAGTGATATAGGCTATAGCTTTTCCCGAAATTCAATGTGGTTCTCACGGGAACGGGTCCGGAACTTCACGCGGACGAAGTCGCGGGCAAAAAAGCTAGTCATAAATAAAATAATTTACAAATCTATACATATAAAACGCTTTGTCCTGAATGACTGACTGACGGAGCAACGCACGTCCTAAACCGCTGATCGTTGAGACCTGAAGGTGTGTTACTTGAGGGCGAGTTCTTCGTATGACGTAGGCATCCGATAAGAAAGGATTTTTGATTCCCACGGGAAAGCGGGACACTTTTCGCCACCACCCAAGTTAGTATGCCCTGCCCTTACCAACTGTACAATTCAAACCATTAATAGCATCTCAATGTATTCTTCAAATACATTAAAAACCATGTACAATCTACGGCATAAATATGTTGTCATTACTTGTGATCACCTTTTCACTTTTGTATATTTAATTACCTACTGAAGACGTTTGAACGAACATGTTATAGTGACAACGTTACTTAAGTGACAAGTTACCTATGCCGCCGACTGTACCTACCTTGGATTTAAACCCATGATCGGGCTTCCAACGAAGATTTTGTCCAGTTATTTTGTCCGTCACACAGGTCTGGATCTTGTAGACTGCTCATATTCAACATCTTCGTGTCGTTGCAAAATTGAACTTACCAGTTCATAATAAAATGCTTAACCCGGATATCATTCTGAATTTCGATTTTGTCGAAATTCAGAATGACGGCCGCTTAACCCACGTTACCTGCTTCCCGCATAAATGACTTCACAAGCACGATTTTGCTTTCAAGCACGTCACGTTCATGGATAGCTAAGGAGAGGATTTATACTTCCAACGAAGACCTAGGTAAGAAATGACGCTGGTCCTTATGGTCGGGTCCTGGTGTTTATTGTCGGTAGATTGTGTCCGACTCTGAAGCAACATTGCATACGGTATTTGTCCGACGCACGTTAAATCGAAATGGTCAATTCACGTCAGAGTGACAATAGCCAGCAGGCACAACCAATCAATATTGCTATAATTGTGCAATTCGGTACAAGTTAAACTCTAACCAATAAACGTTTAACTTTAACGAGTATATAATTATTCACTGTTATGTCACTGTCTTTCTTGATGAGAATTAAATGAAGTGTGAAAGTGACAAAACATTGTTTCACGCACATTGTGTCACGCATTACACAAAGTTTATTAGTAAAGGGGTTAAACTTCAAGTTCCCGATACAAAGATGTTAAAGGTTTCGAAAAAATCGCATTGAAATGGTAATAAGGTAATGGTAAATAGAATCGTAGCACGACTATTCGTCACTTTGATGTGAATTGATCCAAAGGAGGCGCAGTCTGCGCATACGCACCTCCGTCATTTTGAGCCACATATCGATGTTCCGACGCTGCTGCTTGGTGAAGTGATCGGAGACACGCTGGTGTTTCGCCGCAGTCAGTATTTTCGCTACCTGCTCGACTGTTGTTGACAATACAGTAACTTAGTACTTCATTACTACAAATAAGTATAAAAGGGTGCTTTGTTGGAATGAGATAGAGTTAATTTTAATATTTTTTAATTGAATTTTTCTATCGATTTCTTTATGAGTTTCACAAATGAAGGGTATGAAGTACCATGTTACTTGATCCTGTAATAAATAGCATTCTAACACTTTTGAGATATCTTTAAATTTTCCTTCAAAGTTTATAATATCATTTTAAACTTTGATTTTACCCAAAAGTTTGCTGATACATATTTTATTTAAGGAATATGATGAAAGTTTAATAGAAAAGATGAAAAACTCATCATTATCCATTTCAGCAAGACTAGCCAGGATTGGAAGCAGTGACAACATATTGACAATGAGCAATGTAGCTCATTACCATCCTTGGTGAGAAATTCACAATCAGATAGCAAAGCTTTTTCAGCTATTAAAGGTCGCTGTATACGTAACGTGTTTTTTCCCGGACGGGACGGGACGGGAAGTTAAATATAGTTCCATACAAAATGTATGTGAATATGCACATGTCGCGGATACACGGACGGGACGGGAACGTGACAACGAACAAAAAGTCACGTCCCGTCCCGTCCGAGGTATTATCCCGTTGCGTATACAGAGACCTTTAATCCTGTTACACAAATACTTATTTATTCAGTCTTAGTCTAGTTCTCCCAGTTATATCTGAGATTATAGATCTAAGATAAGGATTGCAGCTATAATAATATGAGAAATCTATCTAGCTGCATGCAACATATTTGCAGGAATTCTGGGGAAGGACCTCCACCTTACAGAAGATCGTAGCCAAATAGCATTGGTCTCGGCCCTGTTGTGTTCCTACGGTGAGTAAGGTCTCCAGAGCTCCACTTTAGCAACGCGTGAGTGATACCCCCGGTATTGCAAGCGTCTTTAGGCTACGGTGATGCTTACCATCAGGCGGGCCGTATGCTTGTTTGCCAACATTGTGGTATAAAAAAAAATTGAGGGAATTAGAAAAGCAAACCAGTTCAGAGAATACAGATGTACAAACATCTTTATGAACGTGAGTGACGTTTGTAGGAGGGCGTTACTGTGGCATATTTTCATACATTTTGTCAAAGGCGAACTGTCAAAAAGTGACATGCAATATGAACGGGAGTTGTAGTTCCAATTTCGGCCACGTTCTTATAGACCCTTGTAGGTCTGTAGTGTCAAATTCCATAGTCCATATTTTTGACAACGGAATAATGATATTTGACTTTGAAGTTGTCTGCTTTTCTAATTCCTTCTCTCTCATAGTTCAAAGGATAGTGTCTAGATTAACACGTTCAAACAAACAAACAAACTTTGCCTTATTACATTAATGTGTAAATAGTAGATAGGAACTGCGATGACAACGGTGTTGGGCCGCTGTATTGAAACTCACAAAAAAACGTTGTCACACGATGCTCTGCGTCGTCGTATTCTTGCAAAAAAAAACCTGCCATGCCCCGACTCTACTACTGGCGAAGTTGACCGAGGCGAAGTTAGACGAAGTTAAAAGATAATGGACAAGACGAAGTGATCGTTGACACTCTCGTAACGCCTAACTTCAATTTCGCGAATAGCATAGACCGAGAATTAAATAGGTCTCATTCTTGGATGAATTATAACAGAATCTGCTATATTTCTTACTCCCTCTCTCTCTCTTTATCATGTATGAACGATACTGAAACTATAAAGGTATTTAAATCATGTGATTTTTTTTATTTTATACTTATCTGATATAAAACTTTTGTGAACTGATAACTTTTTATAGAATTATTCCCGTCAATGGTCTCGTCAGATAGTATTTAATGTTATGTTGCAGTGTACCCTGTACTAGCTCCTCCAAGAATGGGACCCTTTGTCAACATACTTACTCATGCTACCAAAAGCGAGTTGACCGAATCAGTTCTTCACTCGATTTTTAAGCACCGATGAAATCTAAGTAAAGTTTCTGTGGCGACGCCTATCGCCACACAGAAGAACTGCAGTTCGCCAAAAAAGTTCACAATGCGAACAGAAGATGGCGCTGTCAGGAACCTAAATCGCGCTCGCGTTCTCGTTCAGGAGATATATATACAACCTCCGACATAGACAGGCATCACACTCAGCCGGAAGATCTTCCCTTTGTGGCGGTCATTTGGGAATTAAGTAAAGCACTGTTCTAAACTCTGCTTACCCCTGGAGACATGTGCAACGCTAATGAACATTGTATACGTACATTGTAGAATTATATGAGCGAATTTTTCCTTCAAACTGGTTCTCATTGTGTGAAGTTCTTCGTCTAATTGCATTTTCTCATTGAATAAACGTCGAACTTGATTATTTGTTGTTTGTATCAGAGAGTAGAATGAATTTGCGTTCTTCTTGTTGCATTCGCCGCGCTCCAACCACGTAGCTAAGGTCTGAAACAATTTTTTTATAAAGAAGAATGGTCACGCTTCGTATATAAAAGATCTATTTAAAAAAGAACAAAAAACTGAGATATGTTTCGTTTTGACGGGTCTGGGTCACAGATGACCGTTCTTCTTTTCACAATTTACACAGCGCTGGTGGTTAATAAGTAATCTCTTTCAGGCCAGGTAGTTGAATGTAATCGAGGGTCATGGGTTAGATAGAATCCCGCAAAAGACGAATATTTGAGTATTTGAACATAGCTGATAGGCTTCGTATAGGTGTTTTGTATAAATACCTAGCAAGTATTTATTCACCAAAAAAATATTTTTATCTGTAGTAGCTATTATAAACTTTACTTAGTGTGGAACTAGATGGCGTTATCTAATTCGTGCAGGAATATTTATTTTAAAAAATAAAGTATATTTACAGGCGCAGCTTCGGCAAACTGGTCATCGCTTTTGATTTTCTCGATGACTGAAGTCAGTGTTGCGGGGGAGTAGGGCTCAACCACCGGCGGCGTGGGCTCGCGCTGACGCGTCTTGCGCTCGAACTCCGCTTGATCATCGGGATTCTAAAACAAAATATTATACAAAAAAAAAAATACTCAAAACAATAGCCTTTAATTCAGAAATAATCAAGTATGATTAAACAATTAAATAGTTGTTTTATAATAAAACTAGCTGTTACCCGCGGCTCCGTCTGCGTGGTCAAGGGAAAATGTCAATAATTTTTCCTATGGAAATCTCTTTATTCCGTGGGAAAAAAGTAGCCTATGTCACTCTCCAGACCTTAAACTATCCCCAATAAAAAATTCATATCAATCCGTTAATTACTTTCGACGTGAAGGGAGGACGAATAAACACACTTTCACATTTATAATATTAGTATGTATGGATTTTGTGCTTTTTGGCAAAGGCCTCCTCCAAAAAACATAACTATTTTGTTAAATATTGATTGATTGACTTTTCATTAGAGTAAGTAAAGTGAAAAATAATTAGATGCAGTGTTATAGTGTAATTTAAGTAGGTATTATAAAAAAATTCCTTATGTGTCCACTTTTATTCTAATCTGTGGTGACTGCTTAGGTACCGAATGCTGCTGGTCTGCCACTTTAACAGTAACTAAGTACTAAACGATTTTGACAGAGGCTTGATTTATATTATAATTATAATAGCTAAAATCAAATGCTTACCAAAGCATAATCAATAAATATAATGATAGCTTCATTGTCCGTCTGACCATTTAACCGGAATCTGGACCCAGAAATGATGAAGGACGGCTCAACACTCTCTTCTCTCTCAAACCGTACATGACAGACTCCCTGATGATGGAATATCACATCCTCAATCGGTCCAAAACGCTCAAATATTGTAGTGATCATATCTCTCTTAACTATACATGAGAATCCACCGACGAAGATAGTACGACAGCCTGAAATCAAAATACTTTATTCTCTTCTGAAAACTGCAGCACTGGCGTGTTTGTGGCGACTCGAAAATCTTCACGCGACCGCCGCATATTGACTAATCCACAACGTACAAATACTTAGTAGTTACCTAAATAAGTCGTCGCCGCGTGGCTGCCGCGCATTAAACTATACTAGTCGCCAACAAGGCTGGCTCGCGCTGACGTAAAACGAAATTCAAACACTTATTGCTTAGTACATTATTATTATTTGTTGCTGTGGGCTTCAAAAATACTGCTTCGACCATTGCTGATCTTTTGTAGTGCCCTTTAATAAGCTGTTGTAACTCCTCTGCAAGCAGAATATGCTTTCCCATGTGTATACTTCTTCTGTACATGAGTGGTCCGCAGGAGCAGAGAATGTTCTTTCTTCTTCTTCTTGGCAGAATCTGCACATCGCGGACTGGCTCATGGATGTTTATTAAGTTTGCAGTGTCCTGTTAGTATTCTAGTCACGGCACTAGTTTTCTGTCTTTTGAGCTCGATGAGTTCTTTGGAGAGGTTTTTATTGTGACCACTTATTAGGGCTTTGGCATGTGTTTGTCCTGGGACAGATTTCCATAGTTCCTTCGCCATAAGGTCACACTGAGTTTTTTGGATATACAATACAATACAATACAATACAATACTCTTTATGGCACCATTCAAATACAAACATACAGTAAAATAGACAAAGTAATGAAGTACAAAAGGCGGTCTTATCACAAAGTAATCTCTTCCAGACAACCTAGTAGGCTCGTTGTTTGGCTATGCCGCAAAAAGGTTCCGGTCCTGCCTGAGGGTTGTCAGCACCAGTCCTTGCAAGTTCGTCTGCCATTTCATTTCCTTCTATGCCTGAATGTCCTGGAATCCATCTAACTACAACTTTGTTAGATGCGCCAAGAGCATTTAGGTTATCCTTGCAGATTTTCACGAGCCTTGAGTTTGTCTCAAAGGACTCCCAACGCCTGTAGCGTATGGCTGTCGGTGTTGATGTAGATGTGTTGTCTCCTAAGTTTCCAACTAAGGTTGATCTCCGCGCATTTGTTAATCGCGAAGACCTCGGCCTGGAAGATAGAAGCCTCTTTTCCAAGATTAACGCTTAGCTTATGTCATACATCTGATCCTTTTTTGGACCCATCTGTAAACTATATGTGACTTCCTTTTATGTTTGACACTCGGCCATTCAGCCATATCTCCCTTTCAGGTATCTCTGTGGTGTACAGTTGAGTGAAGTCAATTTCACTTTTCATGCCATCCGCTGGCATGCTTAGTGTATTGGGAGAACACTGACTCCTTCAATTTGTTTAAGGCATAGGCATATGCTTAGTACATACAACAATCGATTTTCAAGTGTTTAATAAACCGTGAGTCGCGTTGTTGTCGCGTTAACAAGAGTTTGTGAATTGTGAACTAGTGAATAAAGTTTAATTTGCAATAAATGGAAACAAACACATAGCCGCCGCCGAGCGAAAATTCGTCGTCAAAAGCGTCTTTAGAAACAAATTAAAATATTTTTATTTTCGTTTTTTTTTTGGAATAAAGTTCGATGGCGTAGTTGCGCGTGTTAATATGTGAATGAACACGAAAGTTAAGCAATGACGAAAACAACCAGTATTTTGATGGCTTTACAAGCTTTATTTGATCCCGACTGTTGTTTATAAGTGTACTTAATTATGAAACTATGACTATACATATATATACAAGTTTTATATATGTACCATAAAAACTATTAGAAAACCTAAAAATACTAGAAGAAAATGTGGGAAGAACAAAAAGAGATTTATTTATATTACCTGGAGGTCTACTTCTACGATTAGGTGTCGGAGTACCAGGTACAGGAGGCAACAAAACACCATCGGGTAGGTATATAGGTTGATTTGCCATTTGTTGCATGAACACTCTTTGATCCAAGGCCATGTTTGACATAATCATGTTCATGCCAGTGCCTGGCATATTATGCATGTCCATTGGTGGCACCATCATATTTTTATATGACATCATGACTAAAATAAAACAATGAAAGGGAATTATTTCACAAAGTAAACTAGATGAATATCGCTGGCAGTTTTTATCAATGAAATCTGTTGTTGACTTTCCCAGACTAATATCCCCGATAAAAACTGTCCTGTGTTGAATTTATGTCCAGGTTATAAATAATAAAATACCTGTGTAACAAATTTCATGAAAAATGCCAAGGTATATTTCCTTTCATCACAAAATATGGTATTGATATGGTACACAAATGCGTAAAATACTGGCAGCGGTCACGCGGGAGACGTGCGTTATAATAGTCGCGCCGCTAACAGTCCGAACCACGTTTAGTATGATCTCATTCATACAATTATTAAATATGTTAAATATGCATATTATGCATGCATTGCAGGCCACAGTGGAAGCTAGGCACAAAAAAGCTTTTAAAAATGCTGAGCTATGCTTCATAATTTATGCATTCTTCTTGGTAAGTAATTTCCAGTTTGAGAAAAAGCTAAGCATATTTTATATTGTTTTGCTATACTTAAATTGTGTTTGCCAACGTCCCTATTAATATAAGTTGTAACACATCATACCTGTTCCAGGCATCATATTGCCTTGCACACCCTGGTTCATGCCAGGAAACCCAGATAATGCTGGATCACCTATTTCTTTTTGTTCATCGTCATTATCCCATTTGGAGCGTCGTTCCCTGCGATTCCTATCATACCTCTCTCTACCATGACTCCTGCTGTCCAATCGATCTCGTGATCTGGAACGCCTTCTACTTTTATCTGTAAATTGTAATGTAGAATATTTAAAAAAATATGATGACCTGTATGATATGAATGACCTGTTATATTGTTTGCTTAGTGTAGAACTAAGCAAATGATTAACTAATAATATTATAAATAAATTATCTCGGTCAGTCTGTTACCTCTTCAAGTCAACACCACTTTGCCAATTGAGAACATTTGGTATGGGGATATTTGCGACCCAAGAAAGGACATAGTATGGTCAGAGAGTCGCCTTATGGAGTTTTCACCCTTTAATGGAACTTACTATGGGATTTTAATTTCGTTTGAATTTATTTAAAACTTGTAATCTTCTGAAGAGATGAGGAGAGGTGAAAATTTACCAAAACATTTAAGTCAGAGGCTTAAAGTTAGGGACGGGGCTAAAAACGTTAACATAACTCTACCTCTAATAGAATCTCGATCTCTTTTAATATCTACACGATGTGAGCCCTTAGATTTTTCGTGTACACCATCTTTCTTATGTTCATCTTCATTGCTATTATTAAAGACTTCTGGAGCAACAGGGCCAATTAAAAGTGGTGCTTCCTGAGGTCCATTCTGGTTTCCATTTGCTATTTCTGGCATTGGTGTATACATTTGTTGATATTGTATCAAATTTTGCATCATTGGGTTCATTGGAATGCCGAACTGACTCGGCATGTTATAGTCGCTTGGCCATGGATTCATTTTGGCTTTTTATCACGAATTTTAAATCAAAATATACTCGAAACGAAACAAATATGTGTACTCTGTGTCTGTGCTGTGACCCTGTCCCTGTGCTGTGTGTGCAATACAAAACGAAACTGAAAAACTCGAATCGATTAACGAACGAATCGAAACGAAAGTTAGTACCGTACCAATGTCACTGTCACCTTTCTGTCACTGTCAACCGCTCCTTTTTTTTTCGTTTTTAATGGTCTGGATCCGGATATAAAACCTTTAAGTCAAGGCATATTCTTGTCTTTATTCTGTCAGTAGTGGGTAACCCACAGGAAAACTGTATGCCGAACTCGGAACCATTTAATAGTCTCCACTCCACACATCGACCACTAAAATAAAATTAATTTTAATTTTCAGGATTTAAATCGACATTTTCTTTTCCTTTCAAAAATTCGATTCCGTCTGTGGATACCGAACACTTTAATCGACAGTTCAGTTCAGTCACACACAACCCTATTGTATTTTGACAGAATGACAGGAAAGTTTGTCGAACGAAATCGCCAACCAAAGAGAGAAATAAAATCAAATAGGTACTATAGACGAGTAATACCCACAGCTTCGGAAGAATTCGGGCAAGACGCGACACTAGCGCCCCTACGGCATGAGGGCGGCATGAGGTGAACGATTTCAAAACTTTTGTATGCAAAATGTTATAGCGCCCCTAGCGGCATGAGGTGAACTGTGCGTTTTGTATGCAAAATGTTATAGCGCCCCTAGCGGCATGAGGTGAACGGAAGTTGCCAAGTCATTGTATGAGAAACGTCAAGAGCTGTGGGTGTGGGTATTAGTCTGGTATTAGTCTTTAGTATTTGATAAAATCACTTTTATTGATCTTCGAGCTCCGAGTTCTGTTTGTGGTGTAATTATTAAATCAATTATAAAAATACTTTCTTAATTATGGAATCTTCAGAATAATAAACGAGAGGTCATTATGTGGTAAGTGATTTCTCAATAAAATTAATTAAGCAGAGATTTTACGAAAAATAACATGTGTACAATTTATTGTTTTTTTTAGTTCTGAAGCGATGCCAAAGGAGTTCGTGAAGACCACAGAGATTCTCCCGATTGTTACTTATGGTATATCGTCGATTGAGGATCTTCGGAGGGCGGAGGCGGAAATACACCTTTTAGAAAAGTTAAAGAGAGCAGGCCTCACAGCAGACGAGGTGAAACTGTACCAAGAGAATGAAGGCGGTGTGCCGGATAAACGTACAAAAATTGAGTGTTCTGTACTAAAACAGAAATTAGAGGCTATCTATGAAAAAATCACAAATTATGAAAAGACAGAACAAAAGTAAGTATACATTCGTTTTTGTTAATATTTATTTAGACATCCTGGGGGCGCGTTGGTCGTCCTTCGGCACCAGAGTGTGCGGATTCGATCCCTGCATTTAGCAAACATGTGATGGCATTTGTTTTTCTTTAGTCGGGTTATATACTGTGAATTATAAATATATTTATTTACAATTATACATACATATGTTGTCCAATACTCATAATATAAACGGGTTTAAGCCTAGTTTATTTTGAGATCAGGTGTAATAAATATGGTGATTGAAATTAGTTATATAAATAGTCATACATGTGTTATTTATTTCAAATAACACCATATATAGTAATACAAGTTGTTGCTGTCTCAAGCAAGAGATAAAAATGTAAAATAAAATTTCTTTGATTGATGTTTCAGATCATCTGGTTCCGAGGAGCCAAGTTCCACCACAATCACATCTGACGATTTATTTGCAAAGCTCAAGGACAAACCAATCACAATATATCCTGAGCCCCATCCTATGAACAACTTGAAAGAAATTGAGGAGAACCTATTCGGACATTTGAGAGATGAAGTTGTTACATCATCTAATACTAAACGAAAGAAAGCATTAAGAAGGTTTGAACGTAATAAAGAAAGAGTTTTATCTCAGGAGCGCGTACAAGTTCCTACGACAAGCACACAAACAGTGAACAGGGCGGGCAGCTTATGGGATGTTAAGGAGTTACCAAAGACAAGCACAGAGACACAATCCTTGCCGGAACGATCAGAATCAGGACTAGAAATTATCCCTCAGAATTCTACTGCGGAAAAACCTGTAGTTTACACTATAAGGAATAATAAGATAGTGCGTTTGGAGACTTTGCCAGGAGACAGGGTCCAGATGGAAGAGTTTCAAGCTGTAGATATCGTAGTACCTGATAATAATGAGGAGGAGCTGCTGGAAGGCACTAAGATGTCCGTGGATGATATAAGAAAAATTGAGCGATTTCAGAATTATGACCCTGGCAAACCATCAAAGGTATGTGATGATTCTTATCTTGTTATGGCGTCATTTCAACACTTGTGAATCATTCGTGTTGTGTACTGTGTGTATAGAGATAGATTTCAAATAAACTACCCAAATATTGACTGGGGTTGTAGTTTCTAACTTCAATAGGAATTGTTAATTTAACACCATCATCAAGCAATATTCCTGATAGAGATAAAATGTAAAAATAATTATTTGAAAATAATTCCACCAAATCTCTCTTATGTCATAAAAAAATAAGAGAGGAATGGCACTGCGGATAATCTGCTCAAATCAGAGCAGCCCGTCTGGGGAAGGAACTCCACCTTACAGAAGACCATAGCCAAAGAGCATTGGTCTCGGCCATGTTGTGTTCCTAGAGTGAGTAAGGTCTCTAGACCTTGAGAGGGTTGGGTTGGAGTGATACCCCTGGTATTGCGTCTATAGGCTACGGTGATGTTTACCATCAGGCGGCCGTATGCGTGTTTGCCCACTTTGTAGTATAAAAAAAATAAAAAATTATTTATTTATTTATTTATTATCATTCATTGCACATGTACAGCTTAAATCTAATTAATCTAATTGGTACATGGACCCTGAATAGGGTATTGCAACTACAATCGGTGGGCCACCTTATTGTTACATTATACAATATAATAACTTATCTATTTTAACTATAATATACTTTCTATATCATATTTTTTATTATTATATTTTCTAGAGTTTCTAACATAAATAATTAATAATGTGTTGAAATTTTATTACAATAACAATTTTACTACCTACCTTATAACTATTTATATTTATTAAGTTTGTGACCGTGAGATAGATTACAATATATTAAAAAAAATGCGACGAGAGTGCTAATGTTTATAATTAATTATTATATAATATTCCACTACATAATGTTACACCTTTCTTCACACACTTGATGGATCCAACTAAACAATGTTCTCGGTTTATGTATAAAATTTGTTAAAAACACAATTTTATTTCTAGGTGTTATACTTGAAGAACATAGCACCATCAGCAACGTTAGAGCAATTGTCGCTCTTATTCAATCAATTTCTATTGGCTAATGGAGGCCCTGTGGACATCCGTTTGTTGACGGGTCGCATGAGGGGGCAGGCTTTCGTCTCTATGCAAAGTAAGATTTTTAACAAAATTAATGTTGACCTTAGCCTAGACTCTGGTGGAATCATAGATTTATTATATACTAGCGTAAGATTGGCAATGCAAAAGATAGATCATAGCATACACGTTGGTTAGATCGAGATAGATAGGCGAGACTATTTTCCTATACACGCTATCGGACTGTATCGGCCTGACGTCAGTAGTGTTAAAAACATCCTATTTATTTTTACAAAATTTATGTATTGTCGGATATATATCTTGCTTGCACACATGTACATTCCACGCACACTAGTGTATTTTGTTTTTGGTCTCGCCTAAATCAAACCAAAGCCGATCTATAGGTACGCTAGCATATACTAAATCGGGTGGAATGCTGTGGAAAGGAATTTCTTTCTCTTTATTTTGGCCATAACTTCTTTTTCTTTTATTGTCTTGTTAATGTTGTTATTTTCTTTCACAACACATCATATTGTTTTAGACTTCTGTCAGGGGCGAGGGGTGTGGTGACCTGTAATACAGTTGGTATTTATACATAACTATCACGGGCACCAGTTCTCTCCAAGTAGGCTTTATTTTCATGCCTGATGTTGATGACGTTATTTTTTATATTTTTAATTACTCTGTATTTTGATATTTATTGGAGAGATAAAGGGATTTTGTATTTGTATAACTATTAAGTCTGTGCTTTGGAGGAGGCTGTCCCCCCTTCTTTGATTCATGGAAGGGGTGTGGGGGGGGGGGGCAACTATTCTAGTCTCTTGCCAATGCTATGAATATGTGGTACAATTTGCAATTGCAATTTGCAATTTGCCGAACTATGACCGACCGACGGATGGAAGGATGGAACAAGGAAAAAGTTTATTACATTAGTAATTTTCTGTGTAAATAAAACAATTTATAATTCATTAGAAAAATGTATTTATTGTATTACAGATGAAGACTTAGCTATACAGGCGCTTGAAGAGATCAACGGCACAATATTATGCGGTCGACCAATCATCGCACAGTTCGGTAGAAACCGACACTTACCTGATGAGGGGGACGATAGAAACCACCTATTCCAGGACTGTAATGACGAGAATGAGTACAGATAAGACACTTATGATCTATGTTACTAGTAAAGCGGTTAACCGCATCTGAGGCTACGTCCCGATTAGGACAATGAGGGGCCGACTAAGAGCTCCTTCATACATGGTTCGATCAAGGTATACGCAGCGCAGACGCCGCGATAGTGCGACGCACGCCTTGCGTTATCTCTGCATAAAGACGGAGAGACGAACGCTAGGCGTGCGTGGCGTTACCGCGTCTGCGCTGCGTATAAATTCATCGAAGGCCTACGTCATGTGTGAAGGTTACTTCGGCGTCGGTGGAAAGCAGTTTTGCCCGTTTACTCTGTAGGTGTGATCAAGACTTATCGTTGTAAAGTAAATATATGGGCGTGAAACGTAGGCAAATAGTCGGCCGCTCACTGTTCGCTATTAGAATAGAATAGCTATACTTGTGTAAGCTTATTATTTATTAATTTATATTATATGAAATTATCATTTATCTTAGATATATTTTAATGTAAGGGCGTACATTGTGTAATTCAATTATTTCTTCTCAGAATTATATACAAGAGTGCAATGATGTGACTTTTATTTTAACACCAAAATTGTTGTAAAATAACCATAATACTTTAAAGACTCTCCCCTCTACGTAAATACATTATGTATAAAAGTTACACGTTTATATGAAAAAGAAATTCTATTTAAGTTTCTCTAAATAGTAGTAGCAGTATTCTGTTCATTTGTCTCCTGAACGTATCTACGCGGATGCCCTTTTAATTCATAATTAGATACCTAATGATTAACTATTCACAAAATTATAAAGTTTATCGAAATACCTCTAGGGAAATGGAACAATAAGACCTTTCGCGCACGACGCGATTCACAGGCGATTCGAGTAGCATACGCATATCCTACCTACTAGGTCATCCTATGTGCGAACATATTCATAAGAGCCTTTGTTGCGTCGCTTTATTTGGGTAGCGTCGTGGAAGAACAGGCTAAGGTTGCGCGGATGTCCAATAGTATAAAACATGATCAAAAAGGTTCACTGTTAATCTTAAAAATATATTTTACTCTTATTTATTACATCAACATTATAGACTAAAAGGCCACACAATGTCCAGATATCTGTTAGATAAATTTACAGTTATTTTGTATAACAATTTACAGACTATCTGTGGGGGCAATTCACGTAACAAGAACCGATTCTATTTCGATTCAACGACACTCGCTGTCTCACTCATACAAAATAGTCGTTGAATCGAAGTGGAATCGGTTCTTGTTACGTGAATTGCCCCCCTGGACTTGTATAAATGGCCCTAAATATTATTACTTGCAGTTTACATGCATAATCTATTAATTACTTATCATGTAACCTGTAATTATAAATACATAGACATTACAAAAGTATTCTATACAGGCATACTAGGCTGCTTTTCAAGAGATAAATAATCGCGAGAAAGCTTATCGGTAGAGGGAGGATCTATTGTCACCTAATGGTCACAAATTTTTCTAAGGCTGTCCGGGAACATCATCTGGTCACTCTTAAAGGCGTTTGCCTGTGACCGGTTGTCAATACTTATTTACAATACGCTTCCAGTATGTGTATCCAGCGGCTTACTGCGACTTTAAACTTATCAAAATTCCCATGACAACTGTATCAATAGAACTATATACGCACAGCGAGCGTTCTTTATTAATAAGGATTGAGTGTAAAGAAAATGGACAAGCAAAAAATACAGGGCCAATTTTCGTAAAACCGGTTTCAATTCAAATCTCACATGCTATCTCATTTTTAGTGTATGAGCGAGATACAGTGTGAGATCGAAATCAGATGACAATTTTATGTAGAAATTGGCCCACAGATCTAGAAATTAAAACACTATACTAGTCTCGCCACCAAGGCTGTCTCGCGATGACGTAAAACGAAATTCGAACTAACACAATAAGTGTCGAACTTCGTTACTTCGTTAAACGTCAGCGCAAGTCAGTTTTGGTGGCGTCTGGTATATAACTTTATATCTTAACAAAACACTAAGAATTGAGCTAAACTGTCTATCTTAACAAAACACTTTAAGAATTGAGCTAGACTGTCTTTAAATCAGCAACTGGTCACTAAGCCTAAGGCATGGAACTAAGTCAGCACACATCGACTCAGGCTCCAGGATTGTCACTGACTCTCTTTCGATGAAGGCTTGCGCCGTCGTTTGACGACGCGTTTTGGTGACAATCATTCATTCTCCTTCTTGGCCGGTGGTTCCTCCTCTGAAAAATAAAAATAACGACAATTTAAAAATATAGCATCATTTTCATAATATATCGTCGCTTATACAACAATACCGCGCAAGTAAAATTTAACAAGTTTTCAGGAGAAGCAAAATACAGTAGGTATAAATTTTATTCATCTTCAATTCAATTCAATTATTGTTGATATTTTCTCTCGTCGTAGTAATGTCGTCGTCCGTCGTGTCGGCGAGTGTAAAAACGGTCAATGCTATGCCAGTGAAAATGATAGAAAAATAGCCCGACCCTTATAATATATGACATTAGCGAAGGATTCCCACGCCCGTAAGGAGCCATCTATATATTACGTCACGCTTTCCATAAGGTGTCGAACTGTTACACAACCTAGGCTTGTCTGATCATTTTTCATAGAGAACTGCTCTATTTTTTTTAAACCAATAAGATGGCAAATATACGGCCGCCTGATAAATAAGCAGTCACCGGAGTCAATTACTCTTGCAATACCAGAAGCATTACTAATGAGCTGTCGATTCTGTGGAAACTTCTTTACGCCTTTATATAATTATGAAAATTGTTATTTTGTAATTTTATATAATTTCTCATTTCAAGTGAATTTGTAATTCATTTATGGTTAATAAACGTCTTAAACCTTGAAAATATCACGAAATTCGCGTGACGTTAATATATAGATAGCCTTTGATGTCCATGAAGATGTTTGTTAGTGATGTGTGTTGTTAGCGGATACTCACGCTTGACGTCGTGGTGCGTTTGCGGATGCGTTTGCGGATGCGTTTGCGGATGCGTTTGCGGATGCGTTTGCGGGTGCGGCTGCGGGTGCGGGTGCGGCGCGTGCGGCGGGTGCGGGTGCGGCGGCAGCGCGTGCAGCGGGTGCGGGGGCGCGTAGTGCTCGGGGGGCGGCGCCCCGGGCTGCGGCGCCGGCGCCGGCCCGTAGTAGTACCCGCCCGGGAACCCGCCCCCGTAGCCCCCGTAATACCGCCCGCCGTACGACCCATAACCGCCTGCACAGATTAGTCACAGTGGTGGATGGTATTATGATGTGCACTTACATACACCAAATATTATACAACATGGAATGGAAATACCGCATACATGGATCGCTAGTAGTGATTTTTTTGGATTAAAACATACACTTTTATGTGCATCAATATTGTTTACTTTAGGCGAGTAAAATGCACAATATAATGCGTATATTATATCACACTTAAATTGAAACTCAGACAAAACAAAATCGTGAAAACGCAAAAGTGCAGTAAAATCCCTCTCTTAAAAATATTTCTTATTGAGTTTTCTGAGTTTACTTAGATCTGAACTCAGAATAATGTTAGGCTTGTATTATATTTCCTGGTACTAGTAGGATATATCAGTGTCATTTGTACCATCAATGGTACTGGTGGTCCGGCGGGTAACAACCCACTAATTAAAGTAGATTTACAGGAATTTAAAACCATTTTAAAGCCCTTTTTGTCATTTTCCCGACTTTTAGTTGTCCTAGTTTAGATCTAGGCGTTTGATATGTCTTTTCGAAGTGAAAGAAGGATATAAACACCCTTTAACATATTATTAATATGGAAATAGTCATGAATATTTTCATTTAATCCACAAAAATTCACAATAAATAACTGAGTGTATGTTGTTCCTATTACATGTTGTATGTTCATTTGATGTAATACTCGAAATGTTAGTAAAGCGATTTGTACAGTCAGGTGCACGTCGAGCTCTACACTTGCAGTACAATTTTGGCTCTTATGACATAGAACTTAAGAATGGTATAAAGTCCAATATGTAAAGGTCGACCTGGGGCCCGATTCTACTAACACAAATGCACCAATGAACTCTCAATGGTGTCTGAATCGTGTCTCAAGAGAATGCCGATAGTGTATCAGTGGAATAGTTTTTGACATTTGTTAAGGACTTAAACAATAAGTTAAACATTATGTTATTGTATAAGTCCATAACAAATGTCAAACACTATTCCACTGATATATTATCGGCATTCTTTCGAGATACGATTGAGATACCATTGAGAGTCCATTGGTGCATTTGTGTTAGTAGAATCGGGCCCCTGCTCTTGACTGTACGTAGTCTTTCCCGATTTAAAGAAAATGAGAAGTAAATGGTTCGCGCAAAGGGTATGGCTTATGGGTGTCAGATAAATTTTCAGAACAAATCTATCAAAATATGTTATTAAACAAATATAACATTAATTAGTAAACTCCTGTATAATTGTTATCCTGAACTTTAACAGAATATAATCCGACATATGTTTCATCAGATTTGCACCAACAGTAATTCTACTTTTGACACCGATTGTACGTTGAATTTTGAGCTGTTGAAGAATACACAAAACTGCAAAGCGACAACGCACCAAGTTCATGTGTATTATTCAAGTTTTTAGTTTTGGTCACCCGAACCGAAGATAAGAGACGCATTCCTCGTCACTGTTCGCATTGTGCACGCAATTCGTATCGCAGTTTTGTGTGCACGCAGTAATGTGACAGCGATAGTGAAAATGTTATTAGCATGCAACACACAGTGTAATATCAGATAAACAATACTAAAAATGAGAGGCGTTTAAACATTGATAATTAAATATTAATCTTTTATTTAATGTTGATGTTATTTTACGAGAAAATACTTGTGAAGGCCTGTATCTGAATGAAATATTAGATTTTTTGATTCTCTAGTGACGCAGTTGACATTTCCACAATCTTTGGTTGAAAATTAACCTTATGGTCTTGGAAGCCTCTTTCGCTGTCCGGACCTCGACTTTACAAAGACTCAGCTTATTCGATTAATTCTTTTATATCATGCCATGCTCAACAAAAAAAAAATTACTCTGTCACTGACTTACTTAGTTGCAATAGTTCATCAATTCATAACTTTTGCTTACAGATGTTTTATTTTTTGTTATTATCATTTTTTTATTGAATAATTCTGAATTGTGTATTTAAATATTTGCATGCCTGATTTGTAAGGCAAATGTATTGGAACGTTTAATAAATAATTAACATCTGTTGTTACCTATATTTAGCTAACAAATAAATTGAGTTGAAATCTTAGACCTCTCTTTTTTAGTATTATTTATGACCAAAGTGCCTATGATGTTAATATCCCAAGATTATCATGCATATTGTGAACGTACCTGGCGGCGGCGGCGGGCCCCCGTGCGGCGGCGGGCCCGGCGGGCCGGCGCTGGGGTTGGGGGGCATCATCATGGCTGCCAAACAGAATACATGTGTTAAGAGCGATAAGTATACGCATACCATCAGTGACGTCACTTAGAACCGACATAGACGGGCTCGAGCAGTCAATGATAAACATATTAGAGCGAGGCCCCATTAGTGCGTTGCGCTGCGTTGCGTCGTCGCTGCGTCGTTTTCCATATATTTTTTATGACATGCCCCATGCATATTTTTTAGACCGTTGCGTTGTCGCGCGCGACGTTTCAACGGATCGACAGACAAGACGAAACGGGACGGGGAGACGGATGATGCGTTGCGTTGTCGGAGCTCCGCTGGGACGACGGACAGTGATCCATTGCAAAGGGTGAACTGAGACGCAGCTGCGACGGCGTGCATACCCACTTGCGTTGCGTTGTCGCAGCGTCAACGCAACGCAGGTGTGGCATACAATGCGTTGTTCCGTTGCGACGACGCGACGCAACGCACTAATGGGACATCGCTCTTACACAGACCGCTGTTGCAGTCATAGTCTATTAAAAATGACTGATTGAGTTTCTTGCGACACTTCTTCTCAACAGGCCGTTCACGTCGAAAGTGACATTGACGTACAAAAGTATTATTTATTAAGTCAACAGTTTGAAGCTGCACGACCGCCCGAAGCAGTTCAACTGAACGAGCGGTTCGTATAATGTGTATGTTGAAGACAGTTTACTGTGCAATTGCAGCTTGAAGCAGTTCATCCAGACTAAAGCACAGTTAAAAGCAGTCCATGTATGTCGGCCCTTATGTGAACATTTGAATAAGTCGGGTTAAGTGTTAAGAAAATGAATGGTAGGCAAATATTCCGGCAATGAGGTATACTAACGGTGATGAGGAGGCGAGGCCATGTGCGGCGGTGCAGCAGTTGGAGCGCCAGGAGCCGCGGCGGGAGGCGGCGGGCCTTCCTTCACGTCCGGCTTCTCGGCCTTTTCTTCTTTACGTTCTGAAAATTGGTAAAAGTATTCAAATAACAAAGTAATTCAAAAAAAAGGATGTTAATATCAGTTATCACTTACATATACAGTTACTAGCGTTATTCGCGGCCGGCTTCGCCTGCGTCAAAATTAGCCTATGTAGGGCTCTGTACCCCTGACAATATGTATACAATTTTCACAATGATCAGCTTAGTCAAGCCGTAAAGGAATAACAAACAAACACAAACTCACTTTCTCATTTCCAATATTAGTATGATATCTAGTTCGGTCCGGTCTGCTTTATTGCATACAAACTCTCATCCCACTTTATACCATATATTTTACACTTTTGTAGCGGGAGCGATGGCGATGTGCTCGACCGCCACAAAGGGAAGATCTTCCGGCCAGGCTGGGTGTCATGCCTGGGGAACCGCGGCTCCGACAATGTATGTGTCGGAGGTTGTATATATATCTCCATATCGTAGAAACTTCGATAGCGTGATTCAGGATTTCTAAGTGTCGTCGTATATGACGTCATGTGTTCGCATTGTGAACTTTTTCTTCACTCTGTAGTTCTTCTGTATGGCGATAGGTGTCGCCACACTTTATTTCACCCCATTTCTTTTTTCACGTTTTGTCACCCTATTTCCCCCTTTTAGGGTTGAATTTTGAAAAATCCTGGAGCATGTACTTACTCATTTACCGCCAGGAGTACTCACACGAAGTTTCTAATAACTAATCTTGTTTCTACACTGTCACCCGTCACCCCTTTCAGTTGTTGACTTCACTGTACATAAATCAACTATGAGTATTGTTTTTTTTTCTCTATGAATACTTGTTAACTCACCTTCTTCCTGCGGTTCGCTGTTGACCTCCTTCTTGACGTCGTCGCTCTTGTTGAGCTCGGTGGTGAGGTGGCCGTCCGGCTTGCTCACCTCGGTGGTGGACACCTTGTCCACCTGCGTCGGCGGGTTGGGGCCGTTCGACTCGCTCTTTATTGGGCTCTGGTCTTGTTCCATGGGCTGTTATATTTCAATTCAATCGTGTATTACCAAGATTAACGCCTAAACACAATATGTGATCGCAATGCTTTTTGTCCTGTCAGATTGAAAAAGTGACATTACGTGTCTCTTTAAATTAAACCAATCAATGCATTGTATTTTTAATCTATGGAAGTAAACTACGAATCGATGCTTCCGTCAATCACGAACAATTGATAGACGATTGAGATCGCATATTGGGTTCGGCCGTTAGTGTCCAATTTAGGTAAATATGTACGTTGGTTAAATTAAATATGTACTTTTAACTTAATCACCCTTTCAATGTTGCAACAATTTGGGCACGCATAGTTTACATAATTTTTTATTTTACTCAAATTATTGCATTGTCAACAAATGAAATGAAGACAACGCCGTGCCTGCGCCGCGTCTCTTCAGTATAATTTACATCGCGCGTCGCTTTCATATATGAAAACGTTTTGAAGCGAGATCGTGCCTGCGCCGCGTCTTCACCGTACGCCGTTTCAGCAAGTTTTACGTCACAGATGCATACCAATACACTAACCTCGTCTTTCCTATCCACGTTGAGTGAGACAGGCGCGTTGGCGGGGTTCCCCCCTCGGCGCATCTGCTCCAGCGCCCGCTCCACCATACGTCCGAAAGTCTCTTCGTCCACGGCCGGTTTGCAATGCTGTAAAATAAATATTAACAAAAAGAATATAAAAACAATAATTAAATAAATTCTACACGATTCATACAGCGCCATTTGGTCTTAAAGTAAGTTAGGCTTGTATTATGGGTACCAGAACCAGACAACGGATGTTTAGTAAAAGTATTCTTATAATACATAGGAGAGCTCCACTTGGCGGGGTTGGGAGGGTTGGCAACGCGCGAGTGATACCCCCGGTATTGCAAGCGTCTACGGTGACGGCTTACCATCAGGCCGACGGTATGCTTGTTTGCTACCTTTGTAGTAAAAAAAAAAAAAACACAAGTGCCATCACTTAAATGTTTGCCCCGAATGGGAATCGAACCCGCGCCCTTTGGTGCCGAAGATAGAGAATCACTAGCAACAAACGCACCATCGAGCTGTCAAATATAAACACATTTTAGAAAAATGTTTGTGACTACTGTAAGTATCTAAATAGGTCTGTACGAAATTCTTTCTGCTTTGCGACCGCCAAAGATTACCTTCTTGAGTTCCTCCTGGAAGGAGTCACTGCTCTCTATGAACTTGCGTTTCTTGGCTTCGAATTTCTCCTCGATCTGTTGGAGTTCATCTTCTAACTTCTTCTGGTGCATCGTCAGCGACTGCACTTGCTTTTTCAGGATCTGAAAAACATATTTATAGGGATATTTTTTTTTTACGAGTTGTAGGTTACCTCGACGAAAAAGTAACTCCCTCTTATACAATATCGGCGTAAAGGAGTACCCAAGTTTTTTTGTGAGTGAGAAATTCAGAAGCCCAACTCCCTTCCTACCCCTTTTTCCATCCTTGTAGTTACAGATGTTCATAGTTAGCGGTAACCATTTTTAATAAGTTTGCTTGTTTGTCTGACATATGGCATAAAAATGCTAAATTGTTGTGCAAAAGGATATTTTATTTATTTATATAACGTTACATAAGAATTACAATTGAAAATTTATCAGCGCAACAATTTCTTCAATACAAAGAAATAATAAAACTTAAAGACGTTCTCTTGTCAGAGAGTACATACGATAATAAAGATGTGTATAATTAGCTTTTTTGCCCGCGACTTCGTCCGCGTGAAGTTCCGGACCCGTTCCCGTGGGAACCACACTGAATTTCGGCAAAAGCTATAGCCTATGTCACTCCCTGATAATGTAGCTTTCTACTGGTGAAAGAATTTTTGAAATGGGTCCAGTAGTTTCGGAGCCTATTCAATGCAAGCAAACAAACAATCAAATCTTTCCTCTATAGAATATTAGTATAGACTACTCTATAAACTACTACCATTTCGGAAAGAAAAGCAAAATGACCACTGGTAAAAATGGCGAAATTTTGAAAATATTGTACGATTAATTTTTTTACTCTACACTGTCACAGTATTAAAAAAAATTATTAAGTTTACGAACCTGCATCCTGGCGGTGGTGACGACGGACCGCACATCCGGCACCACTGTATCAGAGAATATTTCGTTGATCAGCCGATGGTTGCGTAGGTACCGAGCGTAAGCCACATGCTTTACCGACAATCCTTCGTCTTGATCTGAAATAACACATTGTATATTTTATGGGCACTTTTTAAGATAATAGGCATGTTTTGTTTGCTTTTTATTATATTTTGGTAAAATGGCAATGGCACCAAAAAACTGAATAAAAATCTATTACCGTAGTCGATTGGCAGTATTTTGTTCTTTGCTTAGACAAAACAATGAAACAGCTCACACGTCGAATGCAGGGGAGTCCAACTTTACAACGCTTTGTAAAATGTATGAATTTTATTACTCATGGTTTTGTGGATCGATACTCTATAGTATTCCCGGGAATTAATTTCGTTCGGTGAATAAGAGATTAAGGAAGCTTAACTCCTCCCATATATCTCCTTTATTTCTTCCATAAATGGATATAAAAAATAAATTTTAATTTTACCTTCTTCGTCTTCAGCGGGCTGTATGTCAATGCGTCGGTCCTGTTGCTGCTCCTTCTGCGCGCTGCCCTTCTTGTTCGAACTCTCTTCTTCAAGGTTACCTACTGCTGACACAAAACTCTCGTTATAATATAAATAAAGGTTAGCGCATATTATGGCGGGCCACACCGCACCGTTTAACAATGTTTACATGAAAGTGGCGCAGGATCGTTTTGTTAAAAATTCAAATGGTTCATTCTGAGAGTACATTTTACAGACACTTTCCCTAAGTATTACATACAATCAATAATGATTTGCAAGTTACCACCATATAAAATGGTATTTGTAATACGATGATTTGTGGCCTGCCAATAATGTGCGCTATCCATAAGATCTCGTTATTGCGAGCAATTAATTAACTATTATTTGTAAAAAGGCGACTTCGGTACTGTTTTATCTATGTTGTTGTTCAATATAATAATATAATATAATTTGTGCCATAATATTAATAGCGCCAATATACACAACATATTTTTAATAGTCTATGTTAGGCACAAACAAACATGCATGTATCAAAAATTACACAGTGTTCTTCGTGCACAATAATAATTTAACATTAGGGTTTGACTTGAACTAAATAGATCGAACAGTTATATTTTCGGATCGGATAGTTTAATTATTGATAGAATAACTAAACAGAGACGTGCGGGGTGGTGTCGGAAACGAACAATTGTATTTGTTTATTCATCCGTCCGGAATAAATACTAGCCAATAGTATAATTCCGGCAACGACACCTTTTCCGCACGTCTCGCTTCAACGAACTTCTACCCTTATATTTTAGTTATTGAGTTGGCCATTAAAGTTAATAAGTGTCAGTGCACAAGTAGATTTTTGTAATTTTTTACCAAAGAAATTAGATAAGCGGATTTTACTATACACATAAAATAAATATAATAGTCTTTATGATGTTACCACGTCAATCGATTGATTAATATTAAACTGCTCCATTGCATAATAGGCCGGCAGTATCAAATGACCATCGATTGATTTGGTAACACCTTTTTTAACATTCATATCCGAATTACATACGCCCACAGTAATGGATAGCGCGCAATACGGACAAGCCACTACGCAACGGATATAGTATAGTTTTTTTTTTAAACAACGTATTCATATGGAGATTTTTCATTATAAGTACGATGCGTTGCGCCGTTGCCCATCTGTATCATGCGCTAAATAATAATGTACTTTGTACCAGAACTTGCCAGTGCAATGATCCTTAAGGCGATTAACACACTACCACGCAAAACGCTGCATATTAATACAAAACAACACGCGCGTGGATGCATTTTCGGTGTGTTATACTGCGCATGTTTTCTATTTATTTAAACGGAGATATTTACAAGCGTTAGAACACGCATTCACGCGCTACGCTGCATGGTGCGGGGTAGTGTAAGAATCGCCTACAGCGCGTGATATAACGTCTTACCTACAGCCTTATTTTTCGCCGCAATGTAGGCCAGGTAAGCAGGCGAATTGTGGTATGCCTTTAGTGTTTTTTCATACTCCGACTATTGTCCGAATCCGTGCATATGAGGTGACGGGTGCATGGAGAGTACAAAATTATATTTAATGTGCTTGTTAGTCACAAATATGACGAATTCAAACTAGAGGATGAACTTTTTATTTTTAATATAATACAATACAATATTGTTTACTGCACCAAGAAATATATTTAAAGTACATAAAGATAGTTGAAGTACAACAGCCGATCTGATCGCTAAGCAATCTCTTCCAGACAACCTTCAATATTTTCATTATTAGCTAACAGCATCCTCAAATTTGAAAATTCGTCAAAGAGTACTAAATGAGACATAGTACAAACATAGCGTTACATTTTCTCTTTCACTCTATACAGAAGCGAGAGAGACACGCATAGCTATAGTAAGGCGTTCGCTAAATTACCGGACTCGCAGTCGCATGTGCGTTAAAGAAACGTCGAGCCTAATATTATAGCGTACACCCTTAAGGTTCACGCATATTATGACGGGCCATACCGCACCGCATTGTACAACAAAAATGTTTATTGATGTAAGAACAGTTTTGTTATATGATGTTACGCTGTGTCCCGTCATAACGTGCGATGTCCTTTACAAGACATTTCCACATGTTTTGTGCCAGGGATTTGTACAGTGGCTAGCATATTCCAAGGAGCTATGTGTATCATTTGTATGAATCACAATAGATATTATGACACCTTAAGACCACAGTCTTAATACTGGAGACTAGCGATATTATAATTTAAATGCTGTATTTTAAAACAAGGTTTAATTTACAAAATTTATTTTTATCTATTAGATTGTAGATACTTTACGTCATGGACGCAAAGCTAAAAAATTATTATGTGCAAAAACGCAAATCGTATAAAATTTTCTCTATACAAAGTTACTTTGCGATGATGAAATTTATGTTATAAGTTGCATTGTGTCCCGTGCGCAATGTGCTCGATCCTTTTCACTATTTCCTACAATTTAACAGTTAGGTATCTATGGAAAGTATTTAATAACTTTAAATATCGAAATACTTCAAGGTGGATTGGATCATTTTGAAACGGATCATTATCGTTACTCTCCAGCACTGAGACCGCAGCCTAGACCCGTGTTAACAAGCTTGTGACGGTGAGGGCGTGTTATGGACAAACTAACCCCGTCATTCTAGGGTCTATATACCTCTTGACTTGTGTGCCAACCACTGAATATAGGCGGGCGACGAATGGTAGGCTTTCAACATTTCTGTGTACTGCGCCTGAGCGTAAAAACAATAGAAAATGATTTAAGCTGACTGATATTTTTTTAATGCAATAATATAATTTGTATAATTTCCAAAAAATACCATCTTAGTTCACCTACATTACAACTATGTCTAAAATTTCACCATCAGAAAATTTCTGATATGCATTTTACTTCGACATCTAGTATTGAGCTATCTCTTCTTCTTCTTTAGTTTGACAGTGTGCCATTAACTTAAAAAAAGTTTTGAGCACATCACCATATATCCAGTGGTTTCGGCTGTGATAGGTTATAACTGTGAGAAAACTTGTACATTACCTTCTCAGCTTCATATTCCTCAACAAACCCAGCTTTCTCTGTCTCTGGGAGGTCCCTCCACATGCCTCCAATGATCCTTCCGATTTCCCATAACTTTAGGTCTGGGTGAGCGGCCTTCACACTGTCCCATACTCGCCTGGAGTACCTCATGTATGGCATTAAGGGCTTTTCTGGCGGTTTTGGCGGCTTTGGAAGCAGAGCAAGCTGTAATATTTATGAATTTATTTAATCTTGTTACATACTTGCTAATAAACATTACTAAAATTTAAAAGTCTATGCTTGGAAGCACAACTTACTCTGAGAATGGACTACAAATGTGCAGATGCGTGATATGTGCATAAATAGGGGAGTTTTCTTAGTTTTAGAAATACTGAATCATTTGATCCCCTCTTATATTAAAATAGTATTTCAGTAATAAAATACATTTTAATGAAAACCAAAACTAACTAGTATTTCGTAGTAGTAACTAATATTTTGGATAAAACATAAGTTAACTCACCGGACAGGCGCCTTTTCCAATCTTTTGCGGCTGAAATCCAGGGTGTGAATGCAACGTAGATACGAAGGGGCTGGTCTTATCGTCCTTGCCGGCCTGCGCGCCGGCAGCGGCAGACGCGGCACGGCGCGCGGCCTCTGCACCGAAACGGGGCGGTTGACCCTGGGGCCAACCCCCGAAGCCCGGGTGACCCCCCGGGGGGCCCATCGGCGGACCACCTTGGTATTGCGGGTGGTACTGGTATTGGTTATGGTGCGGCGGCGGTGCATTCATACCGCCTTCAAGCCAAGCAGCGGGGCGGCAATACAATGAAAGAAAAAAACAAAAAGCATAAAGGAAGGGAAAGGAGGCGGGCTGGGGCAAAATAAAATAGAATATGCACTAACATCTAAAAATTCAACAGAAAAAAAAAGTCAAGATTAGTGTGAGCGAGCAGTCAGTACTAGCGAATCTTATTTTAGTAGGCTTTAATTAGCGGACAGTAGAGTTCAGAGAGAGATAACAAGATGTGATCACTGATGGTAATGACTTGTGATGTGGAAACGAGAAATTTTGTGCGATTACAAATTATAAATCCCCACAGAGTACCTAAATCCAGATGAGTGTGAGAACAATTTTGAAAAAATATTATACAATAAATATAATGTATAGTAAAATCAGATAGTGGTATTACCTTTCATCATACCGAAACTCATGGGGGGCCCCGCAATCATGTAGTCTGTTTCAACACAACAAAACATGAAACAAAACCAACATAAGAGAACAAAGGTAAGTCTAAATGTATGAAAAAATCACAAAATTAACAGAAATCAAAGATTGTTACTGAATGCAAAACGTTGAAAAAGCATAGAGTCGGAGCCATGCTTCACAGGAGCAGCGTTAGATATTACCAGCAATACCAAGAATCAGCGCTGCAAGCTTGCAACGGCATCAACTGGCTACTAACGTGTTAAATAGTTAGTTTCAATACTAAAATCATAGACAATACTACTTTTTGTACCAAAAAGTTTCAATACAAACTTCTAGGTAAACACTGGCACAATACAACATTCTAATTTTTTTATTTTATTTTTTATTCTATGCTAATCATAAACTAAATCTACATGTTCTATTTCTAAATGATCTAATATCATGTCTAATAAAATACAAGACAAAAGGGATACAAACGCGGGTTGCCTTGGGGGCTTGGCATCGACATTGATGTGTTTGGTTTGTAACTGTTGGGAGTTGCCATAACACGAAACCCTGGAACAAATACATTATTATTATAGACTAGCCGCTGCCCGCAGTATTATCCGTGTTTAATTTTATGCCCAGTAGCAACACCTAATTTATAACGCGCCATTTCTATCAGAGTTTTGATCAAATCCTACGGGGATTAAGGACAGCTGATACCTTGGATTAACACATAGGGTACTTTTGGAGATACCCTATGTGTTAATTCAAGGTATCAGCTACCTACATACCAAATATCATAAAAATTTGCCCAGTCATTTAAGCTTGAAGAAGTAACAAACATACACACAAACTTGCATTTATAATATTAGTAGGATTCTTTGGAGACAGTGGTTCTTTAACGTTTAACTTACAGACATGGTTTGCATTTTGATTTAAACACATTAATGTGTTTAAATTGAAATAGAATCGGTTTTTGTTACTAGAATTGCCCCCCAGTAGTGTTTCGCTCCCCAGTAGAAATGCCATTTGCTAGAAATTGTATGCAAACCATGTCTGTAAGTTAAACGTTAAAGAACCACTGTCTCCAAAGAATTCAGTCAGCTCCTATTTTGAATGAGTGAGACAGCGATTGAATTTTACGAGATTACCCCTATTCTGTGACAGTAAACAGACCCCCGTCTGTTCTGTGGTAGCTAGATTTTTTATTGTGACAAATTTTGAGCCTGCAGTAATGTTACGATATCAGAATGTGTATAAAATAGAAGTTTTTAACTAATAACGGGTCTCTAATGTTTGTACATATATTGTCAAACAACTTAATGGTTAAATGAGATTGTGGTCAAGAGGCCAATGTTTTAACAGAAGCGTTTTGAAATAGACGTCTATGAATCAGAGTCGCCTTAGGACTTGTTTCCTTTCTGATCTGAAACCTTGTTTTTAATAGAATCAAGACAGAAGACATCAATCGAATTCTATATTGTGGACAAGGACAAACTACAAACCTCAGTCCTTGGGTAATGTGTGAGAAATCAAAAAATATAGATAATTATTCGAATGAGTATTAAGTATAGATTAAATCCATTTATTGTTATTTATTATATTTTACAGAATTGTATATTATGGTTTAATTATGGTTTAGAAAAAGAAATCCATATTAATTTACATACTGTGACTGCGATTTATTCTAATTACTATTTTACAACCGGTAGATTAGGCAAACAAAATAGAGAACATGCCACTGCAAAGAAGCAATGTAATACACAGAAACACTTGACTAAAATCTTACCTAGAATATTAGAAAAGAAATTCAATTGAGAATCACTATAAATTCTCAAATCATGAAAACTTTCAACGATCCATTAGCAAGCGTCAGTTTCTGTTGGACGCCATGTTTCGTTTCGTTATTCCGTTCCGTTCCGTTCCATCGGTTCCATTCTCTCTAGCTAGTTCCATTCCATAATATGCTTTTTTAATTTGACAGCAGTAATGGCCACGCTTTTTCTACTTCTTTTTTATGTTATGGCAATGTCACTTCAATCGAAAACTACCTTAGAGAAAGGATGAATAGAGGCGACACGGTAGGAGTGAGCGAGATGAGTAAATACAATATTCCCAAGGCCAAAAAGAGCTAGAGAAACATTTTTTGTCCTTATCGACGTATACTATTTTTTTGCTGGGCACAGTCGCTAACTGTGCCCAGCTAACGAGAGCGGTTTTCTATAATTCTCAAAATCTGAATTTTCAGGGTGAAAACAAGGTGAAAACTGTAATCTGTGATTGACTTTATGTGTTTTTGCGTTCATAGACTATGGTGCATTGTAGTGTTTTAGGCTGCAATAGCCGCAGTGAACGTAAAATCGACAACATAACCTTTCATTCGTAAGTACACTATTTAGACTTTATTTCGGCCCTAATTGATAAAAATGAATACAGATAATATTTATTAAGGCTCAAATGACGGCTTCAATGTACAGAAATAACGAAATAAAACGTAAATGTTCAAGAAAATAATCGTATTTTGTAGTATTATACACCCAAATTAAGTAGGTAAGTAAAATGAAGCCAGGCGGCCACTTTCCTGTGTCTCCTAAATTTAGTCGGGTACCACGCGTATTGGGGATACCAGCAATTTACTTGAATTTACGCATGCAATATTACCCACAATTGAGGTAAAATAGTGACAACTTAAATTAAAAATAATATCTATTTAAAACAAGCTTGTACAGACGAGAAACCCCCCCCCCCCACACATATAGTTTTTAACCGACTTCAAAAAAAGAGGAGGTTCTAAGTTTCACTGTGTATTTTTTTTGTATGTCCGCCGATTACTCCGTCGATTTTTTACCGATTTTCTTAATCTTTTTTTTTTCGAAAGTGCATATCCCAACTTGGTCCCATTGTCACCAAATCAGGATCTGATGATGGGATCCCAGGTAAATCGAGGGCAACCCTCAGATTCTATAAGCATGTACAACGCGTTACTTATGTTTTCGTAAGCTATTTATTTATTTACGTCTGGAAGTCATCATCCCATGTTGGTGAGGTGATGATGGAAGGTACAACTCCTAAACGGATAGGAGTTAGAGCATAATTCTTTAAGTATTGTAGTAGTTGTATTTGTTTTTTTTTTCCATCATCACTTGTCACAAAGTCAGAATCTGATGATGGGATCCCAGATGATCGAGGGCAACTCTAAAATTTGATAGGCACGTACAATGTGTTACTTTACTTATGTTTTCGTAAGCTGTTCATGTAGGTATTTACGCCTGAATTCGTATCAATGTTAACAACAAACAAGTATAAATCGAAGTCTCAATATATTGATGATTATAAGAAAAAATACATCGCAAATCATCAATAGTCCTATTAGTTTATCGTATATAAAAATATAAAAAAAACATGGGGTAAATCATGGGGTAATATTCTCTTTTCTGGTAACACTACGTAATCAATGTACTTTGTTTCTCTCCCTTACGGGTATACGCCTGATGACAACTCTATCACAGAGTACTTTTTTATATACTGAAATAGAGACCTCTCTCGGCGATTAGAAAAAGAAATTTTTAAGCGGCTGCGCAGTGGTGCCATCTATAGTTTTGTGTTACATTCAATTCTATAGGCAGATATAGCTAGGTACCTATATAATATATATAGTATTCCTATTATTCTTGATATTTTCCGTTTATAATTGAATTGAATTGTGGTCAAGAAATGAAACACAGCGATGTTGATATATTTCATTCTTTATTACTTAGAAACAAAGATATGATATTAGTGACAAGGTCACAAAAAGATTATTACAACATTTTCCAATTACTTAAACACAAACTACTGTACTTAAAGATTGATGTTTAGTTTCTGACATATACAACATGTAACATAATTAACTCAATCCCTCTTAGGGGTGCGTTCTGTACACGAAGACAAAAAACTTTTATTATGGATCCCATGGATAAATCGCGAAAAAAAAACAGCTGTCATTTTGGCCCGGTAGATATGAAGACTTGTACGATTTTTTGGGCTCCATGGTAAAAGTTGTTTTTTTTTTACATCTGAACATGCCGCTAAAAGTGTTAACCCTAGATTACTAAACTATCCTGCAAGTGACGTTCGTTGTTACTAAACATTCGTAAATAATAGGACATGGAAATAAAACAGAATAAAAATAAACAACTCTCCTTGACGCGTTAGTGATGCTCCTGGTATGGCAAACGTCCATAGGCTGCGGTGACTGCTTACCATCAGGCGGCCGTATGCTTGTTTGCCACCTTAGTAGTATAAAAAAAACATTTTGACGTCTTACGATAGTTTAGTAATCTAGGGTTAATTATGTTACATCATGTGTAAAATAAGCTACCCAACGTAGATAGAAAAAAAAAACATTGAACAATCGATTCAATGTTTTTGTGGTGGTGATAGACGACTCGGAGGAGTTGAGGAGTTGTCTATCACCACCACAAAAACACTGGACCGGTAGCGCTAGGTTTTGATGTTTCAAAAACATTAAAGTTGCTTGTATTTCGCATAATAATATAGTTTTCGTTCAATTTACAATTTAGAGATAAAACATTTACTTTCATGATAATAACGAAGTACTGACTAATATACAAAAGCATTTTGTGTCATCTCTGTCCACGAGAATTCTGATATTTAATCAGTACCTAACAAGTCACCCGACTAGATTTTTCAAGCATTTATGATATTAAATATGTGAACTCTAATGACTGTAATATTTTTTTGCAGCGTTAGTAGCTTTAAATAGGAAAATAATTGAAAATATTAACATTGCATGTCTTAATTTGGCACAAATTTATTTATTGGCCTTATGTGAGTGATCTGAGATAGGAAATAGTTATTCAATCTATTGTAATTTTTTTTGTACTGTTATTACATATTGACCCTATTTATTTAAAACTTTAAATTAATTTTGTCAGTTTTGATTTGAATAAGTAAAATCAACCACAAACCATCGAATTGAGGAAAATGCAAGTGACAGATGTGACACAAAATGCAACAATAAGCGTCGCTCTACATTGGCGGCGCGGCGCTGCGAGACACTTTAAATTAACAACGAAATATAGAACTTGTCTGTTAAACAAAATTGACGTTGCCAGGCCGTACAGCGCGGCGATTCACGACGCCGCGCGACGCCGCTCGCCATGATTCCGTCATAATTAATTTTGAACCATATTGTGAACAGACAAGTTCTATATTTCGTTGTCAATTTAAAGTGTCGCGCAACGCCGCCAATGTAGAGCGACCCTAAGGTTCATAAATTCGCAACATAAAAACATGTGCATGATCAGCAAACTCTCCAATAACATCTTTCCCATTGTGAACAAAACCTGTCACTCTATCTTTTCGCTCGTTATAAGCAACATTTGCTGCTAATGACATCTCGTCAAAGAATAAAACAAACAGACGTTCATGTTCTTTAAGATTTTCTGCATTCTTTTTCAGTCGATCAAATTTTTATTTATTTATGCCTGGTGTCAAATTAGCTGTCTGGATCAATCTTGCAAGCGTTTGTGGTGCAGGCAGAATTAAAAGTTTTCTTAGAAACCTGTAGGCCTTCGGACTTTGCTTAAAAATCAAAGCCAATATTTTTTCTTGTGTAGTAAAACGCCAACCTTTATTTTTCTTTTTTGTCTCCCGAAATTGCATCAACATTAGCATTCCAGCTCCACTAGGGAGATTTTCTAATGCTTTTAAAAATTCTTGGTTAGAAACAATATTCTTTGATGCTTTGATATGTGCATACTGTTTTTTAACTCTGCATTTGAGTTTGCTTAATTTTATTCTTGTATTCAAAAGCTTTTTGTAAAGATGCTGTTCTGAGGGAGTTATACTAACACCTTTAGCTGCAATAAAAAAACATGTATGAGTTACTACTAAAATACTCGCAACTTCCTTTGCTTATATGTATTTCGCTTTCCCGTAAGGAACCTACATTCCAAATTTGGAATCTCTAGACCCAGCGGTTTAGGCTGCGCGTTGATATATAGTTAAATCAGTCAGGACTTAGAATTTTAAATATATAGATTTAACATTCAATTGTTTTTTTTTTTTCAAATTAAATCAAGAAGAATAAAGAAACTTCTTTATTTTTTTGTGAGTGTATTTGATATGGTGGTCCCTGCTACCAGTCTCACTCAACAGGTGTTTTAATTGTGTATAGTTTTTGTGACCAATCATGAAAGAAATGTTGTACACATTCACTTACCACGTTTATTAGTTATAATGTTTTTACTTCTTTTTGGCACCATTTGGGAAGGTTCTGTAATTAAAGAAAACTACCTATTGGTAATAAGAAGTCTACTGTCGACCGACTAGGGTTGTAAACATAATATTTCCTTCTAAAATAGTATACTTTCTTTTAGATCAACTCAGTGTCCACAACATATACTACAGCACAAGCTCTACTATTCTTTATACATTTTTTACAAATAGGTACCTACTTTAGTTTTATATGAAACAACAGTTAAGTTTCGAGTTGGTCTCGTAGTTAATCTGGTTGCTACTTCAAAAAGACCCTGTTTTATTAGAAAAATATTTGAATAGCAGCCTGTATTATAACTTACCGTGTTTACGTTTTGCAACAGTTTTGTATGTTGTGGTGTCCATTTTCTCTGATTTTTGATTTCCCGCACTTGAAATATTAAATGAAGGTTCTGTAACGATAACAATAAAAAAATTATGACAATACTAACTAATACAATTACTACTTTCTTAGTGTACGCATTTACCATCCCTTTTTTAGTGTATGTGAAATAAACTTGAGGTTAGCACAAACCCTTGGAAATAAATGAAGAAGTGTAAGATTATAAAAAAATATCTATGTTCTATAATTTATTTAATTATTAAGTATGTTAGTAGTTATCGGTTAGCCATCTCAGGCTTGCTTACGTAGGTCTTGTTATGATAGCTTGTGACACCACACCAAGAAAGACTTAGTAGAGTTTCAGATGTTAATCTAAGAGACCAAGTAGTAAACTTTTCTTTTAAGATTATTTTTTTTTTCTAATAACACTAAACTTGCTAGTTTACTACATAGATAGATAGATGCACATGATGAAAGTGTGCAATATCATTAAATGTATTGCTGATGCTAATATCATTTTAAATGAATTCCATGTTGCATTTACAAACCAGTTTATTACTGCTAATAATAGTAATTGGATGACTTACCAATATGTATTTTCTTTGAATGAGTCTTCACTTGGTGTCACTGAAGTAAATTTAGGAATTAACTGCAGCACACTACTAACATCTGAAAGTAATTTTAAATAAAATTATAAAAGTATTAAACATTTCTGAATATCAATATTTATTATTAGATAATTATTTTTGTACCCAGGAGGTCCCGGGTTCGATCCCCGGTCGTGTCATGATGAAAAACGAAATTTTTCTGATTGGCCTCGGGTCTTGGATGTTTATCTATATATGTATTTGTCATAAAATATAATATCGTTGAGTTAGTATCCCATAACACAAGTTCCGAACTTACTTTGGGGCTAGCTCAATCTTTATGAATTGTCCCTATATATTTATTTATTTATTTGTAAAGCCATACAATAAATGATTTATATTGACCTTTTGAAGTGGATGGAACATTTTCTGGTAATGTCTGCAACCTTCTTAATGGAGTAGCTATCAATGAATATTGAGGTTTTGCTGTTGGTCCTGAAACATAATAAACGAAAGAATTAATTACTTCTTTCCAACCAGTAATAATTTCAGAACCCTGTCAGTAATAATTACAGAAGATGATAAATATGAGCTTATATGAATAAGTTACAACTAACCTGGCAGATTTATAGTTGGCACTGCTATGTTACTTATTTTGTTGAGGCGACAAAACTCTTCGAAATGAGCATCATTTGGCAATCCAATGATATCGCCTCCAATAGATAAAACCTACGTAGAAAACGCCCTTTGTCCTTTTCAGGGTCTGGAAAGACGTGTAGGCGCATTCTTTGAGATCCAGTACCTACGAAAATAAAAACTTTTTATAAGTACATGGAGGGTGATAAACGATTATTTATCAGAAAATTTTTTTGTTTGTGTTAATTACCTTTCGTAGCATCACATCCAGGGACACAACATTTCTTTGAACTAGGCATTGTATACGGATTTACACTGTCTCTCACTCACTAAGTAACAACACCATATAATAAGAGTCACTATCTCGCACTAAGCAGTCCACAGACCAGCTGGGCTGAGCCACAAAATTATCAATAAGCCGGAGGAACAGGGGTTCGAACTCAACGGACAGAAGGAAGCAAATCGCAATAAAAGATTAATTCAAAAAGAATTCACAACAATAGCACACGTACGTCATAGGGCACTGCACGGCAAATGTCAAATAAACATGTCATGTCAATATTGTCAATGGAAGGAATGGCTAATGTGACCATGCATCAAAGAACTATTATTCCTAGATTTATTATCTCAAGGGTCATTTCACAAATGCCTGCAATAAATCAAACTTAAACAATCTTACGATAATAAAATAACGTAATTTTATTTCATTAAACAAAAAAAAACTAAAAAAAAAGTTTATTATTTTTGAAAATTCGAAACCTTTACGCATACAAATCCTACTAAATAGTAGAAATGACAGATGTGTGGCATTACTATTATGCTACTAATTAAAAAGTCAAACTGTTCGAACATTGATGGGAATATTAGAGCTTTTTAATTTATTGTCTTTATAGCGCTGGTAGCGACGTCTAGCGTTTTCAGTAGAAATCACAATGCATTATTATACGTAAAAATTGAAGAGTCAATTAAATTGAGCCAAGTATGTTTAGATAATCGGCCGTCTTAAATTACCATATTAATTTCCAGTTTGTCAGTAGCAAGATTGAATACCCTGAACTCTATTTATCCTTTCTCTAAGAAAACTACATTACTGAATTTTAGTTATTTTACACTACGTTATGTTTGCTTGACACAGATGGTAATAAAAGTTTACTTTGCTTCATAGCTAATACTAATAAAACTGAAATATTATAATAAAGAAACCCCAACAATTTGACAATTTTTTTGTACACAACCATCGACCTGATGAAAAGTAATTACCGCCTACCGCCTTTCCTTTTTATGTTTTGGCAATGTCGCTTCAATCGAAAACTAGTTCTGCCCTTACTGAATTTTAGTTATTTTACACTACGTTATGTTTGCTTGACACAGATGACAATAAAAGTTTACTTTGCTTCATAGCATAATAAAACTGAAATATTATAATAAAGAAACCAAAACAATAGTCGCTCTATGTTTGACAATTTTTTTGTACACAACCGTCGACCTGATGAAAAGTGATTACCGCCTACCGCCTGTAAACATCATCAACACCCATACAAGATGCTAACAATTCGTCGCCTGCTACAAGGAAGGGAGAAAAGAGAGAGTAGGGTTTTTGTATCTCTCAATCACCGAACGAAACACATTGCCCCTTTACGCTGATAAATATGAAGGTGATAGGTACTTTTCCAATCGAGATGTCCTAAATTAGTTTTATAAAAATGAAACCAAATCGTTTATTCAAAGAGTAGGCCTTCACAGATACGTTCTTTATTCATATTTTTACATAATTATTTCAGTGTTATTATATTTTAAATGTTACTCAAGTAAGTTACTCTATAAACTACCAACATTTCGGAAACAAAACAAAACGTCCACTGGAAAGAGAAATGGAGAAAATGACCATAATATTCTTCCTTTATTAAAAAAAAAAACAAAGTTAACAAAGTCTTATGGTCAATATCCACAGCAAAGAATTAAAATATGACATTTTAAAGCAGTTTCACACACCTGACGACACGGAAGTTGGCAGCATAGTACCAGGCCAGCTGACTAAATTACGCTCTATCAAACGCACCGTTCTAATTTCGATTGTTTCGACGACCGACTGACATTTCACGTGACGAAACTGAATTAAACATTGGCTGGTCCTATGATATAGCACGCTACATTCCGTGCCGAAATGCCTAGTAATTGATTCATGATTATCAAATCTATATTGATAGCCGATGCGATGATCTTTGGATCGAAATCGACTACATAATTGTGGGATGTTATAAAGCATTCACCTTGTTATATATAATTATATCAGATATACTTAATCTGATATAATTATTTATATCAGAATACTGACACACTCCTGAAACACGCTTAATTATTTCCTTTTTACCCTGGACCTTTTTACGGAAAAGATCAGCCAACGAGCATTTCGGATGAGGGTAAGTAATCACCACCGCACATGGAATATTTACAAAGACACCAGGAAGTAAAGAAGAAATATAAAGGAGAAAAGAGATAGAAAAGGAGTTGGGTTTCAGCTTCAGCTCTAACTCGCCGAACGAAACGCATTGTTGCATTTTTTTATATACGGACAAATCACACAGATTGAGCTAGCCCCAAAGTAAGTTCGAAACTTGTGTTATGCATACTAACTCAATGATACTATATTTCATAACAAATACTTACTTAAACATCCAAGACCCGGCGCCAATCAGACGAAGTTCGTATTTCATCATGAGCCGACCGGGATTCGAAATCGGGACCTCTTAGGTGGCGGTCTGGCTTGGTAACCATAACTATTACGCCAGGAGGTCGTCATGAATAGTCATGATCTTTATGCAGATAGTCTGTAAAAGGGTGGTAGGTACCTACCTACTCCCCTGATCGAGCCAGCACATTTCACAAATAATGTAACTTAAAAAAAAACCCAGACCGTAATACAAAACATAAATGTTTGCCCAGTGCGGGGATCGAAACGAACAGCTCTAGTGCCGAAGGTAGAGTCCCTCATTACAAAAGCGCTACCAGGTTGTCAAATGCTACATAATAAGAATTGGTCTACATGCGGTCGGGATTAAAGCTATAATGTTACAAAGATAGAGCATTTCTTCATCTTCAATTTATAGCTTGTCCGTCACTTGTCTATCTCTTAATAGCTCTTTTTTATACCTGACGAAAAATCTAACCAAGCCTATCATTATTAATCACGCAACTCCATAGAAAAGATCGAAAGTTAATGTAAACTATAAACTCTTCTCAATATCAATCTTGTACTACTCTTAAAACGTATACAAAACCAATTTGGCACACACCACTGTTTACCGTATCTACAACAGCTATAGAACATTTGTTTTGGTATAGAAAGACTAATCTAAAAATAATTTATCATTATTGTACGTGTGTTTAAGTGTGTTAGTTAGTTGGCTTACGTCGGTCGTAGAGAGCGCGTGTGTTAACGAATTTCGTGCCCAAAATGTTGGTGAAGTTAGCTTTCCCTGTGCTAGACGTCGATATGTTGAAGATTAAGGAGTTTAACACTTATGTTACTGATTGCGTGGCCCCGAGACGCCCCAAGAGAGGATTACCACCGTTACCTGAAGACAAGGAGTGCAGTAGTATGGATTTAAAGAAATGCAGTAGAATTACGCATAAAAGGCGTAGGAACAGAAGACAATATTTGAGTTTACCCGCTCTGCCAGAACACGACGAGTGTTGAAGAGACGATTGTTTATTGGTTTTGTTGTGATTTTGGCCTTCGTAAGTGCATTAGCGAAGGTTTTTTTTAAAATATTTACGCAGCAGCAGCAGCATGGAGTTTACCGCGTACAAGTTATGAAAGTGAATGTGTATTAAATGGCGAAGTCGAAATCGCGTAACGGTATTATTCTATGATATAGGATAACGGTAGCTGTATAATAATTCAGCAGAGTGTATGTACACTGTTTTAATTTTAATGAACTTTAAAATTTATTTTTAGTTTTGAAATTATCAGTGATTTTTGTCAAACGGTGTCTGGAGGCATGCCACTACAACTACAACATAAAGGATCGTAGAGTTTCTGAAGAAAAAAAGGAACTTGTCTTTGTTTTTTAAACACTGCCATAGTTTGGATAATGTTTTAATTCTTAAGTTAGTACCTGTATAGTGTATTAATGTTGAGTCTAGTAAGTTATGTGATTTGTTAAGAATACTTTAACATGTCGGATAAAGTCGGATTAAGGTAGACAAAAGTCACTACTTCAAGACACTCTTTTGTCGTTAGAACACTTGTAATTTGTAATGTGTTATTGTCATTAAGAAAACCTTTGATGAAAAGGCATTAGTCACAAAAAACAAGCATTTAAAGCAATGCCAATTTGTCCGTTTAATTTTAAGTACTGTCATTAATCTTAGTCATCGTTTTGAAAAGTAGATAAACCTAACATATTTTTTGTTATTTTTTCTACGTTCAAAAAACAATAACAAAAAGTTTGATTGTTTAGGAATATATATATTATATCTTCGGATGAAGGTTATGTCGAAACGTCGTCGGTCGTCATAGCGAAATAGGGCCTAATCTACAAGTTTTTAAAGACAGTTGTGGTATTTTAATATAAATTAAGTTAATATTGAAACTGTAGTGTTAATTACGTTTTTTATTATATATTGTATAGTTAAGTAATTATTAAACAAGGTTGAATTGAAACTAGTCACTTCAAATGGTTACCTAATGTGTTACCAACATTTTATAATTTACGAGCTGTTACCCGCGACTTCGTTCGCGTGAAATGTTCAAATAAGGATAACTCCTTTTCCTGTCATGCGATTTAAATGAAACAAAGCCTATATTCTGCTCCAAGCCGAGCTCTAGCTTCCTGTTAATCCGTTCAGTAACTTAGAAGATGTGCGCGTTTAAACAGACAGACAACAAATTCCAAAAAAATTTTTTCGCTTTTATTACCTTTCTCTAACTGTTCCCTCCCCATTTTTGCCAAATACGTTCAAAGTACAGACATATCGGGGTCTACTGTTTTATTATATGTATATAGATATCCAGATCTTAGCTTATAAACCTATAAAAATATAGATTATTGTTTTTACCAACTAAAGTAAGGATAAAAGACAAAGCAGCGTAAAATCGGTCGCGTATTTTCTGTACTTATTTGGTTTTAAAAAGCCAATGCAAGATCAGTTATAATTTCTATGACCGAATTTACGGGACTCACAGCCAGTTTCTGAAATGCATTTTTAAAGTTAATGACAGATTAAATTATAACTTTCACTGTCAAGCTAAAGAAGAAAAGGAGATAAAATGTGAGACTTAATGTGGAATTAAAATTAAGCGTTTCAGAAACTGTAAACTGGCTGTCAAACGCTCAAAGCTCAGTTTAAGCTTGTTTTTTTCATCCCAAATTAATAGCAAATACCATTTTTATATTAAAGCATTTTGTTGATGTACAATTTCATATCAAAACGAATATAATATTATCAGTTCTTACATAGTTCAATAACTCACAGTTCAATTAAACTATTGACATTTACCCATATAAAGGACTATCAAACATATTATTTGAGATTATATTATTTTATATTCATTGGTGAACTATTTATGTTACTTATAATAAATATATTATTATAATAAAATAAATAAAAATATATTTATTTTCTCTTCATAAGGTCTAATATACTAATTTACAATTGTTTAACTATGAGTTACATCGTATGCTTATGTTTAGGTAATACATTTGTTGTCAAAAAATATAACCTTGGCATTGCATATTATTAAGGCATAAGTACGTATGTAATGTACCTACTTATAATAAACTACAAAGTAGACTAGATGATAAATAAATACAAAATAATTTGAAAGAGGTCCTGGTTCTTTGATTAAATCTGATCTGATGTGGAATACACGTTAAAAATTTAATAAAATTAATTCGGCAAAAACACAAGCAAAATTATTTTAGATAGATAGTGTATTATATGCTTTATTTGCAACACATGTATACTTCAAGTAATACAATATTGACTGTACAAAAGTAGCATATTAGCCTCTTAAATGGCTTGTTCTTATGTAAATGAAATAAAATACATTGTTAAGTAGACATAATGTACCTCTATATTATTGCACGTGACAGCACGTATTAATCATTGGCACATGGAGTATCGATGAGTCAGTCACTTTCAGATTGTTATGAAGTTTTTTATAAATAGAGTTGGCTCTAACTTTTTTTATAGTAAATGCATTACTGCATGTACATACGTTTGGGTCTCCCGTAGACCCCTACGGGAGATCCAAATGTATGGATATACAGATAATTTTTTTTCCTAAAAAGGCACTGGCTGAAAATAAGTGATCACTTAGAGAATGTAGATCCGAGTTAGCATTAGAGTGTTACAATTATCTTTAAAATAGAGCTAGTTGTTTGAGGCTCTCTTTTTCTCTATTTTCACGTGTGTAGTATATTAATGTGTTGCCATGTACAAAATTTGTTGGCACTTTTCCTATATTTTCACGTATTTATATGTATAACTGGAGACAACACTCAGTATACCTACTTGAAGTAAAGAAATATGACATATGAAAGATGATAGTATAACCTCAGCTCTTTATATGAGTGCGAGAAAAGTGCATTTTTCCCTCTATTCCATTCTAACTTACTAGATGCTTACTAGTTAGAAAGAGAGAGGTGAAAATATGCATTTTCAAGTGCAAATTTTCTTACTTCAAGTATACAGTCTTGCAAACAGTTTTTAATATTCTTATTGAAAAGTAGCATTTGAAAACTTAAAAATATTGTTGTAAACTATTTTGCATATTTAATCTAAAGCACTGTATTTTAAGAAAATATACCTTGTGTAGTCATGGTATCTGTGATAAACACCGACCACACATCGTGATAAAATATCGCAGAAGATGATAATGATAATGTTGTATGTTTTTAATAAATAATATAAAGTGTATAATTTGTTTCATTTTTAAAAAAGAAATTGCAAAATCATATAGGTAGCACTGAGGATAGTTAGATAATCATACTTTGACAGCCCAGTGGTGCGTTGATAGTTGTTAGGAATCTTCGGCACGATTCGCTCGGGGCTAACATGTAATGTGATGTCATTTGTTTTTGGTCTCGAATCTGGGTGTTTTCTATCCATCTATCTATGTATACTTACATATAATAAAACAGTAGATCCCGTATGACTGTACATTGAATATATTTGGCAAAAATGGACAGGGAACAGAGAAAGGTAATAAAAGTAAATTAAGTAATACGATTTTTTTTTGTCTGTTTGAAAGCGCACATCTTCTAAGTTACTGAACGGATTTTAATGCTGTTTTCACAGGAAGATAGAGCTCGGCTTGGAGCAGAATATAGACTTTGTTTCATTTAAATCGGATGTCAGGAAAATAAGTTATGTTTATTTAATGTGTTTTAAGTATAACACAAGCCGCTTAAGTCTAGCTTACTTTGACACCAGATGGCGCTGTATCATTTGTGCAGAATTTATTTATTGCCGTCCGCCAAAACGTTCAGCATACACTTATTTTTTCTTCATAAATCCGATAAGGAATGATACATAAGTGCATTCCTTCATACTTCTATAATGTACTGCTGTCAGTTTAAATACATTTATCAGTCGCAAAACATTCATTGATACAGGTCTGATTGAATGCTTTTCAATGCCGATATGTTTTGTTTTGTTTTAGATATCTAATATTATTATTAAAATTAATAAGACTTTCTTCTGTTTGTTGTTACTCTATGAGATTTACTTTTTAAAAAACCAGCATTTATTTGAGTTTCAAGCTTTGGGTCTTAAAAGACCGTTCGTAACCATAGAAATCGTATTCTCTCATTCATTGACGACCTCCGTGGCGCAATGGTTACCACGTCCGACCGCCACCCAGGAGGTCCCGGGTTCGAATCTCGGTCGGGTCATGATGAAAAATAAACTTTTTCTGATTGGCCTCGGGTCTTGGATGTTTATCTATAAGTATATGTATTTGTTATAAAATATAGTATCGTTGAGTTAGTATCCCATTACACAAGTTTCGGACTTGCTTTGGGGCTAGCTCAATCTGTGTGATTTGTCCCTATTATATTTATATAAAATATGTATGTATGTAGTATGTTTAATATATCCTCAATGGTCTTTACTGAAAGCTGTAATTTTGCATGCCTGCTCATTTAACTACATTTTAGTTTTTTGGAATGGAAACCGAGTGCGCCCGTTAGTTTACGATAAACTTTGACGTCATTTGTTAAAAGACTTCACTTTAAATCATGATTGAATGGTTGGGATTTCTATTGTAGATATTTTATGATAAGTAAGTAGTAAGTAAATTAACTTGCAACTCATGTTATACTTATTATTCTAAATGTAGGTAATAAAACTTGTTAATAATAGTACTACACATCACATATTAAAACTAAACTAAACATATTATTATAAACAAATTGTAATGAACCTAAACTAAAAACCTTCAAAAATATAATAAATATATATTATTAAAAGGAGTCCCTTTAGGCAAGGTTCCAAAGAGTGATTTCAGCCCACAGAATGCCTTGTTATCTTTTTTTGCATTCTTTTCTTCCCGCCAACCTATACACGGTCCACCTGCCTGCCTAATTCTTGTAACAAAAACAGACAATCTGATGTCAATCTCTAGCTATGTCTCACTCATACAATATAGGAATTAAGCGAGATAGTGCATGAGTTTGAGATGAGATTGAAACTGTTTTTGTTATGAGAATAGAGTTACACTTATTTTTGGATAAAGTATTACATACGTAACGTTCTACGTAATGACTACCCCTGCCTACCTCGTAGGAATTTATAGCGATCAGTAATGAAGTTTATACAGTACACGTATAGTGTTAATTTGGTTTGTTTTAGTCGGGGTTTACTCAACTCTCCGGTCGTAAAACACGAGACCATTACTTGGTCGTTTACATCGCTTCGTGGTACACCTACGTCATAGCATGAAATTGGAACACTGCTCTAAATTTCCTGGAAATTGTATTCACAATAGCTATGTTTTTGACAGATCGTTGGCTCAGTTTGAAATACTGATTTGTTTCAGGACAAGCCTACCGATCTATCTTCGACCTAGCCGATCTTTATGAAAATTTGTACACATATTGTCAGAGCCCAACATAGGCTTTTTATCCCATGAAAGTATGTCATTTCAATGAGAAAATGTTTTTACTACTATAGATGGCGCTGCAATTCGCAATTGCCGGCCAACAGATGACGCCATAAGTCGCGCTATGGGTTTTGTTGTCATCATAAAATAAAACGCGAGCGTAGCCGCGGGGAAAAGCTAGTCATTTATATTTCTGCGTAGGGCGCGTGGAAAGAGAACAAATGTCGCGCGACTCGATGCTGTAGCACGATGCTGTCGCCGCCTCACCGCTCGGTTCGCAACCGTGGCCGCCACGCCGCTCGGCTCGCAGCCGTGGCCGCTGCGCTGCTGCAAAAGTCATGCCTGTACCCACCTATTGTTGAGGTTGGACCTGAACTTAGGTCATGTCGGACATGTGACACAACAGTTCTTCTAGCGGTTTTGCTCACAGATCAGAGAAGATTTTGTATGCAAAAAACATGACAGCTTTTGCTGTGGTGTAGGCGAGATCTGCTGAATGGCGTCAGTTTTTAAACGTGTACGATAACTATAAAAATAATTTCACTTTTTAAGATAAGTACGTAATATTATTTTTAGGTACACTTTATAGTACTGCATAAACGTCATGTAAATAATATTCAATCCAATAATAAATAATGTTATTAAAAGTGGCGCCATTCCGATAAAATTAATTTTATCATTGCATTCGTAGCGGAATATTTTTATTTCTCAATGATAACACGTTGTCTTTAAAATTGTATACACATTGTCACATGAATTCTATATTTGCGTATACGAATCATCACACTGATAAAGAATTCAACGTCATTAATAAGGGTGTTACCATAATTATCAATCTAAAATGATTTAGATTTTTTCGGTAACTCTAATCATTCTTCAAATACTAAACGTAATCACAATTCTTATTAATTTTCGTTTAAAAATACTTACATTGAGAATTACATAAGAAAACTTATTTCTTACTTCGTTTGGGTGGTCAGGTTGTGTTTACGTACAAGTACCATTTTTAAAACAGCAAGTACTAAAACAGGTTACGACAATGTTTTTTGCATGTGCCGAAATGAGATGAACTACGTTTTATTAGATGTCAGGTGGTCAACGAGCTAGTTTTTGTAATGGCAAAGCCACGGGCGGGGCACTTAAGACAGCCTAATTCATTATTTCCCTTGTCTCCCAATGCCCTTTCTTGGCAACGTTTTAGTACCGTCTCTGGTATTCATCTTGTAGACTTATTGTAAAGTTTTGGCTGTATTTCGACAATTTTTATCCTACGAATTGAATAAGTGAAACTTACAGTCATTAAGCCGATTATGTGAAGATAAGTGTAGTGATATCCTATATTGAATTATTACTTATCATAAAGATTAAACTATCAACGGCTTTACATATATCTATAATAATGTTTGTGTATGATTTGTAATGTGGTTGTCCACCCCCGCCGACTATTGTTATCAAATAATATAATCTAAACAATGTTTATATAATTACGTATTTAGTCTAAACAAAAATAAACAACCTTATCATGTTGTTAAGAACAGTTTATCAAGAATTTTCTAATTTCCTCTTTAACTGGGTTTCTGCCGCCAATTCTATTCACAGTGGTCATTTTGTTTTGTATCCGAAATGGTACTTTATAGAGTATCTTATTTATTTAATAAACTTCCTACTCCGTCTATTATTTTTCTGATTAAATTCGTTGTGAGTTCCAAGACAGTTAGACAGTAGTTGCTCGGCAATCGAGCCTCACTTGATTTGCCATCTCTCTAGGGTATAATGCCTTTTGCTACAAATTGATGTCTCTCACGTAGTTGATAAGCAGGGAAGTTCTTTCAATACTTCCTACTCCGACTATCTTCTTTCTGTTTAAATTCGTTGTGAGTTCCAAGACAGCTGTAGTTTCTCCCCCGGGACGTCAATAAGCTTCATTGCTTATTGTCAATCTGAGGTCACCGTTGTTGATCCTGCCTTTAAAGACACATCGGTGGGAATGCGTGAATTTATTGAATACATAATAATAATACGTACAACACGACTGGAAAACGCCCGTGAAGGTCTACACAAAATAAATGATTTCACTTCATTTCATTTCAACAAATATAAAAGAATAACGGTTAGCAACAGAATAAAAACATATAACAAAATATTGTTTGAGAAGCGATAATATTTCACATCAAGATTTTGTTTTATAAACAGCTGTAATTCTACATACCATTAGCCAGCCATTAGCGCATTGTTTTGTAAACCTTACCTTCATTGGTATCGGGTATCTACACTTCCAAGAAACGTGATGTACGGAGGTCTTTGGCTGATTTGATGAACCTGTCTGTTGCTATGGTCTGTTGCCATGCTCGGCAATTGAGCCTCACTAGATTTGCCATATCTCTAGTATTTGATGTCTTGTAGTTGCTAATGAAGACCTTTCAATACTTCCTACTATCACTACTTTCTATTCGATGTGAGTTCCAAGATAGCTGTAGTTTCTCCCCCACGGCGTCAATAAGCTTTATTGCTTATTGTCAAATTGAGGTCGCCCTTATTTTGTGTATTGCAAATAAACCAATATTACGCATATAAGTACTTATATTTCTAGCTTTAGCCAAGGACACACGTACTTGTACTGTGTACTACTGCCACAATAGTTTTCGGTTCAGTAACTTTCCAGACGGTTAAGTTGAAGATCAACAAACATGTAAACGTGCCCTTTCATAGCGGTGATATTCGATAGGTCAATGAGTATACGGGTCATTTACCTAATGGTAACGTCTATTTTTAATGGTCAATAGCACGAAATAGACGTGAACTAAATGCTTTATAATGGAAATGAAATCAAAAGAGAAAACGTAAAGCCGTATCTCCTGTGTTTAGTACAATAGCTAAAATGGAGAAAAGCCTTTATTCTGACTAGTTCAGTTGCATAGCACTATTATTGATGGAAAGCATCGAGATATAAATACTCGTACGTACTTATATCTCGATGACGAAAAGTGTTTTTTAATCCCCACGGGAAAGTGAAAGAAAAGAATACAAATTTGAATCGATTATCGTAAGTATCGAGTACCGAGTCGTATGGTTGGTTACATCATACGCCGCGATGACAAATGTCAAAACGGACCTATTATTTTGTAGGCAATGGACCTTTTTAGGGTTCCGTAGTACAACAAGGAACCCTTATAGTTTCGCCATGTCCGTCTGTCTCTCTGACGGTCCGCGGTCTAGCGCCTAGACGTTTAATGCTAGAAAGCTGCAATTTAGTATGTATGCATTAACAAATAACAATGCTAACATAGTGGTAGAACAATATTTTTTTGGCGCCCACGCCATATTGTGGGATATCGTTAGATAGGTCTCTTCAAAACATCGTGGTTGTGTGAAGATCTCTTTTACATACAATGATCCGTTGCGGAATTATTTACAAATATCTTGTCAATTTTCGTTTTACACAGTGGTCCCCCCTCTATCTCCGAAAGTCTTGTGTTTAGAAATTGGAAACAAAAAAAAAACGGTAGTAGTCCATATGCTGAACCATCAATGAAATTTATTACGGTTAAGAAGGCTCTATTAGTTTTCGAGTAATAGCCGACGAACGTCAGATGTAAAATTTATTTGATGAAAATGTACATACAAATTTGGCATAGGCTTTGTTCTCACCTACAAGCAAGCAATGCGTAGCTAATACGGAACCCTACATTTCGTATTATTTAATATAATTTAGTGACGTCTTAAGAATCGTAAAGTTTTTTATGGCCCTATGAAAATCATAATCATTACACGTAGACGATAAACTGATACAAGTAAATAGATTATCTATGCTTCAAAACTACATTTTCAATCAGTGTCTACGTCATAAATAGGTAAGCATAGAAAAACGTTTTATAACTCATGCGTAAAAGACGTAATTTTCACGTTATTTTGAGATTTTTGACGTAACCCTTTGTAATGAAACCTTGTTAGGTAAATAAAATCTCAGTGTTCTTACATAAAACATTTTATGCTTTAACGTTACGACTTGAAAACCCAATAATACCTCTCCTGCTTCCTACTTATTCAGTTTCCTTCCCCCGTCCTTCCCCTGTCCTTCCTTTTTCATTCTTTAACTAGCTTTCCCCCGCGGTTTCGCTCGCGTTAATTTATGACATAGATCTCGTTTGACAACAAAACAACCCATAGCGCGCAAACAACTTGTGGCGCCATCTGTTGGCCGATATAGCGCCCTCTTTAGTAGAAAATTTATTTTCCCATTGGAACGACATACTTTCACGGGATAAAAAGTGCCTATGTTGGGCTCCATAGGCTACTTTTTATCCCGTATGGGGTATGTACCCCTAACAATATGTATGCAAATTTTCATATTGATCGGCTGCTTAGTCAAGCCGTGAAGGAATAACAAACAAACAAACTCACTTTCTCATTTATGATATTAGTAAGGATAGGAGAGCAACGCATCCAAGATCTTGTAGTCATGGATGTCCATGGGCAGCTTACCATCAGATGACCCACTAGCTCGTTGGTCTTCCCCTGTCGTAAAGAAAATCCGTTTTGTGGTCTTTTTGCTTCAATTTTAAAAACGATGCGTCTTAGATAATTTTGTTCTACTACACATTTAATGCCATTAAAGCCGATAAAATTTTCTACAACTTTTATTCTATATACTTTTTTACTCCTACCTACCCCTATATGATATATTGATGAAAAATACTCAAAAGATAGTTTCGATGAACACTTAAAAAAATAAGTACTTTTTTAAAATTCTGTTTCTTCAGGAAATGGCGCGGAATAATATGCGGTCTTTACTTTCAGGATAATATAAGGTACATTGCGGTCTTTACTACATTATTATATGTACTTACTCATGTAAATAGTTTAGTTTTATTAGATCTGCGCTCTTCTAAAACAAATAAACACTTTCTTATGCATTCTGCAGTTGGGTAAATATTATTTTTTTCTCGCACGCGCAATACAATGTTTACAAATAATAATCCAAGATAACTTTGAAACAAAATATCGCTCTTTTCAATGTGTTAGCAAATCCGCCCAATGTAAAATTAGTTATAATTATTTATATTTTCATGCATGACGGTATTGTTGCTCGCGTATTTCATTGCGCAAATCACAAATGAAAATCAGTGATTTGATTTATAGTAAACGATCTATTTTACTATCATTTTGTAGCTATGTGGCGCAAATAGTAAATTATACAATGGATGCTTTCATGATTTTAGAGCAGATGAACAAAATTGAAGATATACTTACGTGCAAATTTTTCAGTTTTGTAAGTCCAAAAGCTGCGCTGCGTTCATCAGTGGATCATCAGTCAGGACCTACATTTTTTACAGGAAAGTATCCATATACTTATTTGATGCTTCAGAATACTACTTTCCATTATACATAATATGTATAATGGAAAGTTCGGGAATAATACTATCTGTCATCATTTGGTAATACCCAATCTAAATACAATTGGTAAAAACTTACATTATCTAGTTTTTAAATCTTTAGATAATCTATCAGAATATCAGTGTTTTGGTAGCCAAGTAACATTAAACAGTGGCAAAGGTTGCTTCAAAGATAAGATTTACAATAGTACCAAAGGAAAATAGAATACAAAAGAGAGGGTATTTTATAACTAAAGTTTTCCTTGAGGAAAATTGTTGTGCCTATATTCTGTCACAGGCTTCCGTTTTTAGACACGTAACCGTTTGTTCTGTAATCTGAGCATCTATTTAATTTTGAGTGGACCATAAAGGACTTTGTTTGCGTATCCCGTGGGAATATCGAAAAATTCTTTCAAATATTTGCCTACGTCATACAAAGAATACACTGTTTAAAATTCGATCAGCGGATTAGGTTGTGTTTTTGATCCGAATGCAAAATTTTCTTAAAAATTATACCTATTGATAAAATGTGAAACGCTCTTCTTTATCTCAATCAATAGCTTATAGACATTGTTGATCCGTTGTTAATGGTAGTGCGTTGACCATGATAGAAAACAAATACGATAATAACTCATCTCATAATTTATGAGAGGTAGGGCACAGTGGATAATCCTCTCAAATCGGAGCAGCCCGTCTGGAGAAGGATCTCTACCATACAGAAAGTCGTAGGCAAATAGCATTGGTCTCGGTCATGTTGTGTTCCTACGGTGAGTAAGGTCTCCAGAGCTCCACTTTCTACAGGGTCAGCAACGCGCGAGTGATACCCCCGGTATTGCAAGCGTCCATAGGCCACGGTGACTGCTTACCATCAGGCTTACGTATGCTTGTTTGCCACCTTAGTGGTATAAAAAATCTGCGACGACTTGTGACAATGATGAAATTGTTCGCAATTAAGGATACATCAATTGAGATGCCTGTTCTATCCGATCGAATGTGGTTGGCATCGTTTGGTCTGGTATGCGCTGGTTGAGACAGTGAACAATTTATTAAAAATTATATGAGACGTTGTCTATTACGAACACGCTATTCGCTACTTGTGTATAGTCTTTTTTTATTTCGAAAATACACATTACCTACATAAAATTAAGTATGATATTGCCAAACTATTACAATCATAACATAGACTATCGGCAGTATGTCTTTATAGTATAATATGTTTTTTTTTTCATTATTGATATCGTCCCGCTGGGGGGCAAAAACCCCTGTTGCGAAACATTAACATCTATAGTTTTTGAAATTAAAATAAATACTCTTGTCTAAAATCTCTTTTATGTTTTTTTCAACAACAGACACGATCTTCAGTCATGTTGTATATTGTTAAATCTATATTAAATAAATACTACGGATATCAGGCAATTGGTTCTTTACTAGTTCGATGGTAAATTAATAATTGTGGAAATACGGTGGTCCAGTTATCAGGAATTCAATTTTGGTGGACGGTCAGTTATGGGTAGCGTGGCACGCGTCGAATCCTTGATTGGAATCGATCGCCCTACATGGGCCCTACTATGAACTACATAATGACTTTGTGACCGCAATATTACATGCCACATTGAAGAATTAATAGCGTTGTTAACTACAAATTGATTTGGTCTACCAATAGTGGATGACCTCCGTGGCGCAATGATTACCACGCGCCAGCCCGCCACCCAGAGATCCCGGGTTCGAATACGGTTGGGTCATGATGAAAAACGAACTTTTTCTGATTGGCCTCGGGTCTTGGATGTTTACAAGTCTGGAACTTACTTTGCTAGCTCAATCTGTATGATTTGTCCCTATATATTTATTTATTTATTTAATAAGTGTATGCTGGCTCAATCAATGAAATGAAATCATTTTTTCAGAGAATAGACCTTCATAGGCAAGCTCTTTTGTCATATTATTCTGTATTAAACTAATCGCTGCCCCCCGGGAATATTCCCGTATTCAACTATAACCATAGTTTTCACTTTTTGACAGATTCTTTATCTTAAGGTCCCATTACACCTTGTCAATTTTTTTCAGATTTTTTTTATTGATATTGACGGAATTAGGACTTTTCCACACCTATTGTAACGTATGTACATCACAATGACATTCGTTAAAATTTTATGTTCTTTAATGTACCCGAAAAAGGATGTTACATTTGATTACTGATATCTTTAGTTCGAGATTTGTCGGCAGTGTATTATAACCTTACTGTTCGAGACATAAATATTCGTAAATTTTTCGGCAAGCGCAAATACGATATTATTCGAGTAAATATTTTTGTTTTGTGTTTTTGGTAAAGTTCTAATACATTTTATTTAAATGAAAACAACTAACGTATTACTTCGATTCTATGTGTGATTTGGCTACAGTGATTGTATCTGTGACCTGTTCATCGCTCAACAAATTCTTCTAACAAGTCAACGGTGTTTAAACCAAATCCCGACCCCCACGTTCGTAACATTTGGTGTCATAAGTAGGATTTGGAGATGCTAGTGACTCCGAGGGAAGAAACTGCCGGGGTCAGAACGAGGGCACAGGAAGCCGCGGAAGTCATGGCTACTGCCCGACAGGACCCATCAACGGACCATCGGGACACGCCTACCGACTCCATCGACCAGGACCAGGCGACATCAACTATGCAGGCCCCGTCCACTAGATCCACCCTTCGGACCTCGTCGCCAGCTTAAGAGGCTAGAGCATCTGCATTCGACTTTAATAGATTAATGCAGATTATGGACTACATGTGCCAGGGGCAAGAGAAAATGCGCCAAGAGCAGGAGGAATGGCGTCAAAAATTACTGCATGCCGTAGGTTCAGTGGATGATAAGGTGGAAAACCTACAGAAGAATGTAGACCAAGTAAAAGAAAGGGTTATCAATCTGGAGGACAACATGGACATTGGACACCCTAAAAAAAGATGTCGATGGCTGCGGAAGGGGCTTCTGCGTGTGGAGACTACAACAATAAGTTAAACATTATGTTATTGTTTAAGTCCATAACAAATATCAAAAACTATTTCACTGATACACTATCGGCATTCTATTGAGACACGATTGAGACACAATTGAGAGTCCATTGGTGCATTTGTTTAGTAGAATCGGGCCCCTGTCATGTCGAGTGGCTTTGCTATAGGCAGCCGGGCGCCTCTAGTAGAAGTTTCAACCTACGACGGCACTACATCCTGGACCGCCTACCATCAGAAATTTAAGACCGTGGCCAATGCTAATGATTGGATGGAAGAACAAAGGTTGACAACTCTGACAGTTGCACTTCGGGGATCGCCTCTTTCGGTTCTGGAGACGCTACCGTCCTCGGGGAGCACATTCAAGGAGCTAATGGAGGCACTGGAAGCAAGGTACGGCGAACAACATCTGGAGCATGTCTTCCGTGCTCAATTACGAGACTGAACTCAGCGTTCGGTAGAAGAGCTGCAGCAGTGGCCCTTGGAAATTGAGATGCTTGTCCGCAAGGCCTACCTATCTATACTACAGCGTTTCGTCGATGGGATCAAAGACATGGAGATTAGGGCTGCGGTATGGCTTCGCCATCATGTCTTATTAAAGGAAGCCCTAGCGCAAGCCCTGGAAGAAGGTGAAACCCTGCGACGTGATGTTCGACCAGTTTACAAAGTACGGGAAGTAATGGAAAAAGTGCGGGAGATAAAGACGTCGTTCCAGCTGAAGAAAAAGACCGGACCTAAGTGCTACACACCTAAGTGTATGTGGAGAAACAGGCCATTTGCAGTTTGAAGAAAGAGCCTCAAACGGCTAAACTTGCTGAGGAGTTGAGCAAGATGCAGGAGCAATTTATGGAAATGGCAAAGAAGATGGATACTTCAGCTTCTGTTGAGAATCAGGAAAACGACTAACAGCCAGGGCTAAGGGGCGGGTGCTGGCTGGAACAGAAGAAACCCCGAGAATGATCGTCTCACAAGCTAGCAATGGAAATAGTTTTAAGAATACGGCACTCGGTGAACCTGTTCACTGAGCGGCGTATCCTTGAACTAGCGTATCCTTAAACAGTCTCTCCTGAGAGACTGCAAGATAACTGTGGACACGGGTGACGGGAGCCTCTAGGACAATAATCACGCCAACTGCAACTTCATGCAAACCATGAAGAGGCGCAACAATACCACTGATGTCCAACTTATTTCCGCTTACGGCCAGCATATAAAATTTCCCCTAGAACGGGTCTAGGGGAAATTTTGGTCACATTGCAAGTGGGTGAAACATTATACACTCACAACGTTATCGTGGCTGAAATTATGGATGACTGCGTATTGGGCCTCGACTTCATGAGAACTTCTGGCAGCCAGGACAATAGTCAATGGGGAACACGACTGCATTTGTAAGTTGAGGGACTTCCATACATTCCGGGCAGTGTTGGGGAAGGTTTGTTAGTCACCATGAAACTTTTGCGGCTTTTAAGGGTTTTCAAGAGATTAAATTGAACGAAGGCGACTAAAAAATTCAGGCAAAGAATACAAAGGATGTCACTCTAAAAAGAAATTCTAAAAGAGTAATCGTTTTTTGTTATTTTAATACTAAAATAAAGATTTTAACTGAAAAATAGTGTTTTTTTACAATAAATATTTGTTATTTGCTCTAACTGCAAACTGTTATTACATAAAATATCTAATTACCTAGATTCGACGAATAACACGATTACACAACAATACGTCAATGCGTTTGTTTTCACTGATACTCGAATAAAATGGCTTTAATTCGTTACGTTTACCCAGCGCAATATTGAGAATAACGAATAATATCGTAATACTTTATTATTGTGAAGCTAGAATCTTGGAATTTACTCGAATACTATTGTAATGTAGCTTAGCGTCGTAAAATACACTTACAATTTCTGGTAAAATTAATTTTATTAATAATTTAAATACCAATAATAATTAATAATCACAAAATGCATATCTTTATTTCCCAAAAAATTAGCTTTCTTTTGGTATATGAATGGTTTCTTTACCTTGTGTATTTTTAAAGTTATTTAGTAAAAACAGTTTTTTATTTTTCTGTAAAATTTAGATTTTTCGATAACCATAATATTCGCCGGGGACAGCGTAATACATATTTTGTTGGAAAATGCCAATCTTCCAATCCAAAAATAAAAAAAACATTTTTGACAGATGGTCTATATTATCTTTACTCGCTTACACTTCTTCCTGCTAAAATGTCGGGCGTACATTATTTTTTTTATAGAAATAAAAAGTGAAAAGTATAAATTATAAAGTAAAAGTTTTATTTAACGTCCTCGTCAACTCAAAATATTAATATATTATAAACAGGAAATATTTTTATTTGTAACGAAAAAACTCAAAATCTACTGGATAGATTTGAAAAATTCTTTCACCGTTGTGGAGCTACGCTATCCCCGAGTGACATAGACTATATTCAATTTTTTTTAAATAGGAATCGTCACAAAAACCCGTGCAAAGCTGAGACGGACTCTATTAAACTACCACCATTTCAAAAACAAAACCAAATGAGCCTAGGAAAAGAAATGGCGAAAGAAACCCAGTTACGGCATTTTTGGTCATTCAATTCATATTTTAATAATGTTTTAACAATACATCCAGCGGGGCTAAAAAGGTCACATTGAGCAATTCCCTTTCCTAGCCCTTAGCAAATTCCTCTAATTATCATAAAATGGTCGTGTTTTTGTGACGTTTGACGTGAGGTTTTGTGCGTTTTCAACCTTATTTCAAGAGCTAGTGGAACTGAGTAAATTAATTATAATTATTGGAAAAATATGAATTGCAAATGAATCATTATTGTGAATGGTAGTTAAAGTTACTATTTTACGATTTGAAAAGTGATTCCCTATTAGGAATCTATGATTCATCTAAAATGGCCTTTTTAGGTCTCCATCATATCAACCCATAATCATCCCACTGCAGGGATACGGGTCTCCCTTCAATCGAAGGGGACTAGAGCGTACTCTGCCACGCTGTTCCAATGCGGATTGGCAGAGGCCGGTGATTTCAAGCCGCCCGAAGGCCACCGAGTTGGCTTAACGACTGTCAGCTACCGATAACAGCCTGGAGCGACGGCTTTACGTGCCCTCCGAAGCACGGAGAAGCTCGAGATAACGAAACCCATCCAAACGCTGGCTAGGGTCGACGTCGCTTGAGTTGCGTGTTCATATTATAGTGCGACACACAGCGACGCTATCGAGCTCCTCGTTTTAGGTCTCCAGGTATTCAACATAATTTATAATCAGCCCTCTCTATTCTCGTAACACTATCTCGCTTAATTCCTATTTTGTGTGAGCGAGACAATGCTTTGGATTGACATCAGATTGTAACTGTTTTTGTTACAAGAATAAGAGGGCAGATCAATTCAGTCCCTTGACAATGAAAGAGGTAAGCAGGGTAGAGAATACGTACAGTGCAAAAATGAGATAAGTAACCATTTTTGCACTTACCTACAGTGGTTAGTGGTTAGTGGTTTACCTAAAATGGTTACTTATCTCATCTTTGCACTGTACAAAAAATAAAAAAGCGTCCATAGGTTGTTTTTAGAATGTCGAACGTTAGTTACCTCGGTGTGAGTTTAGCCAACATGGATCCGATTACACCCGAATCTGGGCCAATTGAGTTTGACACCCTAACTACGCATTTGGGCGTATAAATGGACCAGCACACCGTACCCTGTAAACATTTTGCATGTTATCGCCATGTTTTTTTTTAAATCAAGCCCTTTATTAGGACGCCAGACTGTATTTGGTTCGAACTCTCATGTTGTTAGATTGTGCAAATTTATCAAAACCGACCAAGTGTCGAAGTCTCGCAGGAGATCTTATCTATCTTATTAATACCATTTTAAAAGAGCAAGTGCCAAGTTTTTTGCCAGCTTCTTCTTAGCACAAATCTGCCGTCTGAACTGGTGGTAGGAAAAAATTATGACGATTCGAAAGAGCTTATATTAGGCCTATTTGAATAAAAATATTTTGAATTTGAATTTAAATTTGGAGGGTTCTAACTTTAAAAAAAACGCCAAAAAATCACGTTAGTTGTATTAGAGCCCCCATTAAATACTTATCACTTCTTTTTGTAGAAATTGAATATTTTTTGTAAAGGCGGTATGTCGATCTCTAAAAGTTTGGTTGGGCTCTTGTGTTTTCTAATCAGGATCACCAGATCTTCGATTATCCTAGTTTTTATAGTTTTTCCTTTATATGGCCATTAAACCCTAACTCTGTACCAAATTTCAGCTCTCTGAGTTTATGGGAAGTACTAGTTCTATTCTGATGATCATGAGTGAGTGAGTGTTATAAATGCGAAACTTTGCTTTCGCTTAACTTCGGAACCAAATGACCTACAGACTTGAAATTTTGGATTTTAAGTATGTCATTATAGCTTACTGGATGACGAAAATTTCTGCGTTCTGGTCTTATCCAGAGGGTCCCAAATAGGGGCCTGAAAATGCGGCGAAATGGTTCCAGTAACGGTACAGCAGTGTTTGCTTCGCGCTCGGCTGTGCCCCCCGATTTTATTCAATTTTTAGTATTTGTTGTTTTATAACGCCAAAAGGAAAATACCTAAACATCATTTGTGAAAATTTCGACTGCTTTAACTATCACGGTTCGTGATATTAAACCTAGTGCCAGACAGATAGACGGATGGACAGCGGAGACTTAGTACTTAATAGGTCTTCGTTAGCGCTAAAATAAGTAATTAGGTACTGAAAATAAGGTAAGTACTGAAAAACTGAAAACGCATTTTTCACGGTATCTAGAATGTATCTATACCTATAGTAATTCAATTAGGCATCACCGAGTTCAACGAACCCCAATCGTAAGAGACAACTCGTGCGGCTGAAATAGAAAAATGGCCACAATACACTATTCCAAAGAGTGACTCAAATACTTTCACTAAAAAATAATAAGTGTTAAAAACCGGATAACATCGTATATGACATGCAAACGAACTGTTTTGCACTTTACACTATGAGACTGTGATATTATGGAGACACCTTTAAAATGCAAAATTTCAGCTTTTATTTGGGCTGGGTGAAGATCAATCAGACAGCGCAAATGCTTTTAATTATTTTTACGCCATATTTTCCATGGAGATTTTACGCCATAAAAGAAACCTCTGTGCAAAATTTCGGTTCCCCAGGTGGAAGAGTTTGGGCGCCAGTTGGTTATCACCTTATAGTTCCGTTATTCCCGTTCTCGGTTTTGGCTGTGTTTTGATGAGTCAATCACAGTCAGTCAGTCGGTCAATCAGTCGGAGTTTCAAGCGACCTAACGGTCACTCATTTGATTTAAGTACTTAGGTCGTACTTAGTAAAGGGTGTGTTGAGAATCGAAAAAATAAAACAATAAATTGTAGTCGTCAATAGTTTTTTTTATGTAAGAGCTTTTTTGATAGAGAGTGACATAATAGTTTTTATTTAGACAATAAAATATAAGAGATATAAAAGGAGTATCGAGAATTTAGAGAATACTTTAGTCGAGTTACTGATTGCTGAATATGTTGGGGTATTGCGTCATAGCAGGCTATTCAGAATCGGGATGGGGCGAATGAACCCGCTACAAGGATACCTATTACCGCTACTTTATGCCTGTTATTATACTCTTTGCCCCCCTGCAAATCCTTTACTTAGGGTGAATAAAATGAAGGTATCACCTTGGGGTTAAAGATATTGTACTTCCCATTTTTTTTTAAGAAATTCAAAGTAATTTCTTTTATTCAAATAGCAATATTACAAGCTCTTTCAAATCAAACTCGTATCCTAGTTTTTTAAAATCCGAAATAAAATTAAGTGAACGACTAAGCAATTACCCATCTCTTTTTTCAGACTCTAAAATTTTTCTTATAAATTATTATTTGTCACAACACAAAAATATAAGTCGTAAAAGAACAGGCATATTTCATGAGCAAATACAACATACTTAGTCCGCCTGCATTCTGCCCCAAAAGAATTTATCATTTAGTTTTTCCGCCCTCGGAGAACGGGCAAAGGAAACCAAATCCATACATCCTTGTCTCGCATTCAGCTTTATAGATCCACTCGACCCGAGGTTTTATGGGGAGATCTAAATCTAAATTCTCTTGGAAGCCTTATTTATGATTTCCATGAAGTTTTTCCGTATTTTGTTATTTTTGGGCACAGTAACATTTTGTATTATTTAGAATTTTAGGTGAATTATTTTCAGTTGTTTTTTTTTTCACGAGAGAATGTTGTAACACTAATGTTTAAAATAAATTGTGACTTGTGTACAGTTTCAATTGTAAATGTTTTCAAAGAAGTTGCCTATGTTGATGTACATATCATAAATTATGTAGATTAAAAAAAAACATTCCTACTAAATCAATCTATTCCTAAAGTTCGACACACTGGCAAGGCAAGTAAAAATTTAAATTTCGAAATTAAATTTTCGAACGAACAGTATCGATAAGCGTTGGTAGGAGATAGAAACCGCAAGCACAGCAACCATTTGCCAATGTGCGTCATCAATGTTCTCCTGTATTTCTGTTCGCGTAATTATTCTATTTCACGAAGAGTGTTATATGGCTATGAATGTTGTAATATTCACATACACATTGTTTAGTGTACGTAACCTCGGGCTCGTAATCTCAGTTAGTCACACTAAAACAATGTGCATGTGAACGTTAGAACATGCACAGCCAAATTGACTTCGTGAAATAGAATTTCGGTAACCGGGTTTGTTGCTCACATTAAACTGCAACTAGGTTATGGGCGATTTCTATGCGTTTTTAATAGTCCGAAACACTTGGTATTATGTATTGTTTACAATAGAAACTGAATGTTTAAGTATAGATTTTATTTACAACTAGCTTCTGCCCGCGGCTACGCCCGCGTGTCCTACTAACAATTAGCATATGTTTCTTCAGAAACAAATTCCGGTCCGGTCCGGCACGGCCCGGTAAGCTACGATTCCATCCGGTCCGATCCGTTCCGGTCCGGTCGGTCCGGTCCTTATAAGGAACCTACATGCCAAATTTGGAATCTCTAGACCCATCGGTTTGGGCTGTGCGTTGATATACCCTTGCAACTTCGTTTGCGTATATCTCGCTTTCCCGTGAAAATCCTTTCTTAGTACACCCCGAGACGTTATACCTACATTCCAAATTTGCAATCTCTAGACCCAGCGGTTTGGGCTGAGCTGTGCGTTGATATAAGTATAGTTAAGTCAGTCAGTCAGTCAGGATTTTGAATTTTATATATTACTAGCTGCCCGGCCCGGCTTCGCCCGGGTACTGTTTCGTTTTTTTTTCAATCTTTCTGAGAGATTTTCTTAATATTTTTTTCCGTAAGAACCTTGTACAGAGTATTAGAAAACTACAAAAAAAAAATCAGCCAAATCGGTCAAGCCGTTTTCATGTTATGTCGTGACAACGGAAAAAAAACGGGTTTCATTTTTATATACATATATAGAAGACTAGCAGCACATAAGTCCCTTTAGTTTATAAAAAATATCTAGTAAAAATATTAATATTTTGATTAAAAGGCCACAAGTCGAAAAAATAAAATGTTTTATAAAAAAAAAATAGTCGCAACCTTATTGGATAGTAACACACTCATAACTAAAAAATAGAACATAAAAAACCTCTTCTCTTCGCTAGACAAAATTTAAAAAATAATAATAAAATATTAACTTTTATTACAAAACAAATGTTTTGGCACCATAAAAATTAGGATATAAATAAAAATAAACACTTCTAAAACCTCATCAGGCGCAATTCCCAACAAAGCTTAGAATTCTTCGTGTTCTGCTGTCCATTCTGCAAAAGTAAATCAATTCATATAACATTAATATGCCGGCGAAGTTGACAGATAAAGACAGGACAAGAATCGAGAGACAAGATTGCATAGGTGTGGGATCTAAAAAAGAGAGAAGAGTGAATTGAAGTGAAGAAGCCGGGAGGGATGTTCGAAGTTAATAAATACTTACACGTTTTAGCGTGTGATCTTATGAAAAGTGCCATACTAATAATAATATACCTAGTTAAAAGCTAAGTGTCCCCTACAAAGAAAACTGCACAAGTTAACATGCGCAACATAATATATTATGGTAAATCTGTTATTATATTGCACAAAATAACATTATTAATTAATTTTGAAACGACCCCGAGTGCTCTAACCACGTGGTTAGAGCACTCGGCCGGATATCGAGGGGTCGTGGGTTCGAATCCCACCTGGGGGGAGGAGGTGAAATTTTTCTTTCAAAAAATCAATTTCAAAATATGAATGGCTAGTTGTCTAACAACTATAAATAAAAATCATAAATTATTAATTACCATCATAAAAAATAAATAAAGTATTCCATCACCAAACAGAAATTTCAAAATTAAAGCATTTTGTCTTTAAAGAAAACATCCCAAACACAACGAATGTTTGGAGCAAAACAGACGTTTCACAAAAACAATTTCTAAGCTTATAATAAAAAACAACATAATTAGGGATTTTTATTTGCTACACGGCCATTTTTCAAAACATGGCACTTTTGTATTAAAAATAATTGTGTTCACTTACATTTTTTTATGTGCGAAATAAACGCAATCCGAAATGTGGCCCTGATGCTTATAAAATTCACTCACGTTACAGTAAATTTTTCTCGATGTGGCCCTTTAGCATAAAACAGACGTGCGCTCGCGCCAATTTTTGGGTTGCAACTGAAAATATGGCCGCTTTGCTCTGAACTTACCCACCAATGTCCCAAAATGCCAAACGGACGTTTTCGTAAATATGTGATTTATAAACCGATTTCGACAAGTGTCTTCGTGAAACATAAAAACTATGGTGATTTTGACCACATTTTTGAAATAAAAGTCATTTTCGATATTTTTGTTTTGTGGCACTTTAGTTTATAAGCAGCGATATGGCCGCGGCACGGATGGAACATTTTGCTCCCCTTCAGCAGCCTTCGGATGTTTGGTAAATTATGCTTTATGCTTGGAACTAGCTGACCCGGCGAACTTCGTATCGCCTAAAGAACCTTCATGCTGAATTTCATTCGAATAACTTCAAAACGGCAAAGTTTCATACTAACTTTCCACCCCCGTTTAACCCCCTAAGGGATAATTTTTGAGAAAAATATTTTACTCGTGTTTCATGCCTTTCAATAAAGAACCTTAATGCTGAATTTCATTTAAATAACTTCAAAAACGGCAAAGTTTCATACGAAATTTGCGCCCCCGTTTAACCCCCTAAGGGATGATTTTTGAGAAAAATGTTTTACTCTTGTTTCATGCCTTATAATATAGAACCTTCATGCTGAATTTCATTCGAATAACTTCAAAAACGTCAATGTTTTATACTAACTTTGCACCCCCGCTTAAACTCCTAAAAAATGATTTTTGAGAAAAATATTTTACTCGTGTTTCATGCCTTTCAATAAAGAACCTTCATGCTGAATTTCATTCGAATAGCCTTAAAAACGGCAAAGTTTCATACTAACTTTGCACCCCCGTTTAACCCCCTAAGGGATGATTTTTGAGAAAAATATTTTACTCGTGTTTCATGCCTTTTAGTATAGAACCTTCATGCTGAATTTCATTCGAATAACTTCAAAAACGGCAATGTTTCATACTAACTTTGCACCCCCGTTTAACCCCCTAAGGGATGATTTTTGAGAAAAATATTTTACTCGTGTTTCATGCCTTTTATTATAGAACCTTCATGCTGAATTTCATTCGAATAACTTCAAAAACGGCAAAGTTTCATACTAACTTTGCACCCCCGTTTAACCCCCTAAGGGATAATTTTTGAGAAAAATATCTTACTCGTGTTTCATGCCTTTCAATAAAAAACCGTAATGCTGTATTTCATTTGAATAACTTCAAAAACGGCAAAGTTTCATACTAACTTTGCACCCCCGTTTAACCCCCTAAGGGATGATTTTTGAGAAAAATATTTTACTCGTGTTTCATGCCTTTCAATAAAGAACCTTCATGCTGAATTTTATTCGAATAACTTCAAAAACGGCAAAGTTTCATACTGACTTTGCACCCCCGTTTAACCCCCTAAGGGATGATTTTTGAGAAAAATATTTTACTCGTGTTTCATGCCTTTCAATAAAGAACCTTCATGCTGAATTTTATTCGAATAACTTCAAAAACGGCAAAGTTTCATACTAACTTTGCACCCCCGTTTTACCCCCTTAGGGGATGAATTTTCAAAAATCCTTTCTTAGTGAGCACCTACGCCCCAAAAGGAACCCCCATGCAAAATTTGAGACTCCTGGCACTTGTGGTTTCGGAGATTTCGTGATGAATCAGTCAGTGATTTTCTCTTTTATATGTATATAGATATGTATGTATAGATAGATTGAACTGAAGTACACAGTTAAAACTTGGCATCGTAACAAACGTACTGTGTTAACGCAGAGATATTAATATTAAACTTAAATGAAACAATAATGTTTACTAAGGTAGAGACGTAGGAAAGAGCGTAAGAAAGTTTTTATTAAAAAAATCACTTCACGAACAACAGCTGACCACCACCACCGCGGGTGGCGGCCAGCACTTATAATTTTATTGTATTAGGACTTGCTTAAAATAATAATAAACTTTATTTTTTTGTTATTAGTAATATAGAAGAACAGAGGTTATTAGAGTTCGTAGAAGGATTTACCGTTCTAATTTTTTTTAACTAATTAACAACTAATTAATAAAAGTGTTTATTTATAAAACTTTAATGTTTTCCGCGCCTGATTTCTTCCGTATACGAAAATATTGAACGCTTAGACGATACTAAGAAGTAAGTGTAATTCAAATATAATTTATAATGTTGAAAGTAGATACAATAAGTACCCGTATTACTTTCTGTGTGAATTGTGTAGACTTTATCTATAATATAATAAAAGTGTAAAAAAAGTTTGTCTGTACATTGAATATATTTCCAAAAAAATTGTATAAGGCGATGAAGAATAAGCAATAGAACAAGAATTTCGTAAAATTTTGTCCGTCTGTTTGTATGTTTGTATGTATGTATGTTTGTATGTTTGTATGTATGTTTGTACACGCTAATCTCAGAAACGGCTGAACCGATTTGGATGCGGTTTTCACTAATATGTGGCGATTTGCTCAACTTAACATTTAGTGTATGTTTCTTTTCAAAATTCCCACGGGAATCCGAGATATACGCAAACGAAGTTGCGAGGGTATATCAATGCACAGCCCAAACCGCTGGGTCTAGAGATTCCGAATTTGGCATGTAGGTTCCTTACGATGTCTAGGGATGTACTAAGAAAGGATTTTTCAAAATTCCCACGGGAAAGCGAGATATACGCAAACAAAGTTGCAAGAGGACGCACAGACCAAACCGTTGGGTCTAGAGATGCCAAATTTGGCATGTAGGGTCCTTATATGGTCCGGACCGACCAGACCGGACCGCACCGGACCGGAACGGACCGGACCGGACCAGACCGGAACGGATCAGACCTGATCGGTTCGGAAGGAACCGCATCGTACCGAGTCCGTGCCGGACCGGCCCGAACCGGACCGGACCGTTTTTTTATGTCCGTCTGTTTGAATGTTTATATGTTTGTATGTATGTTTGCACACACTAATCTCAGAAACGGCTGAACCGATTTGGATGCGGTTTTCACTAATATGTGGCGATTTGCTCAACTTAACATTTACTGTATGTTTCTTTTCAAAATTCTCACGGGAATCCGAGATATACGCAAACGAAGTTGCGAGGGTATATCAACGCACAGCCCAAACCGGGGTCTAGAGATTCCAAATTTGGCATGTAGGTTCCTTACGATGTCTAGGGATGTACTAAGAAAGGATTTTTCAAAATTCCCACGGGAAAGCGAGATATACGCAAACGAAGTTGCGAGAGGACGCACAGACCAAACCGTCGGGTCTAGAGATGCCAAATTTGGCATGTAGGGTCCATATATGGTCCGGACCGACCGGACCCGAACGGATCAGACCTAATCGGTCCGGAAGGAACCGCACCGTACCGAGTCCGTGCCGGACCGGACCGAACCGGACCGGACTGTTTTTTTTTTCTGTAGAAAAATATAATTGGCATGTAGGTTCCATATCAGGACCGGACCGACCAGACCGGCCCGGACTGACCGGACCGACCGGACCGGATGGAACCGTACCGTACCGGGCCGTGCAGGACCGGAATTTGTTTCTGAAGAAAAATATGCTAATTGTTACTAGGCCACGCGGGCGAAGCCGCGGGCAGAAGCTAGTTTAGAATAAAGGGAAAATCGAATAAGCTACTAGCAGCTAAGTAAAAAACCTATTTTATACTACGGTAAACAATGAAGTCGCAACAAATGAAGTTATGATTCTGATTTTTTTTAAAACAAATGAATGAGACGGACTCAAAAACATGGTGAACACGCGACGCAAGATTAAAACCAGATCGTGTCTACTACATCCTGTTAACACCGGCATTATTAAGTCATGCTTTAACAATTGAACAGTACCGGTCATTATACAACGTTTTAATGTGTGACGTATGTATGTAATTAAACTCTTTTAATCAACAGACATATCAGTCATAAAACTTTGTAAAGCATTAATGTAGAGCTATACATTCTATAGTATTCTGTACATTTGATTGCCCTATTCCCTAATATGCTCTACACTCCCGAATATTGGGCACTGAGAACCTTATCTTTTAATATAAACCATAGTATTAGTTATAAGGAAAGAATAAATACCTACTACATCAACACAAGTTCATAATCCCATAACACAAGTTTCGAACTTACTTTGGGGCTAGCTCAATCTGTATGAATTGTCCCTATATATTTATTTATTTTATATTTATTTACTTAATGTAGTGTAGTTGACAAATTCATGCTGTATTGCATTCATAAATTATACCAGCTTTCGTTAATTTTATGACATAGATCTCGTTTGACAACAAAATAACTCATAGCGCTACTTGTGGCGCCATCTGTTAGCCGATATCGCAATTGCAGCGCCATCTATAGTAGATTTTTTTTCCCAATTGGAATGACATTCACGGGATAAAAAGTAGCCTATGTTGCGCTCTGTACCCCTGACAATATGTATGCAAATTTTCATAATGATCGGTTGATTAGTCAAGCCGTGAAGGAATAACAAAGCAACAAACTCTTCTCATTTATAATATTAGTATGATTTATTGTATAAAATATTCTGTTATATTCTAAATGACTGACTGCGGGATTAACGAACAGCCTAAACCGCTGATCGTAGAGATCTGAAACTTTGAGGGTGGGTTCTTTGTATGACATGACGTAGGCACAGCTTAACAAGTTCTTATGCTATGACGTAGGCATACGACGAGAAAACCTTTTTCGAATTTTTTTTTGAGAACAACCTTTTTGAGTGAGGTGGGCACAGCGGATAATCCGCTCAAATCGGAGCAGCCCGTCTAGGGAAGGACCTCCACCTTACAGAAGATCGTAGCCAAATAGCATTGGTCTCGGCCATGTTGTGTTCCTACGGTGAGTAAGGTCTCCAGAGCTCCACTTGGGGGGGGGGGGGTTAGGAGGGTTGGCAACACGTGAGTGATAAACCCGGTATTGCAAACGTCTATAGGCTACGGTGAAGGCTTACCATCAGGTCGACCGTATGCTTGTTTGCCACCTGTGTGGTATAAAAATAAAAAATACGTGTCTTTAAAACTGTATAATTAAACGTTTTGAATTTTTGAATCTCTTTGTAACTCTTTGCAAGTACATTAATGGCGGCTAAATAAAATACATTCGGAAGTCTCAACATAGTTCCTGTTGGATTGTTTTCTGTGTTACATTATGTATGTTTGTCAGCCGAATGATTTAAATATATTAAATATGCAAATTGTGTAATTAGGTTCGAGATCAGCATATAACATGCTGTCAATACTTTAGGCCAGTGACAGAATAGGCTCGGGGCAGTAGCCTTGAATTACAGCAAAATTTAAACTTTAAAACACACATCCTTTTAGAACACATTAGCAGCCTAGCAGGCAGTAACCGCACCATTATTCTAAGATCTTTTTGACATTTCGTTCAGAAATATCATCGACATCTTATGTATACAGAATAATAAATAAAAATAAAACATTATTCAATTGATCTGACGGGCCCAATCGACTAAAGACGGTTGCGCCTGTTACCGTTTTCCAAGTAATTTTCTAGATAAAAACTATCCAATCAGTGTGAAAAAGTTAGCAGAGAAGCACCTTTCTCCTCCCCTTTGAAAATATAATATTTCTGAATTGTAAGCGGCTATACGGCTGGTCTAATAAGGCTCAACGGCTGGTATACTATCCCCAGAACTACTATTCACACGTTTACTTTTTGCAATATGTCTTTATAAAGAACATAATCTTTGGAGGACGCATGCAGGATATCTATTCTTGTCACAGCTCGCTATTGTCGACTACTTCCTCAAACAAAATAATACGACAACCAGTTTATTTTTGGCATCAGTTTGACACGCTTTGCCATACAAAGATATGAATCTTATCTTTAATCCATATATGTATGAAAACTACATGCGTATACATTGTTTTCTTTATATCTAGGTCAGTTGAGTGTGAAACATAGTAGCCATTTAAGTTTCTAGGTCTTGTTTGAATAAAGAGATAAACATACTGCATAATCGTGTAAGAAAGCGATGTGAAACTAACTTTTCATAAATAAATAATACCTACCTACTTACTTACGTAACATAAAATCACTTGCTTTTGTTTTTTTATTGAATTAAATTATTTTTAAAAAAGTTGCTTTGAAAGAAAATGTATCTGGCCGTTTTGATAAGATCAATAAAAAAAGAATACTTTTACTTTTAAAAATGACACATCATATTTTTTTCTGAGTCACGCCAGCCAGTAGCCGATTAATTGTGTGTGACATTCTATGAAGCGAATGAAATCATTCCCATTGGGGCACGAGAACTAATGAAAACTAGTGTACGTGACGTGACGTCATGTGGGGCGGAATTTTCACCATTCATTCATTATGATGAATTAATTGTTTCAGCGAAGTGGCCTTAGCGTGTTGCTGTAATTTATAAATAAATTAAATATAATTAAATATTTATGTTATTACAGAGAAAATATTGTAAGGTAATGCGAGATAATGTGTGCGTGAGTTAAATTACGGCTTTCGTGGAAAATTTCAAATTTCTTGAAAAAATACTTTCCAATTGTTTATGGTCGGATAATGGTGATAAGAAAGTATTCAATTTGGGACAACAAGAAAGTATCTATCCGCGAGTGAACATTACATTATTATTATAAAGTGATTGGGTGGGTACCTACTTACTGATCATTGCCCAGTCCAAACACTTGAATCTTGAGGCCAAAATTTTTCATTTTAAGTAGCCTAGGAAATCTTTTATTTTTATTCTAACGAGAAAGCTGGCAAACGAAGTTGAACGAGATTCCGTAGTCTGTTTATAATATTTAATTCTGTATATAAACATTTCGTAGGATTCAATGACCTACTTTCTTATTACGATATTGTTTAACTTTAAAGCGATCGTAATCATTATAAAGATTATTTTGATGACAAATCTTGATATATTTTATACAACATTTCCCGTGAAAAATGTGTTTTATAGGCCGCCATGTATAATATTCTAGGAATAAAGATTCTTCCACATCTACAGACTGTAGAGCGTAGAGCATGATTTTCCGTTAGAGCGTTTATTTAGTAAACTTCACGTAAATTTTGCTTCTGTTTAACAGTACCCAATCTTCACGCAAATATTATATTGTTGAATTATAAAGAAATGCGTTTGCGCGATAAAATCTTCGATTTAGAAATGGTTTTTTCTATTGCAGTCTTTGATACTTGGTTTAAATAGACTACAGACTGCCACAGATGTTATCTGTGAGATAGAGCACAGTAGTTGACTAATCTGTCTTCTGTTGTGTGGAGCCACTTTTATGGTTAAAGAATTTTTTTTTTTTTATAATTACAAATTCACTTATTGAGAAACTTTTTTCGGTCAATGATACACAGACATGCTAAAATGTAACTCGTACTTAAAGTTTTATGAACTTATTCACATTGACCGAGTAACATGGTCTGATGCCGGCCACTCCGGCCAGCATGGTTAAATATTTTATCTGTGTTGGGATGGGATATGTGCCAATAGGTGTGAACGAAGATACTAACAAAATTATTAACCATTAAATGTTTTATTTTTTTGATAAACAGTGTCCGTTCCAATTATGAAATTAATATATAAAGGAAAAATAAGAAAATGATGGAAATCTTTGAAGAGGATTGAGTTTGTAACGGTCGGAAAGTTGTGACAGATTTATTGAAATTGTTAGCGAGCCGCGGCGAGATTTCTTTGAATCAGTGGGATGGTAATGAAAAGGTGTGACCTCACTTGTCAGCCTATTGTTAAGGCTTAATGTTTATTCATATTTATTTAAAAAGCCTATTTACTCTTACTAGATTTGAAGACCCCTGGATTATATTTTTCAGAAAACATGTATGCTACCAATTTACATGCATGAATGAAAATTGGTAACTTTGAACTCATAACTCGTGATTGTAAAATAAAAAAAGAGATTAACAATTTTCTATCTTTTATAGAAAAGATAGAACTGTTATATCTTTTACAGAATTATTATGACCTCATATGACAGCGATGTAAAATGTTCTAGTGCTCACGCAGCAACAGAGATTTGATGGAATTATAAAAAAAAATGAAATGGTAAAAGTTCACTTTTATAATAGAGACGAAATACACTTCCGGACACATGAATCGAGCCACCCTACATTTTTATGTGTAATGACATAAAACATAAAAATATTCTTAAGTTAATCAAAAAGTTTTTATGCAGTTTTGATGCTGGTATATTCATAATGATTTTGAAGTGCTGTTGTTCCAATTTTGAATTTATCAAATGGAAAAACGAAACAAAATCCAAATTAGTGCATTCTTTTGAAAAGAAAAGTTGATCTAAATTAACATATTTTTTTTATTTAACTCCATAATTTTGAATTCACCGTAATTGTTTTGAAATTAAGACATCGTAAAATTGTTGTTTTTTTAATTTGAGCCATTTAAACGTTAAAATTATGGATACACCGCCTCTTCTAGCCGCGCAAACTGTGGCCCTTTTACAGTCGGGCCGAAGTCAGCGCGATGTAGCATCACAGCTTGCTTTAAGCCGTTCTGCTGTGCAAAGGGTATACCATCGATACCTCAACACTGGTGGATACGTGCGCCGTCCAGGAAGACCGCGATTTCGGGTAACTTCAGAAAGACAGGATCGATTTATCGCGACAACCAGTTTACGAAATCGTCACCTCACCTCTGTACAGATCCAAGAACAGCTTCGAGACTTTCATGGAGTGGCTGTTTCCGCGCGAACAATTAGACGAAGACTTAAAGAACGTGGTCTGAGCCCAAATAAGCCAGCCAACGGGCCGAAACTGACAAGAGCTCACCGAATGGCGCGCTTACAGTTTGCACGCGAACATTTGCATTGGACTCAACGCCAATGGAGCAAGGTACTCTTTACTGATGAGACTAAGATTATGCTTTATGGTAATGATGGAAGGAGGAAGGTCTACCGAAGGCGGGGAGAGCGCTTTGTTCAGTGTTGTATTGAAGAGAGAGTGAGTTATGGCGGGAGCTCGTGGATAGTCTGGGGAGGAATATCTGCCGATGGTAAAACTGGGCTAGAGGTTGTGACAGGACCACGTCTACCAACACTAAATGCCCGTCGATACATTAACCATTGCCTAGAGACTCATGTGATGCCATATGCTGGATTTGTAGGCCAAGGCTTCATCTTTATGCATGATAATGCAAGAGCGCACACTGCAGGAATCGTCAGGGCATACCTTCATGATGTTGGAATCACGACAATGGAATGGCCAGCAAGGAGCCCTGATATGAATCCCATCGAACGTCTATGGGACGAATTAAAGAGGCGTGTTCGAGCTCACCAACCAGCACCACAAACTTTGGAAGAGCTGAGAGTTGCCATCGAGGAGGAATGGGAGAACATTCCACAACACTTCATAATGACGTTGATTAACTCCATGCCAAATTGCATGACTGCAATCATAAACGCTCTCGGAGGCAATACAAGTTACTGAATATTTTTTTATTCCAATAATTCCTTTTTTTTTTTGCAAAAATTCAACCCGAGTCTTGTCTTTGAGAAAGGTTATACAGGACAAGTTTCACTTAAAATTGTAATTTTATCAAGTTATTGAAATTTAAATTTGGAATTAAGTATACCTTATTAATGTAAAGTGTAGCAGCTTCCAAATTGCATAAAAACTTTTTCGTTGATCATATACTTTTGTTAAGTTACCAGCAATCAAAGTTGAAACTGCTGGGTGGCTCGATTCAAGTGTCCGGAAGTGTAATGTCACAATGCAAATAAATTCTATTCTTGTCTGCGAAAGCTTTTGTGAGATGAAAATAAACTAGGAATATTTTGAGACATTTTGTCATAGAATCTGTGCTACGTAATGAGGGTTATTTTGTTATCATTTCTTAAAAAAACACATCACACAAACCTTTCACATTTGTAAGCACAAGACTTTCGGAGATAAATAGGGGGGGGGGGGGGGGGGGCTCCTCGTGCAAAACGAATTAGTCCAATAGCTATTACTCGGTAACTAGTCGATAAATGTAAAAGAGACCTATCTAACGACATCCTCAAACTATAGGGTCGACGCGAAAAAAAAAACATTCCCACTTTAGAAGTACCCCAAAATATAGTAGATTTTACAACAAGTGCACAAAACGAATCATTTCTATCCGAGACTTTTAGCCGAAGGCGAGGGCTGGTAGTAATGTCGAGGATAGAAATGGTTTTGTGGACGAGTTATAAACTCTGCTTTTCACTTCGATTGCGAGGAAATAAATAAATAAACGCACGAAAAACAAGACCTGTTTCCCCTTTTCCGCCGCTTTTTTTTAAATCTTACGACATTGAAATTAGGCTTGGGCTGCAGACCTATACAGCCTACTATTAAATTAATTTTGGAATAAAATAATTTTCTTAAATTAAATAAATAACCTACCGTACTTTAATTTAAATTCTAATATCTTTTATGACTTAAAAAACACTTTGGGCAAATAAATTAAAGTAAATATTATAAAATAACAAATTCTATCTCTGAACTTTTTATTGTGTTTGGCTGTATGGGTCATTTCCTTTGCCTTAATATAGATACATTTATGAGTTTACTTTTCTGCCCTTGTGCACAAAATTCGATTTTGTGCAGCCTATATCCTGCGCAAATAAGCACTTTCTGAGCATGAGAAGTGAAAAAATATTTTTCAAAATTTTCTTCCAGCACTTTGTTAGCACTAGACCGCGGACAGACGGACAAGGCGAAACTATAAGGGTTCCTTGTAGTTTACTACGGAACCCTAAATAGTTAACTGTGTTTTGTCTATGCCTTATTTCAGGCGGATGAAAAACTGGACAATGCCTAAATATGACCTTATTAAATAAAAATAAAAATAAAAATGTCTATGCCTTACGGTACAATTTGTATTTGTGCTAAATGTTATAAGTAGGTGACCTACAAAATATAATTTGCACGAAAAAGGCGATAATTATTTCATACAGTACGGGGACCTTATTTATTAGCAAACACATATACGTAAGATGACGTATGTTTGTACTTGTATTGTGAAGTTTGTTTTGTTTTTTAGCAATATTAGGTACCTAAGTACGTATTCAAACGTTATAGATTATTTTAGGTTTTTTGCAAATAAACGAGTTCGCATGTCATGTCACGGAAAGCAAAATATTCCGGTATTTTTTTTTGAGTCGATATGCGCCAAATTGTTTCGGAATTAATATTCAGATTTTTTGTTAAATTTCTTAAGAACAATGTTAAATATTTAGTTGTATATTGACTTTGAATATACAGATATGGATTTGCCTTATTAAATTAACAAAAAGTTATGAATGCTGTATCTACTTACTGTATTGTTCATACTGTAGTTATTTATAATTTTTTAAAGACAGGCAAATTAGCAAGTCTTTTCTCTATGTAATATCCACGTAACATTACATGTTATTTATTTCACTGATTTCTCAGTATTAAGTGTACTAAATAACATTTCCATATAATATAAACAAAAATAACACTTTATAGCTTACTGCGTATTGCAGATTTATACCATTTCTAACTATCGCCATTAAATTCAGTATCAGCATCAGAGGAGTACATTAGACCTCGTCCAGAAGAAGCCAATACGACGCGAGATTCGCCACGTTTAATTAACCATTGCGGAGTTGCAACTATTTCTTCGTGAGGTCTAATATACAAAGAGCTCAATGTAGCACGAAACTCGATGCCAACGCGCGTATGTATACAGGATCTTACAGTTTATAAAACAAATTCTCGGATAAGTGTACAAAATCAAGGAAAAAAACACGAAAAAACGTCTCAGCGAATCCATAAATTAACGTTTTGAGTCGTTGGACGTGAAAAAATATTTATTTTACGCCGTTGAGATGTAAATTAAGACGTCCACATCCATGACTAATCAAGTGCGGAGTTCATTAGGGTTTGAGAAGAAGACGCCATGTTGGCGAATAGCCAGGAACGCTATCCGCGTTGCAGATTATGATACCAGAGTCCAAGAAACGTAGGGCCTGCCTATTACTCAGATAGTATTCAGTCAACAAAGGGAAGTGTTAACCAGGACACTAACCAAGACCGTAAGCAAAATTTAGAAAAAAGTTCGTAAAGTAAGTTTAGAAAATTAAACGACAGCCATTTTAATTCCATTTTCAATTAATTCCCTTGATTTTTAGAAATCCTTAATCTTATTTTCTAGTAAATAGAACAATATGAATACTGTTAATAAATATTTTTTCTAGAAAATCCCTTCACGCAATATTTCGAAATCTATTATCATATTCACGTCCCTGATCAACCCTTTCCTTTGGGATGTAAGCTTCTACCACTTTACTACAATACCCTTTCTGCCTTCTGCCACCTTCTAAAAGATATCAACCCTTAATCATGACGAGGCTCCCTTTAATCCCTTTTTTAAGACGACCTCCGTGGCGTAATGGTTACCACGCCAAACCGCCACCCAGGAGGTCCCAGGTTCGATCCCCGGTCGGGTCATGATGAAAAACGAACTTTTTCTGATTGGCCTCGGGTCTTGGATGTTTATCTATATTACGGTTTTAAAATATAATATCGTTGAGTTAGTATCCCATAACACAAGTTTCGAACTTACTTTGGGGCTAGCTCAATCTGTATGAATTATCCCTTTATATTTATTATTATTTATTTATTTAATCAAGGGATAAGAGCGTACTCTGTCACACTGCTCCAATGCGTATTGGCGGAGGTCAGTTGTTTACAAGTTTCCCTCAATCAGCTGACTGACTGCCAGTTTCTCCGCTTTTGTGGATCTGTAAGTTTCCTTGTCCCATTGCTTCAGCAACACCATAATAAACCTTGGAAGAACTGTACTTCGATGCTGCTGAATTAACTATAATCCTAAGAATCTACGCAGCTTTCCCGCGGTGTTACACTAATTTTGTATAATTAGTTTCGCCTGTATAATTTATTTGAGAGCGCGCTCGGATATGAACCTTGAGACGACGCCAAAGATATACAAAATAGTTCCTATCCCCATTTCCCCTTTAGATGGCAGTGGCAGACAGTCAGTCGCTATGTCAACATTATCTAAGTAGTTTACGCTATCGCAGTTCAGAGAAATTTAGACATCAATAGACATTGTACAATACAAACTGTTTATTGCACCAATAAATTACATAAAACCAAATTAACAGTAAAAAGAGAACGCAATCGGCGGCCTTATCGCTATGCAATTTCTTCCAGTATCTATATATGAAAATTTGTATATATATTGTCAGGGGTACAGACAGAGCCCAACATAGGCTGCTTCATAGGCTGCTTTTTATCCCGTGAAAGTATGTCATTCCAATGGGAAAATATTTTTTCTACTATAGAGGGTGCTGTATGAATGGGCTATCGGCCAACAGATGGCGCCACAAGTCCCGCTATGGGTTATTTTGTTAGGTCATAAAATTAACCGCGAGCGAAGCCGCGGGGAAAAAGCTAGTAATATTATAAAGGCAAAAGTTATGTGTATGTTTGTTACTTCTTCACGTTAAAATGGCTGGGCCAATATTTATCATACTTGGTATGTAGGTAGGTAGCTGATAACTTGGATTAACACATAGGGTACCTTTTATCCCGAAAAGTACGCAATTCCCGTACGATTTCATCAAAAGTTTGATATAGATGGCGCTACTGTGCATAAATAAATACACGCAAAGTAAGTAAGTTCATAAAAGTAAATCAAGTCTTATTTGAACACAGATAACAATATTTTGTTACATGCTATAATATTGACATAGTGATACATATTTAAAATGTAATATTTACTCCTGGCTATTCATTAGAATTATTATCTATATTTGTTATTCTTATCTAGGATAAAAATTATTTTATACCGGAAACTATTCATTTGACTCATGAAATTACAGGAACTAACAATTCTACAAAATTGGGTGTATACTGTAAAGGGATAACTGAAGTATTACTACATTATGATTCGAAAAACATGTCTGCTAGCTCTGCTCTACTCCTGTTGCTTTGAAGAGAAAATCAGACGGTCGGACTCGGCTCACATCAGAGTACTTAGTACGAGGTTTTTTTTACCTCAGGTTCAAATTCAAACTCAAAACTTTTATTCAGAGAATAGGTTTTCACAAACACGTTCTCTTGTCAGAGTACACAGTAATAAATGATTTGTATAAATTAATCTACTCTATAAACTACTACCATTTCGGAAACAAAAGCAAAATGACCACTGGTAAAAAGAAATGGCGAAAGAAAACCAGTTACGGCCTTTTTTGTCATTTAAAAATATATCGTACTTTTGTTTTCTTTTTTCTTTTTTAACATAAAATTTAAAACTAGTTTCACACATACAACATTTAATTACGTACGCGGAATGTCAATAGTAGTGTATTTTCGAGTTGACGTGAGAGTCGGCCTTCCGTTCGATTCGAATACGAGCGCGTGAGAAAGATAAAGTTCCGCCGAGTGATCACTAGGCGGCGCTTTATCCTTCCCATACACAATTCTAACGTTCTTCTATTTCGAAATTAATGTAAGGACAATGTCGGACAAATAGATGTAAAAATAATATGCTCAATATACTGGAGCATTTTATCAGTTGACTGTGGGGCAACATTAAGGGCTGGTTTTAAACACTTTCAAATAGTTCATCACACTAAAGCGCACTACACACCAAAGCCGCCGACCCGCCGACATATGTCGGCAAGTTTTTGTCGGCGGGTTAGGTTGGCGGCTTCACTTATTGCAAGTCGGAAAACTATGTCGGCGGCTCGACATCAGCAACTGTCGCAAAAACAAAAATACTACGCGTCACTACAGCACAAATGTCGCCGGGCAACTGAGCGCTTGCGTACACAACCCGCCGGCAAGCCGTCGACTTGTCGGCGGGCAACACGCGCGGGCGAGGTTGCCGACATGCTTGTTTCGACATAGGCCGTAGTGTGCTTAATATTATAAAGAGGTCCAGTAGTTTTTTAAACTCAAATACTACTGGAAATGTTCTTTTACCGTTGGGAAACTACACTATCCAGGGGTGATATAGGTTGTATTATATTTTCTAAATAGAAATCCTTACAAAGTCCCGTGCGAAGCTGGGGCGGGGCTAAACGTTATTTTTATTAAAAACTACATACATATGTCAGAATCCCACCTAACCTATTGTCTAAAGGTTTGCAAAATGATTAGTGTAATGAAAGAAAACAAAGGTTTAAACAGTCTAGCATAATTATTATTTCAATATTACGTCATTATACACAATTATTTCTCACATTAAGAAATTAATGATTATTCACTACAGTTGACAATAACTAGTTATTATCCCAAGCAACATTTTAAGAGGATTACTCACATAGATAATCGTAAAATTATGGAGCAGCGCGCGACGTGCGTGGCGATACCTTTCTGGCGACTGCCGGGGTCCCGGTCCACGGCAGCGCGGTTTTTTTTAATTTTTAGCGGGTGGGTTGCGCTCGCGCCTCATCCCTTCCCCGTGTTCCTGTGTCGCCCCGCGCACGTCCTACCCGCTCTTTACAACAATATTATCTTAAAATAATAGGTTTAAATATTATAAAAGCTGACAGTCGGCCATCCTTTACAAAGCGCGACCTCGTGCTTCTTAGAAATAAAATTAAATAGAAATCAAATAATTATTCCTCTATAAAGTGTTAGTCTTAATATAGATTACATGTCCAGTCAAGAGCAGGTCGACCTTTACATACTGGACTTTGTACCATTCTTAAGTATTTTTGTCTCAAGAGCCAAAATTTTATTGTACTGCCAGTGTAAAGCTCGACGTGCGCCTGACTGTCCAACGATTCGGGGAGCTAATGGCTTCATTTGTTATATATTTTCTAACTTCAACATAATTCTCTAATAAATTATAGAAGCTCAACAATCGTACCTATACCTACTTAATAAAAATATTGAACATAACACAATATATAAACCAATACTTTGGTGCAACCGGTCATAAAATCTCCATAATGTGAATATTCAATGATATAAATAAATATCCTACCATGTCATAACACCTCCATATGCATACATGACTTTCTTTTACTATAGGCAGTTATCCAATCACTCAATTACTAGTGCAAGAACTAATAACAATTCTAATTAAGTAATTCAGAACGTATAACATTAATTAGCTTTTAACATACAGTAGGACCAATTGTCCCTTTTTACCTAAACTAGGACTAATCGTCCCCTTTTTACAAAGTAGGACCAATTGTCCTTTCATTAGTAGACCAATCGTCTACATTGACCAATCGTCATTAACATAAATATCTGAAATAAAGAGATTAATAATAATAAACTAGGACCAATCGTCCTCTTTATACAAATTAGGACCAATTGTCCCATGAATTAGGACCAATTGTCCTTTCGTTATCTGGACCAATAGTCCACATTGACCAATTGTCAACATAAATATCTGAAATAAAGAGATTACTAATAATAAAATAGGACCAGTTGTCCCATAAATTAGGACCAATTGTCCTTTCATTATTGGACTAATCGTCCTTTCGTTATTGGACCAATAATCGTCCACATTAATTAATCATCAATGTTAATTACCAATTTATTAATAATAATAAACTACAAAAATAATTTATATCTATATATATATTATATATATATATATATAGTATAATGATTAAAGAAATGGTGACGGGGTTGATTAATCAGACTCATTAGACAGTTCATTTTCGCTATCGTGGGGTCGTTTAAAATTTAACCAAGGTTTGATTTTATCCACTGCAACAGTTGTTGAATAGCATCTACTTCCCTTTTTTGTAAGTGGTGTATCCTCTATATGATACCGATCGTTAGGCAGAATTTTTGTTATCCTGTATGGGCCTTGAAATTTGGGAACTAGTTTTTTACTTTGTCCAGTAGCTGGAATATGACGTTCAACCCGAATCAGGTCACCAACGTCATATTTGATTGGCTCACAACGCTTTTTATCAAAATTTGCCTTTTCTTTCTTTTGGTTAGCCTCAACATGCGCGCATATCTCTCTCCTAATTTCAATTACATCATGACTATTATTTGATTGAGTTATGTCGCCGTCTAACTCCGAAACTATCCTATTTTCGCTACAACTAGTCATTTTTTTGCCAAACAACGCCTCGGCGGGTGTTCGATTTATCCCCTTATTAAAAGTGTTGTTCATTCCCCATTGCACCTCGGTCAGGTGGTCATCCCATTTATTTTCGGATGTGTTGATAGTTTTTGCAGTTAAAGCGTCTACAATAATTTTATTATAACGTTCCACCTGCCCGTTCGCTCTGGGGGTGGCAACTGCGTTAAGGATGTGTTTGATCCCTTTATCAATCATAAACGTCTTGAAACTGGTACTAGTAAATGACGTACCTCGGTCAGAAATCACTCTTCGCGGTACGCCAAATATACCAAAGTATTCCTTAAGTACTTTAAGTGTTGTTTGCGTTTTTGTATTTCTAACAGGCTTTGTGACAATAAAACGGGTAAATGCGTCTATTATAGCTAAGATGTACATGTTACCTCTAGTACTTCGTACGAATGGGCCAGTGTGGTCTAGATGTATCGTGTCAAAGGGAGTCTCTACTTTCGGTATAGGATGTAAGAAACCGGGCTTTTTCCCAGATGTAGATTTCGAATACGCACACTCTAAGCATGAGTTGACATACTTCTTTATAAAGTGTCGCATTTTGGGGAACCAATAATAAGACTTGATTTTCTCGAGGGTTTTCTCACATGAAAAGTGGCCTATGTCATCATGGTTCTGTTTCACAATTTGCCAACGTACCCCCTTCGGCACGACCCATCGATCACCATCTGGTGTTACACGAAACAATTTACCACTCTTTAATTTATAGTTAGAGCTAAAATCTACCATGTTATCAAGTTCGGGATTATTAAGGATTTTTATTATATTTTGCACTTCCTCATCACCTTCTTGAACAGTAGTTAGCCAACTAGAATCTGATATTACAAGGACATTAATTATCTCGGAGCTAGTGACGGGGTTTCGACTCAGCGCATCAACGTGAGTCATGCTTGTGCCCGGCCTATATTCAATCGAGAAGTTGTACTCCTGCATTTGTTCCCACCAACGTGCGACCCTCGGGATCATATCCTTTTTTTGAAAAGTGGCTTTTAAGGAGTTACAGTCTGTGAGGAGTTTAAATTCTACCCCAATTAAATACACCCGAAATTTTTGCAAAGCGGCCACAACTGCTAGGGTTTCAAGGTCGTACGATGAATAATTTTGTTCCTGGATGGTAGTTTGCCGGCTGAAATAGGCAACTGGTCTGAGAGCAAAATCATCATCTCTCTGTAAGAGAATACCAGCTAGTCCTAGTTTGCATGCATCTGTATGTAATTCTGTTACCGCATCTGGATTATAAAGTGCTAGGATCGGCTTTTGGTACAGTTCCTTTTGTAAGGTTCGGAACGCGATTTCTTGGTCGGGGCCCCAGGTCCAATTAACATCCTTTTTTAATAGGTGGGTAAGTGGTTTTGATATGATGGAAAATCTGGGAACAAAACGTCGGAAGAAACTAGCTAGCCCCAAAAATTGACGGACATTGTGCTGGTTCTGAGGAGTGGGAAATTGTTTGACAGCCTCGATTTTTTTTGTACCAGGACATATGCCATTTTCAGATACTTCAAACCCCAGGTAATCGACAGTACGTTTGAAAAAGAAACATTTAGTAGGATTCAGAGACACACCTGCCGATGCAAACAACTGTAACACGGATTCTAATCTCTTCATCCCTTCAGGGATTGATCTGGATGGAATTATTACGTCATCTAAATATGCCAACGCCTCCCCATGACGAGCAGCTCCTAATATCTGATTCATTATTCTTTGAAACGTTGCGGGAGCATTCGCGAGCCCAAACGGCATTCTATTAAACTCAAAGTGGCCATCCGGTGTGACAAACGCGGTCTTGTGTTTGTCCCCTTCGCGGATGGGCACCTGGTAATAACCAGACGCGAGATCTAAGGTTGTATAGAAAGTATTCCCTGCCAGAACGTCCAGCTGATCGTCAATAAGAGGCATCGGATATTTTTCTTTAATCGTTTTTTTGTTGAGTGCACGATAGTCTATACACAGCCGTAAATCTCCGTTTTTCTTTTTGACAAGTACTATTGGGCTGGCATAAGGTGACGTGGATGGTCGAATAATATCGTTGTCTAATAATTCACTAACAATCTCTCTTACCTTTTCTTTCTCTTTAATTGCAAGCCTATAGGGTCTATACACCACTGGCTTAGAATCGTGCAGTTCTATCCTCATTTCCCCAGAGGAAGCCGTACCTAATTCCGTGAGATCAAATGCAAAACAGTCCCTATACCTATTAAGCAAATTCAACAATCGCTCTTTGTCTGCATCTGGGAGGTCATCATCAATATTTAAGTTCGTTGCTGTTACGGGTGTTGGAATGTCATGTTCTGCATTAGTAACTTTAAGGACTCGATAACAATCAGATTCTTCACCAACAACTACTCCGCGAGCAATTAAGTAGTTCTCATTAAAATTTAATTTGAGTGTAGGTGAACAACTGACAACAATTTCCCCACGGCCCTGCTGAATGTAATATAGACCGGACGATACAGAATAACGTACATTATCTTTGTATCGTATGCTACCTTCAACAAATATTTCCCCATCAAAGTAAGAGTCATCACAACAAATTTCAACAACTGTTAAACCCTTTATTTCTACATTAGTTTTACAGAATAATTTAAGTTTCGTTACCGTATCGTCTACAATATCTAAATCAGTAATTTTCAAAAACTCACTTGTCTTTTCAAAAGCTAAGTGAGCTTGTTCCGTAAACGTTTGACCAATCATGACAGGAACGTGCATGGAATTGTCTGGAACTACGACCAATTCAAGATCGGCTGCAACTCCATCCATTGCGATGTGTATTTTGCATTTCCCAATGGCTTTAACAATCGAATTACCAAAACCGCGTAATACTGGCAAGTCCCGAGTAATAAGTGGAACATTAATCTTTTGAAAATCAGTGTATCTTATCATGGAGCATTCACTCCCAAAGTCTATATAGGCTTCTAACGAAATCCCATTTATGGTAGCCGTTTTAAAATATTTTAGGTTAAGTTGTAAATTATCACAATTGCTACCATTTAAATCGAGATGATTGGCAATGCGAAGAATATTTTTTCCCGCAGTAGGGGTAGGCATCTTGGAGTAACACTGTTCACTCTCATGACCAATTCTTAAGCATCGGCTACATTTTTTTATAGTTTGTTTACACTGAGAAACTACGTGACCCTCCTGTTTACAATTCAAGCAGCGAATGTTTCTATTATGTAAACGTGAAACATTTGCAGGATCAAGGCCCTTGCTTGCGGGGCCCTTGCTACCCTTACGATCGATAGTGGGTCTAATATTCCTAACGTTACGCAAATATGATAACAGCTTATCTGGATTATAAAATTTCGCTGCTTCTGCACCTAACCTAACAGATCTGTCGTCTATACCATGCAGGATGCCCTAGTACCTACAATCCCGCATCTATTTACTAAGACTATTTTATCGTAAAAATAGTCCTCTAAAGGATCGTTGAAACGGGCGCGCTTAGCAAGCATGTCACTCAGCATCTGACCGTAATTTTCTTCAGAAGGAAAAGCAGAATGAAGCTTTTCCTGCCATTCGGACCAAGAGAAGAGGACAGACGACAGGCCTTCATACCACCTCTGGGCTACGCCTCTTAATTTCGGCAATGCAAAGTGAATGATTTGCCTTTCTGTCCATCCATAAATGCCAGCACATTCATTCACCTTGTGTAACCACATGGTCATTGTCTGTCCCCTTCCCGCGGGGTCAAATTCAGGGATTGTGTTCTGCATGGACCCTAACCTGTCTAACGAGTCTGCCTGATTAATGGACTTTATCATTCGGACAATTTGGGAAATATTCTCTAAGGGGTAAGAATGTGGTGTTGACTCACGATTCCTCGGGGCATTTTTGTCCTTGCTATGTCGGCCGCGCGGGCCCTCGGAGTGTTGACTTCGCGAGTGCTCGCGCCGCCGGCCGCAGGATTGCCCGCTCCGACGACTGCGCGACCGCTCGCGCCGCCGACCGCGCGACTGTTCGCTCCGACGAACGCGCGACCGCCCGCGCTGCCGACCGCGCGACCGCTCGCGCAGACACCCGCGCGACTGCTCGCGCTGCTGACTGCGCGATCCCTCGCGCCGCCGTCCGCACGACCGCTCGCGCCGCCGTCCGCGCGACTGCTCGCGCTGCAGACTGCGCGTTCGCTCGCGCTGCTGACTGCGCGATCCCTCGCGCCGCCGACCGCGCGACGGCTCGCGCTGCTGACTGCGCGATCCCTCGCGCCGCCGACCGCGCGACGGCTCGCGCTGCTGACTGCGCGTTCGCTCGTGCCGCTGACTGCGCGATCCCTCGCGCCGCCGTCCGCGCGACCACCCGCGCTGATGACTGCGCGATCGCTCGCGCTGCTGACTGCGCGATCCCTCGCGCCGCCGACAGCGCGACCGCTCGCGCTGCTGACTGCGCGTTCGCTCGCGCTGCTGACTGCGCGATCCCTCGCGCCGCCGACAGCGCGACCGCTCGCGCTGCTGACTGCGCGTTCGCTCGCGCTGCTGACTGCGCGATCCCTCGCATCGCCGACCGCGCGACCGCCCGCGCTGATGACTGCGCGATCCCTCGCGCCGCCGACCGCGCGACCGCTCGCGCTGCCAATCGGTCGAGTCTTCGCAACGCCGCCCGGCGGTAGCACCGTCCTGTTGACTGGCTGCCATCTCTTGCTGCAGCGGCTGCGAACTCGGCAAAGCTGACAGGTCTTCACGCAGCTCGGCTAACTGCTCACGCTGCGTATGTTCATCGTACCAATCGGTCAGCTTCGTGTTCTGGCGCGCGACTGGGTGTGGCGCCAAAATGGGGCTGCCCGGAGGGCTCCCAGCTTCGGAAGTCACAGAATACATTTTCTGAAAACATTTGTTCAAAGAATATTACGCATATTATCCGTTTACACAATTTTAAATTGTCTATAATTGTACCTACCTAACTAAATCTCACTTTCATATTACCTATATTAAATGTAGGTAGAAATGAAATAATGTTTTCAGATGATTCAGGTGAATTCCGCCAGTTCAAAAGATTAGGAACCAGAAAACATTGCCTATAGGTATGTAGCTACGTAACATAATCTCGTGAAGAGAAAAAAAAAAAAGAAAAAGAAATAATTAATTAAATTATGTGAGAAACAATAAGCAGGCATGGTACCTGCATCCCACTTCTGAAATGTCAGAATCCCACCTAACCTATTGTCTAAAGGTTTGCAAAATGATTAGTGTAATGAAAGAAAACAAAGGTTTAAACAGTCTAGCATAATTATTATTTCAATATTACGTCATTATACACAATTATTTCTCACATTAAGAAATTAATGATTATTCACTACAGTTGACAATAACTAGTTATTATCCCAAGCAACATTTTAAGAGGATTACTCACATAGATAATCGTAAAATTATGGAGCAGCGCGCGACGTGCGTGGCGATACCTTTCTGGCGACTGCCGGGGTCCCGGTCCACGGCAGCGCGGTTTTTTTTAATTTTTAGCGGGTGGGTTGCGCTCGCGCCTCATCCCTTCCCCGTGTTCCTGTGTCGCCCCGCGCACGTCCTACCCGCTCTTTACAACAATATTATCTTAAAATAATAGGTTTAAATATTATAAAAGCTGACACATACTAATATGCTTCTAGTATCATACTAATATTATAAATGAGAAAGTGAGTCTGTTTGTTTGTTATTCCTTCACGGCTTGGTTTGACTAATGAGCCGATCATTTTTTTATAAATAATGTTAGGGGTACAGAGCCCAACATAGCTTTTTATCCCGTGAAAGTATGTTGTTCAAATGAGAAAATATTATTTTAACTATAGAGGGCGCTATTGGGATGGGCTATCGGCCAACAGATGGCGCCCCAAGGCGCGCTATGGATTTTGTTGTCAAACATGATCTATGTCATGAAATTAACCGCGAGCGAAGCCGCATGAAAAAGCTAGTAATACTATAATAATATCGGTAATAATTACCGACAAAAGGAAAAGTCTAAAATAAACGAAACATACATAATAATATCATACACTACTTTGATAAATCATATAGTTATTTTTGTTATCAATCATCAATTGTCCTCATAACTCAGTACATATTTGGATCATTATTGGCTTCATATATTGAGGATAAGGAGTTGCATACAAATGAGTATTAAACAATTAACTCCCATAGGACAATAATTATAATATAGTTCTTTGAAGTTGATATAAAATGTTGGTCCCATCCACTAAGGTCCTATCTGCAGCTTGAAGTTTTGCATAAATAGACAAAAGGTGGCGCGGTGTAAAAAAAAATATACAATATTTTCATGTTTGTTATTCTTACAAAAACGGCTGAACATATTTGTTTTAAAGACAGACAGTTAATGATACGAACATAGGATAGTTTTTAGGGCATTGTCATGGACAGCGGATAATCCGCTCAAATCGGAGCAGCCCACCTGGGGAAGGACCTCCACGTTACAGAAGATCGTAGCCAAAAAGCATTGGTCTCGGTCACGTTGTGTTCCTACGGTGAGTAAGGTCTCCAGAGCTCCCATTGGGGGGGTTGGGAGGGTTGGCAACGCGTTAGTGATGCCCCCGGTATTGCAAGCGTCTATAGGCTACGGTGATGCTTACCATCAGGCGGGCCGTGTTTGTTTGCCACCTTAGTAGTATAAAAAAACATTTTTAACGGGAACACCGGTATTTTAAAGTCGCAAATATATCATCATTATATTTTCGTTTCATAATTATATATACTTGCGCAGTCCATTATTCGAGCTCCTGTGTAAGGTTCGATTGTTTTAAGAAAATATTGAATGAGTGCATTTAAATGGCGAGTTGAAATTTTAATGACTTTCAGACGGAAAACGAAAACGACGCGATGAAAGTTTTTAATTGATATTTTATGTTTTTTTTTATTATTCTCGTGTCATGTTTTTACATTAGTGGTTTTATAATGATTGTTGTTGACAGCAATAATCTTAGCTGCTGTGACTGTTTACCACACTACCGTACGCTTGTCTGCCACCTGCGAGTTAAAAAATAACGAACTCCGTAACAGAAAAGCAAAGAATTTTAAAACATTCTTTAACACTATCATATGACTTTTTAATGACTCTTTTAAGTGATCAAACATATTGTTTTGAAAGGAAACTTGTAGGTAAGTAAATGTACCTAAAACATAAAATTATCATAAATAAATGTAATTAGTAACGGAATAACGTAACATTTACTCTATATTATACTCACGCAATGGCTCTAGACGTTCTTGTGTGTTCAGCTGTATCAAACACAAAAAAAATTAGCATAATAATTTGCGTCTTTTGTAAAATTGCGTCGAATTTCTAAAAAACATTGTCTACTCGGTCGTAATATCGACCCGTATCGAACGAGGCAGTTTTCGAATAATATTATTCAGAAAAAATAAGGCCTATGTCCAGCAGTGGACTTCTTGTGGCTAAGATGATGAACAAAATAAGGGTCACTTTAAAGTGTCTTATAAAAAGATTTTAAAATTTGTGGATCCTCATAGATCAATTTCACTTCTAGAGAAGAAGTCGTGTACTTTCTCGCTCCTTCTGAAGCAAGAAAGAAGGTACTTTCCGAGGAGCTGTAGTATAAAATTAAATTTATTTGCACAGGTAGATCCACAAGAACGAAGAAGCAGTTAAATTTTTTAGTCTGTGCCAGAGTATTCATTTCCATTTTTAACCAAGAAAATATTAATTTAATTGCCACCGTATATCTTGTAACTTCGTGTTGCAGTCGAGACCTGGATGAAAGCCAATTCTTGAGCATCATCAGCCAACTGACAGGAGCAAGGGCCTTTTGATGTGAATGACGTGATTTATTGATTAAGGAAAGGAGATTTTTGGAAACTGTATTTTTAAGCTTCACTCTGTAATCCTTGATAGGTTAGACAGAGTCAACACGGAAAAAAAGCACCTGCCTCCTTACCCTTGAAGATAATTCCGCACGATAGCCATTGGATTGTTAATTTTAGGTACTCTTTACAGCTAAACTAGCGCTAACTAAATACTAAACTAAATGAAATCGGATTGTATGCTAACCAAATAGTTAGTAAAGTATAAAATTAAAATGGTGCGAATTAGGATTTTCTGTTAATTTTGCATATGAAATTATACAGAATTGAAATTAAAATTGCGATTGCTATGCAGAGTAACCTAGCTGTGTCTGTTCAATACTTACAAGGAAATTTTGTATTGTCATGCAAATTTTAAACAGAATCTGTTGAATATAAATGTTATTTTTTTTTTGCAAAAATTGCAAGTTAAATGAAAACTCTTTGGAAAAAATCTTTGTTCTTAGTCTTAGTTATCTATCCCAGGATCCGGATACCTCTTTCATTAATTGACTGTACTAATACACGATCAAATATGATGTGTCTTAATCTCGGACCGTAAATATAACTCTTGAATTCGTGACGCACATATCTGTAGTGGTAGGTATCATCAATGAATCCTGTGTGATCGAACACATCTGGATAACCACTTGAAAATTCGAGACTGCTGGACGGCTTCAAAACACTTGACCAGTATTATAGAGTATTTTCTCTATCATTGAATCTGTAAATTATCTTGATCATTTGATCAAAATTTAAAATCAAATTTGTATTTGCAATATTATTAAAATTGAATGTGTCATATAAACAAACAAGAGAATAAAAGTATAAGTAAGTTGTGTGCTCGGGCCCTGTTAAATGATTTACTTATTGAATTTTTGAGTGGTAGAGTATGCTCTACCCCTCAAAAATTCTGTAGCAGGCTGCTATTATAAACTGACTCGTAAATGGGCTGATTCGACTGGGGCAGTACCTTCTACAAAGTAATGAAATAGCAGTAACATGCTGTGCCGAGCTTAACACTTGCAGTGCAATTTTGGCTCTTATGACATAGAACTTAAGAATGGTACAAAGTCCAATATATAAAGGTCGACCTGCTCTTGACTGTATAATGAGGAGAGAGCTGGAAGCTACTGCTTTCTTCCTGTTTCCCCCTTCCATCTTTATTACTTCAAAGGTAGGCATCCTAGTCATGGATGTCCATGAGCAACGGCAATTGCTTACCATCAGGTGACCCGTTCGTGTGTCCTCTGTCAAACATGAAATTAATTACAGGCTGGAACCTGAAGAATCCTGCGAACACTGAAGCTGTGTGGAATGAGATCCTCACTTACATATTATGGGGTTCTTCAAAGAGGGTATTAAAGGATTTTAACAGGATCGGCAATGCCCGAATGATACCCCCGGTGGTATTACAAGCGTCCATAGGCTACGGTGGCCGCTTAATATCAGGCAGACCGTATACTTGTTTGCCACCTTAATGGTAATTTAAAAAAAAACGTATCACAATTTGTAAGTTCAAACGTTTTTCAATATAAAACGGGGCCACTTCAACGAAAATACTGTGAGACTGCGCGTCTCGGCCACGCAGTTTAATATAGATTTTGTGACGCAAATCGATCTGTCTGATATAGAAGTTAATCCAGATAAAAGCGCCGCTATCCTCTTCTCCAGAGGTACTACGCCAAATCCCTCCACTAAAGTCAAGATGTTCGGACAACCGATCCCTTGGGAAAAGAAAGTCCGTTATTTAGGTGTCACACTCGATAGGGGACTCACCTTCGAACATCATATAAAGATTGTCCGCGACCGCGCTGCTTTCGCGCTAGGCCGCTTACATTGTCGTTCTTACTCCCCTTGTCCATTCTGGATTTATGTCCGATTCCTTCACTCTTCATGCTTCACGACTCTGGAATGCGCTACCTAACTCCATCAGAGACACCCATAACTGTTTCATTTTCAAAAAGAGAGTGCGTGCTCATTTCCTCGGCTTGCTTAATAATTAAAATCGTCATCTTCTTCTTTTCTTTTTTAATTACTTTTTTTTCAGTTCTTTACTTAAGTATACAGTATTTCTAGAATGTTTAAGAGTCATCATCATCATTATTATATATTTATATGTATATATTTATTATGTATTTAATTTGTTTCCTATGTATCATATTTCATAGTATATATATATATTGTATTATTTTATTATAAACATTACTAGTAATATTACATTAGCCTAAAAATATTTTAATTAAGCCGCAATCGTGAATTTCTGCACTCCCAATGGTTGACTGGTAGAGAATGCAAATAGCATTAAGTCCGCCTATTGTATCAGTACTTTGTGTATTGTGGTCAATAAAGTTATATAAATAAATAAAATTGTCTGCTCAATGGGCGCAGTAAACTCTCTCTTAGAAATAAGGTGAGAGTTTACACAACGTGCATTAGGCCGATAATGACATACGCAAGTCCAGTTTTCGCTCACGCCGCGCCCTCTCATATCCACAGGCTGCAAACCATTCAGAATAGGTTTTTGCGCAAAGCCATCGGTGGGCTTTGGTTCGTTAGGAACAAAAACCTCCACATTGACTTAGGTGTGCCGACCATCTCGCACCACCTAAAGCAATGCTCTGTCAAATACTTCGACTCACTCAATCATCACCCAAATCCGTTGGTGAAAGCCGCAGGGGATTATTCCGCTCCGGCTGACACCAGCAGGTCCAAACGTCGTCCGCGGCACGTCCTCAACGACCCGGATGACTCCATTACAGTCGCCATCGAGGCGTATAAACAATTAGATTCCGCGACACAAACTAGACACACACGTCCGTCATATCGGCCCCGCCGGCGGGGCCGCGCGTCGCGCCACCTTCCTGTAGGGACTCGGTTTTCGCGGTACCGGCACGTGCCCGGCCGCTTCTCTCCAATCCGTTCGCCTTCCCCCAGTGTCGCCATAGGCCGAGGTTCGAGCCCCCCTCTGGGGCGCTCCTAGGCAGACGCTGTAAATTTTTGGCGGTGAGAGCCCTACGCTCCCGCAACAGTCCGGTGTCTCAGAAGAGGGTGTTAGTACACCCGAACTGAACTTTTCAATTAATAAAAAAAAAAAAAAAAAAAAAAAAAAAAAAAAAAAAAAGATCTGTCTGATCATTATCGGCGGCACTGGACTCAAATATACGTGGAAAAAAATAGCATTCAACCCTGAATGCATAATTATACTCATATTACATCGGTTTGCTCACGTTATGTTTATAATTTAATATCTCCTCATACAATAATGCTACATTGTGTAGATTGATTGTCCAACTATGTATAATTTTGGAAACTTCACAATTGGCATTCGAGAGAAGCCACTACACATTCCGGACATTCCCACCGCTGTATAAGGCTTTATAGAGCGGTGGAACCCAGGAGGCTTTACAGCAGTAAGATTAACAACAGCGACCTCAGGCTCCCCCTCCATGTGGAATGAAAAACTGACTAAACTATTGTTCAATAGAAAATCACAAGTGCATTCTGGCCAACAATAAAAAGGTGTCATTTTCGGACCGATTATAACCTATCTACCCTTCAATATATTTGTATTGATCACGTAATCCTATTTGCAGATTCTCATCTCAATGTCAACAAAACGTGACCGACGTAACATTAAATCTATTTGACAAAATTAACGGCCGAAACGAAGCCAAATTGTTGATTTCGTTGAAAAAAAAACTTGATTTATTTGATGACAATTATAACAGATCGAAGGGGGGCTTGGTGAGGTGACATGTGGTGTTATAAATTAGGAGCCACCAGACACTACGTCTGTATTTTTTGGGGTTCAGCATTGGAAATACTCATTATTACTATATCGTCCAAAATCCAAATCCAACGAAATCCTTTCAATGCGTTGTACGTACTTCATCCAAAATCGTTCTGATTAGAGTTGTGAGGTGAGTCCCGGGACGCCAATAGCCGGATCCACACGAGACGATCCAAAGCGATCCAAATCGCGCGGCAGGATCTCGATCCAATAGACGCGCTCTATCTATAGGATGGAGATCTTGCCGCGCGCATTTGGATCGCCTTGGATCGTCTGGTGTTTATCCGGCTATTAAGCTTAATTGCTTATTATAAATCTGTGGTTGCCGGTTGTTGCTCTTGGCTTTACAGAAGATTCAGCAGCGGTGTGAATGAGTGATTGCCTTATCACGTATGGTCCAACTCGGAAAAAGCGTTTTCTATACCAGGTTCTTTCAAAGTGACCATATAAAGATGTTGGTGCCGTTGGTAGAGTATTTTTTTAAAAGAAAAGGATGTCAAAGACTAATCTAGGTCACCTAATGGTAATTGATCACTGCCATCGGAGCATAGTGAGACTATTTTATTTATTTATTTACATAATTGCACATGTAAAACTTATGCTACATACATGGACCCTGGAAAGGGTGTCGCAAATTTTTGGTGGGCCACCTTAATAATATTAATAAAATAGTATTTTATACAATTATAAAAAATTACTTAGTCAATTCTTGAACAATAGAAATAAGACTACTAAACTTGAAATTAATCTAGAGGTCAACCATTGCCGACTATTTGGACGTTATTTAAATGTTATGGTTCGACAAGAGAAAATGCTTGTGAGGGCCTTATCTCTGAATAAATGCTTTTATCTCTCTTTTTACTTTTATGCATATTATTGGTTTAAGATATGTGTTTGATAGTCGTGAGCAATTAAAAATAAAAAGTGAATTCTTTTGAATTTCAATTAATACGTAAATTAAATAGAATACCTACACCATTTACATACGTTAATGAAATAGATAAGACATTACATTTCGTTCGGTAGAAAATAACACGAGTTTTACAGATTAGTGAAAAACAAAAAAAAATGTCTTTATTGTTAAAATTTTCACCTTCTGTGTGTTGAATTTTAATTATTCTTTTTCTCATTGCGCACTTGTGTTGTCTTACAATACTTGGGTACGGGTACGTATAAAATGCACGGATTTGTACATAGAACTGCGTGAATCGATTTAAGCTCAGAACAGTAAAATTATTTCCTCATGGACGCTCTCTGTCTTTCTCTAACTTAGCAAATCAGAAATAATTTTTCAATATCTTTCTAAATAAACGTCCTTCTCCCTTGCAATCTAAGCCACAAACTTGTGTTTCCATGTTTGCCATTTGGTCAATAAATAATCAAGTAAGGCTGAAATCATCAGTGATTTCTTTGGTGTTGTGAAGAGTGCATCTACAATATTTATGGACGTCAGATATTCCTTAATTTCAAAGGCTTATTTGCTGTCTATAACATAAAAAATCAGATTTTTCTTTTGACATAATAATAATGCGGAACTCTCATATCCCAAGTTTGTATTCAAAAAACTATTTTTAAAATATTATAATACAGGGTGTTCATTTTGCTGTATCTTGCAAGTGGGTGGGCTGATAGCCAGGAAGTCGATAGGCGTTTAAAAATAATAATGTTTGAGTAAGTAAATATATCGTTACGTGATTCATCAACACCAAATTTTATAAATTGGGGAAAAAGTTGATTGGTATCTGTCCTTATGTTTTACAATTTGATCCTAAATTATAATCTGAAAATCACATTAGCAGATTGTTCTTGCTGCCTACTGACCAAATATTAAAAAAAATCGAATTTATTATTTTCCAAATGAAAAGTTTAAAATGTCAAAGAAATATAAAATGCAACCAACAACTACTTATGTCAAAATTATCTGAAAATCATTCAAAAGTCATTCAGAAACCATTCAAAACTATCTGAGAAGCCCATGAAAATTATGTGAAAATCATTCTGAATCTATTACAAAACGCCACGGAAATCTTATTTTCACCCTTTCTCACCCTTTTCTTGCAATTTTTATCAACTAATCTATAATTGTGACATGATAGGAGCGTAATATAGCGATACAATACATTGAAATGTTCGTGCTCGGGCTACAAACAAAAAGTAATTTAAATTTAAATCAAACATGAAAAGTTAGTATGAAGTTGTTTCTACAAAATAATCGAATTCCTTCATTTCCTGAATGTCTTTACTAACTATGAAATATTATTTCGTGTGCATAGCGTGCAATGATAACATTTCATGAACTCATAATTTATAAAACTAATTATTATCTGCGACTTCGCCCGTCCTTTTTGTTCGACTCCTAAAAAAACCGCCTAAACCAAAACTTACTTTACCTACCGAATTTTGTCTTTGACTACAAACATTTTTTTTCGTATCGGACTTTTTTGTTATTAGATTCATGTGGAAATTGATAGTTGATTTCGTTCGGTGAGTAAGAGATCCGAAAGCCCAACATATTTCCTCTTGTCTCCCTATTTCCGCCTACCTTGAGCGGTTAACGCATTGATAATTGATATCCCCTGTCCATGGTCATTCCGAAATGCTGGTAGATCAGACATAATCTAACATTGTTAACGTCTCTAAGTGCTCGCGAAATAACCACGGAATAAAGCAATTTTGACATTGATCTGTGTATTTGGCTGCGGAAATATCTTTCAGGTCGGTTTGCTTGTTTGTCTGCCATGTGATATAAAATAAGAATTTTGTCTAAAGTCCCTGGTTTAAAGCGTTCAAACAAACAAACCCTTCAGCTTTACGTTATGCACAGATTTGTAAAGTCAAGGATACTCATTACCGAGGTAAAGGTAATAATTTCATTTAAAATATGATTTTTGTATTTGAACATTGTTTCCTGTTATTGGCAATAATTGTTTATTTGATATTTATAGTTGTAGTAATAAAATTTTCTTTGTTACGCCAAAAAAGGGGTGTTTTATAAGTTAGATCTGTCTGTGGCTGTAAAGGGTGGGAAACAAGCGGGTGCAGTGGAAGAAAAAGAGAGCTCAATGTAAAATAGAGAAATGAAATAAAATAATCATCTATACTAATATTATAAAGAGGTAAAGTTTGTATATTTGTTAAATTGTAAGGGGTAATCTCGGGATCTACTGAACCGATTTTAAAAATTCTTTCACCAATAGAAAGCCACATTATTGCTGAGTGTCATAGGTTATATAAAAAACCAAAAAAAAGGCTTTTATGTGGTAGTCGGTTTTGCAAAGTAAATCGGAGAAAAAACGGTCGAATGAAAGAGTTTCTTACGAACGCCTGTACTAAAAAAGGATTATTAACATTATGCCCAACGAAGTGGGCACGGGTCAGCTTGTATGTACATACGGAGACAGATCGATAGAATGAATAAGGCGAGAAAAAAGAATATACGATGTCCTAAAACATTAAAATAATGATATTTTGAAAACGTAATTGTTTTTTAAACAAAAAAAATAATTGGCAACATACATGTTCTACAACGTAAACAACATTTTCCTCGCAACAGATTTATGTGTGTTTATACACAATTATGTCATGTGATGAAACTTTGGAGCGTGTAACTATTATTCGTGTTACTGGGACGCCCGTTAACATGATTCTGTGTGTTGGCTATAAACTCAGCGTGGTGGATTCGTCACATCACATGTTCATGTTCATATTTATAATCTTGGTTTTGGGTCGGGTTTACATAGTCTCGAAATTAATGACCTGTTCCTAATAATTTATGTATTTGTGAAAAAAAAAATGATCCGACACCTCCATATATTTATTTATGTACCAGTCAAGAGTAAGTCGACCTTTACATATCGGACTTTGTACCTATTCTTAAGTTCTATGTCATAAGAGCCAAAATTGTACAGCAAGTGTTAAGCTCAACGTGCTCCTGACTGTACCTACTCGTAAATAATAAGAAAATGAAGGAAACAATGCGGTTAAATACCAAGTTCATTTACAATATTACTTAACGTTATCCTTGTTACAAAAACAAATACGTTATCAATAGGTAATTCGAGCCACGATGCGGTTTTCATTGTAACATTTATTATGTTTTAATGATGTTTACAAGGAATTACCAATGAAATCAATTTGGTAATTAGATAGGTATGTGGCAGAACAATAACAGTGATTTTATATTCATGTTTAGTAAAGGGCGTAGGTACCTACAGTCGGCCAATGAAAGACGTGACCAGGGGCCCGATTCTACTAACACAAATGCACCAATGGACTCTCAATGGTGTCTCAATCGTGTTTCAATAGAATGCCGATAGTGTATCAGTGGAATAGTTTTGGACATTTGTTATGAACTTAAACAATAAGTTAAACATTATGTTAATGTTTAAGTCCATAATAAATTTTAAAAACTATTCCACTGATACACTATCGGCATTCTTTTGAGACACGATTGAGAAACCATTGAGAGTCCATTGATGCATTTGTGTTAGTAGAATCGGGCCCCAGTGTGGAGCACTAGGAACAAAAAGATTTTTATGATAATAACGTAAGCATCGTTATGAAATTTAGTAATTATTTAGTACAAAATGAATACTATTGGTAAATAAATAAATTCTAGTTTTAGAAAACTTGAAGCAATACCGAAACCATCCCGAAACCATCTCAAAACTATCTGAAAACCATCTCATCTGAAAATCATCCCGCAACCATCCAAAAAACATCTGAAAACCATCCAAAAACCATCTGAAAACTATCTGAAAACCATTCCGAAACCATTCCATAACCATCCCGAAACCATCCGAAAACCATTATGAAACAGCGAAAAAAAATAGTTGTGCCAACAGGAATACCTGCTTATTTTGGATAGCACAACTAAGCACAACTTAGTTGTGCGAACAGGATTTTTTTTGCGAATTGTTCCTGTTGGACCAACTTGTACATAATAGTTGGTCCAACAGAAAATGGTGGTATTTATGACCCTGCATTAGTACTTACCTCTAATTAAATACTAAACCAAATTAATTCCATGAAGAAGATACTAAGATTAAATCGGATTGTACAATCGTACGCTAACCAAAAAGTTATTAAAATAATAAAATTCCAAGAGTACAAATTAGAATTAGTCATTAATTTTAAATTAAAATGACAATTTTATTGAAGAGTACCTAAGCTAATTTTTGTGCATTCTTTGGAAATTCTCATGAAACCTTCGTTCCTCTTTCAAAGTCAAAATTACTTACCGTCATGTTTCCTACGTATATTTATCATACATTTAAGTATTAAACAGAAAATACAAAGAGTAACGACATTGAGAAATGCATACATAAGACGTCAGTGAAAAAAAAACACGGTAACATACTATGCACATAGGTACTAGAATAATTTACTTACCTACCTGTTACTAAGTTTTTACTAATGTTATTTCTTCTTTAGTGAGAACTCTATAACCTATCCATTCGAAACTACCTTTGTATCGAGCTTCATTTTTAAGAAAACAATACCCACGGTGGACTTTATGATAGAGTGGACCATGTGGTACGAAAGGAGATTTCGTCTTCACTGTAGAGCAAGTTTTTTTATTTTTTTATGTCATACAGTAGACAAACAAGCAAGCGGGCCACCTGATGGAAAGCGGTGTCACTGCCGCCTATGGACATCAGTAACACCAGGGGCGCTACTAATGCGTTGTCCACCAAGGAGGTTGGAGAAATGGAAGGAGGAAGGGAAGGGAAAGAAGGAGCGAGAAAGAGGAGATAGGGAAGGAATCGGGCTTCCGGATCTCTCACTCACCGAACGAAACGTATTGCTGCTTCACGTCGATATTCTATGAGAGGGTGGTACTTTCCCGGTCGAGCTAGCCCATTTCATAATAATTTCTCTACCACTCCACAAAATACTAATTAGGAATCTTACTAAATTCACCTAAAATTAAAAAGTAGTAGTCGGTGTAATAGCGCAATTAACTAGTTTCAATGTTTATTAAACTCAAATTTTGTAATGTTGTGTAGTCACTAAAATCAGATCAAAGCTACTGACCCTGGACTCAAAACTACATTTTCGGCCAAAAACATACATAACAACAAAAAAATAATCTGTAAGCAAAACGAACTAAACTTAATTTATTTGTTTGCAGGAAGCGGAGAAATTAAAATTAACTATGCCTGCTGAGGGAGACGGGTGCACGCACTCTGTTCCTGCGGGCCACTCATCAGGAAGAGAAGTATATATCTAGGTACTTGGGAAAGCACATCTTGCTTACAGAGGTGATACAACCCTGCACATCTGGAAGTTCTTAGAAGCAACAGGTCTGGACAGAGAAATTTAGACAAAGGATACTACTAAATATCAACAAAGTCGAAGCAGTATTCTTCAAGCCCATAGCTACAAATAATAGGGTGAGGGAGAGGGGTACCAACTAGCACCTCGGCCTAGGGCGACGTTACCAACGTCTAAGGTCGAATAGTAACTTCGCTATGAATGAAGCCTACGCTTTATACCAGATACATCGCAAACAAATGACGCGTACAGTTGAATGATACTTTAGCAATTACCATAAGGGGGATAATATAATCAGTTTATTTCTGGCATAGGTCGGTACACGTTTTTATTCTTAGCATGTTAACACATTATCTAGTTACTGATCAGGTTAGAACCCGACGTTTATACTGAAACTGTAAACATATCGTCATACATACGTGTTTTCACGCCTGCATAACGTGATATATATTTTTTCAATATAACACGATTTTATCTTGTTTCACCTGTACCTATCAGAGTTATCAGTCTGTCGAGGGGAGGAGTGGAGGGAAGGCTTTTTAGGGGGAGGGATGAGAGGTGAGATGGGAGTTATTTTGCCTACCTTCGGTACCAGTCTACCAGAGGGCGAGAGTTCGACCCAACAACAGAAATATCTTAAGTGATGGCATTTCCATTTGTCTTGCTTTTAGGTGTTTTCTGTGTATTATAAGTATACTAGCTTTTCCGCGTGGCGTCGCTCGCGTTAATTTTATGACATAGATCTCGTTTGACAACAAAACAACCCATAGCGCAACATGTGGCGCCATGTGTTAGCCCTCTATAGTAGAAAAAATATTTTCCCATTGGAACGACATACTTTCGCGGGACAAAAATTATATGGCTATGTTGGGCTCTGTATCCCTAAAAATATGTGTGCAAATTTTCATAATGATCGGCTGCTTAGTCAAGCCGTGAAGGAATAACAAACAAACTCACTTTCTCATTTATAATATTAGTAAGGATTTACAACAATATATCCGTTGTATTGTTACCATAACAAAAGCAGACCGTACCAGATCGAATAAAATCTAGACTATCCCCTCTAACTAAATGAACCGAAGACGGCCTCAAAAAATGTGCAGAAAGTGAATCGATGGATACCTCAGAAATGAGGCCAGTAACGACCTAGCGACAAATCCAGACGGAAATTATGATGACAGAGTACTTTATTACTTAATTTTAAAAGTGCAATAGATGCAGAATTAAATGTTACATTAAAACAAGTGCAGTGAATTGACACCTGCGCGTGTCGGTGTTAGGTTACAATGCACGTGCAGTTTGCAATTATGCAAGGTTACATTAGTGTTATAATATTGCTAATTTATATCTATTAAAATTAGTTAATAAGCGGATTCATTGCACGATCCTATTGTTCTGTTAACTAATGTTAATATCCTACTAATATTACAAACGAGACAGTTTGTGAGGATGTATGGATGGTAGTTATTCTCTTCACGCAAAATGATATTCTTTTTTAGGGTTCCGTAGTAAACTACAAGGAACCCTTATAGTTTCGCTATGTCCGTCTGTCAGTCTGTCCGTCCGCGGTCTAGCGACTACACGCTTAATGCTAGAAAGCTGTAATTTGGTATGTATACTCATATTAACAATGCTAACAAAGTGATAGACCAAAATTTTGAAAAAAAAATTCTTTTGGGGTGCCTCCCCTACAGGTAATGTAGGAGTGAAATTTTTTTTTCGCACCAACCCCATGTTGTGGTGTATCGTTAGATAGGTTCTCTTAAAAACATTGAGGGTGTGAGAAGATCATTTTCCGATACAATGATCCGTTTGCGAATTATTTACATTTAACGTGTCAATTTTCGTTTTGCACGGTGGCCCCCCCCCCCCCCGCACTATCTCCGAAAGTCTTGTGTTTAGAAATTTGAAAAAATTCATAGTCCATATAGTGAATTTACAAGGAAAACTATAACGGTTAAGTAGACACTACTAATTACCTAGTACCTAATAGCCGACGAACTTATGAAGTAATTTTTTTTTGACGAAACGTACAAATGTCATAGAATATGGCATTGTACTCATCTGCAAGTAAGAAATGCGTAGCCAATACGGAACCCTACATTGTGCGTGGCCCGACACGTACTTGCCCGGTTTTTTCATTATTTACTAGGCCCTCATAGGCACATTTTCTTGTCAAAGTTTACAAATCATATTGATTTGTATAAATAAAATCTACTCTATGAACTGGGGTGGTGAAAAGAACCGTTGCCCAGTCTAATCTTCTGGTGTCGACAAGAGGTTGTTATCATCCACCACGCCATGGAATGCTGATGAATAATAAACTATGGAAAAGTATAAAAACATAATAAAAAATAATGTTAATCATGATAAGTAAAATATTGTTTCCGTGGCCACGAAACCTTCGCGTGACCACAGTATAGAAATGTAACATGGTAAAGTGAAACAACAGATTAGGCTGTGGTTTTAGCATTAGCGATCTGCGATTTTGTAATAAATTATGTACACCTATATTATTATGTGTCATCCGTCAGTCATCATCATCATCATCATCTCAGCCACAAGGACTCAGATGTTTCGAAAATTTATCTGACAGATAGAACTAGAACTTATCAGGACATTATTAAACCGGCGCTAACTAATCTAACAGATAAATACGGTCTCGATAATCAATCAATATTGTGAAAACCCGTACAGTAGTTTACATTGAATTATAGCATTTTTCCTGTTTTTGATATTTGACCAACATTTTTAACGGCACACTTATCGATGGGGAATTTACATAGTGTTTTTAACACCATAAAACGCAATTATATCTCAAAACAAAACCATAAAAAAAGTAAACGTTCTCCGTCCGAGCTGACAAACGGACCGATACAATTTTTTTTTATACCACTAAGGTGGCAAACTAGCATACGGCCCGCCATAGTAAGCAGGCACGTAGCCTATGGACACTTGCAATACCAGGGTATGACTCGCGCGTTGCCGACAGTGTGAGTAGAGCTCTGAAGATCTTACTAAGTTGGAGGCATGGGTGGAGGTCCTTCCCCAGGGCTGTTATGATTTGAGCGGATTATCCGCTGTGCCCGACCTCTCTTGAGGTAGAAATATGAACCTAACTGAACATTCTATTTAAACAGTTAATTCCGTTCTACCATACTTGGGACTAGATTTCCAGTGAAATTCAATAATGGTGTTGTTTGTCATACCTTATAAATAAATAAAGTTATGTGCTCTATCACATAAAATTTGATTTGCGGTTGTCTCAAGTTTATTTTATATCTATTTGTATTAAATCAGTATCGTTTGGATTTTTGTGCCAAGTATAATGGAACCAACTTTCCTGATAGATGTAACTATCAGGAAAGTTGGCATATAGGCAGTATAGGTACTGTTTTAACTTACTATGTAAAATAAAAACATAATTTAAAAAAAGAACAACGGTAAAACCTCAGGTTTATGGTGGGAATACCACGTGTCGATCCCCTCAAGTGTTTTGATTGATTTCCCTTCATACGTACCTACACAATGGATTATAAAAGATAAGCATTGTTATTGAGTAATGTTTATGACCTACCGCACGTGCCGGCTCGTGGCAATCTTCTTTTATAGTACAATCTTATATATTTTTTTTTATGTCATACAGTAGACAAACAAGCAAGCGGGCCACCTGATGGAAAGCTGTCACCGCCGCCTATGGACATCAGTAACACCAGGGGCGCTACCAATGCGTTGTCCACCAAGGAAGTTGGTGGAAAGGAAGGAGAAAGAGAAGGGAAAGAAGGAAGGGGAAATAGGGTATAGGGAAGGAGTTGGGCTTCCGGATCTCTCACTCACCGAACGAAACGTATTGCTGCTTCACGTCGATATTCTATGAGGGTACTTTCCCGGTCGAGCTAGTGCATTTCATAATAATTGCTCTACCACTCCACAAAATACTAATTAGGAATCTTACTAAATTCACCTAAAATTAAGAAGTAATAGTCGGTGTAATGGCGCCATTAACTAGTTTCAATGTCTATTAATAAACTCAAATTTTGTAATGTTGTGTAGTCACCAAAATCAGATCATCGTCGATATTCTGTGAGAGGGTACTTCCACGGTCGAGCTAGCCCATTTCGTAATAATTGCTCTACCACTCCATATCCATATCGTTCTTTTACCTCTGACAGCTGATGTAAAAACAGATTTAAAACACTCAAAATAAGGGCAATCTGTGTATGTTGATCAATGGCTAAATGCGTCTGTGTCGGCTCGCACATTAAGATTTATTCCTCTGACACATCTTGAATGTTTTAAAGTTTTAAACCTGTTTTTAGTTTTATAGTAGGCCGGATTTTTGTCTCCTAGAAATCGATTTTCGCACAAGTCATTTCGGATATGGGTATATTTGGTATCAATGCATTCGGTATGATGTACTGAACACAAATATATGAGATGACAAGACGCGAAAATGATGGGGGTAGTAACTGTGACGTCATAAAGTCGGCAGACCAAAAAAAATTTTTTTTCTTCTAAACATGATCATGTGGGATATCAAATGAAAGAAATTTGTGAGTAGATTACAAAGATATAACACACTATAACATTTTCACGATTTGGTCTAACAAAAAAGGTTTAGAGAAAACTTCCGTAAATTTCACAATTCAGAGTTAACTTTGAACTGCTCTAGATGGAAAACGACTCAATGGTTTTTCCAAAATACATTCCAAGTGACTCTGAATATCCTGTTTTTAATGTCTAAAAATAATTAACGAGATAAATAAAAAAATAAGAGAAGTACAGCAATTTAATACCTTTATGACAGCACGGTTGAGCGGTGCGGTGAATGTGTGTTAGGCACATTGAAGTAATATGTACTACGTTGTACGTAGTACTTATTACTTTAATGGTTAGGCATCAGCGGATTTAAGGCTGAGATGACGTCACAGCTGCCGTATGGGGAATGATAACCATGTGGTTAGAGTGTGAGCCCATCTTTCTCCTACCCGTAGGTGTGGTACCTACCCGTAGGTACCACACGATGGGCACCGAAAGAAGGGAAGACCAAGGTGGAGATGGTCAGACGATCTTTTGCCCAGCAGTGGGACATGCATGTCTATTAAAAAAAAAAAGGTCCGCTCAATCGCCTGCCACATGCATTGATGCATGCATCATCATGCAATGATGAGCGGTGCCGTGTCACGCAGTATACATACAGTCTCTGAGTCAAGACGACGACCCGAAGAAAGATGTTAGAAAAATTATTCAGAGAAATCGGATTTTGAAGTCAATACGAAAGAAAATTTTTATTTTTTGACAGTAATTTTTCACAGTAATTGCGTTGATTGATGATTCCATCTGGACAAAGGCCAAGAGGAAGACTAAGAAAGAGATGGACAGACGAACTGACGGAATTTGATAGCAATTGGAAAGAGGAAACAGCAGAGAGGGATAGTTGGAGAAGGAGAGGAGAGGCCTTTGCCCAGCAGTGGGACATAAATGGCTAATAAAAAATTTCAAAAAAATTGTATCACGCTATCATAATAAGAAATTAAATTTTTAATCACGACCTCAGGTTGACGGTGTAATAGTTGGCGCCAAAATTGTGACAATAACAGTCACATACTTATATAAAAACATGCAAATAACACGTTCTAGTTTTAACAACATTACCATAAAATGAATAAACGTTATAGTCTTATTTATGGAACGATTGAAGGTTACTTACGCAAAATGTTTATAATATAATGTGAACTTTCTCATGGGAAACATTACTAATTGTATCTCGTTTGAGTTTGTGGGAGTCTTGGGCACTTAGACAAGTCACGTGGCCGCTATTTCGCAAAGTATACTATTAGCTCCAGTTTTACACGTGCAATCTCATTTTGTTGTTCCCGGTGTAATTATTGGCATAAAAACCTATATTGTTTCCTTGGGTCTAACATTTCGGAAACAAAGCAAAATGACCGGCCGAGTGTTCCTTTCTTTCAATTTAAAAAAAAAAGTTAAAAAAAAAAACTTTCAAAATAAGAATGGTTACTTGTAGCGTAACCATAACATCTTTAAAAAAAACAAAAAGTACTAATAGTATGACCACCGATAAAAGAAATGGTAGAAAGGGTATAGCAAAAGAAAACACGACATGAAAAATCGATCGAGGAAGGACAGATAGATAGAGATATGATCTGTCCTTCCTCAATCGATTCCAATCATGGTGACCTTTTCAGCCCTGTCTTTAACGTTGGTGTCCTCGAATATGACTAACGTAGCCTTGTTAGAAAACGTTCGCGTTACAGGCAGGTGAGCACAGCATTGTCGTAATTACAACATCGTACAGCTAGGCTACTCTTGAAACCAATCCGTATCCCGAGCGATCGGTATTGCATTGTTACGTTTAGGTACTTCTGAGGACAATACTAGCTTTAACTAAATAACCCTGGTGTCCTGAAACACAATATTCAGAAACACTGAAACAGAGTACATAGTAGTGGGAAACTGACTCCCACTATTGATCAATTGTATTTGCTTTTGTAAAGTTTGCTCTCTAACATGTAATAAAACTAAATGTATTTGTACACTAACAAATTAGTAGTAGTGTAAAAAAAAAGAAAAAAAAAACTAAATGTATTGTACACTAACAAATTAGTTAGTAAAGTATAAAGTTTCAGATCTTATAAACACAATTCTGTCAGCGGAATTTTACCCTGTTTCCCGTCATTATGACAATCTTGTAAACATCAGTCAGTTTTCTGAGACAAATGCCAAGTCAGTCAAAACATAATCTTGTATGATGATCGTGTTCCGGCCTTGGCCCGGTCAGCTGGCGAAAGCGTGGGCGTACTATCGTACCATTCCGGATTCGGGTATTGTTTACATACTAATTTTATATAATTAGTGGCTTTACCATGACATTTGGGATTTTCTTATTGGATAACCCGAATTTGGGTTTGAGGATTTCCTTGGTTACATGTTCGTTCCTTGTTTACCAAATGTTTGTTCCTTGTTTACCAAATGTATAGTTATAGGGTTTAAAGTTGAATAAAACAAACTGTGTGTGAGATATTAACGAGATTTGTTTTTTTGTTTTAAAGGCCTATCAGTACCTTATTATGTATACAGAGCTCTAATTTTCCATTACACAAATCGGGCTGAATTTTTCATTATACAAATGTTGGCTTTGAGGGGCATCGATGGTTTGCGGCATAAATATTTTAGGGAATTTTCAAAAATCACGTAAGTACTTTTTCTCTACATCATAAACTCCAAAATTTCAGCTCTCTAGAGCCAAATATTTAGACTGAGCATTGATCAGACAGTCAGATGTTTTTATTTAAGTAAATAAAGATTATGACACGAAAGACAAGTAATCTAAAACTTTTGATTAACAACTGACTAGCTTGATTGATTTACTAACTAAACACAATCACATAATATTATCTAATCAAACAGTAGATTAAACACGTGGTAAAAGTCCAATTCGTCATCGAACGCAGTTGAATATCTACTTTCCGGTTTAACTTTTCTCTTAATCCCAATGCTGATATGGAGGTAACTGCGTAGTTTGAATAATTAACACCTTTGAACATTATAAGTGTCGAAGTTAGGTAGCTATTTTCAGACTCGTTAGCGTGTTTGTGGATGTAATTCCAGCAGTTTTCGTTCTCCGTTCTTTTGCTGCTGAGCCAAGTTTTTAATCTGCATATTCCTCAAGTCTTTATGAAGGCAACTCACTCTCTCACAGAATATTGACGTGAAATAGCAGTGATATGCCTCTGTATTTCGAACAATGAATGAGAGAGCCGGAGGCCCATCCTGCTTCCTTTTTTTATGCCACAAACTTGGCAAACATGCATACGACCCGCCTGATGGTAAGCATTACCGTAGCCTATAGACGCTTGCAATACCAGGGGTATCACTCACGCGTTGTCAACCCTCCCAACGCTACAAGTGGAGCTCTGGTGACCTTACTCACCGTAGGAACACAACATGTCCCAGACCAATGCTATTTGGCTACGATCTTCTGTAAGATCGAGGTCCTTCCCCAGACGGGCTGCTCCGATTTGAGCGGATTATCCGCTGTGCGCTACCTCTCTTCCTACTTCCCGTTTCCTTCCCCCTTCCTCTTTCATCGTTTCATAGATGGGCAACGTATCCAAGATTCTTCAAATAGTTCAACGTAACCTAGTTGTGGATGGTCATGGGCGCAATTTCTTTCCATCAGGTGACACGTTCGTTTGTCTTCCTCTGTGATAAAAAATTGCTAGTACATATTTATTTATTTATTGCATTACATGTGACACATATTACTGTACAGTGTACATAATACATAGCAGTTATCTACATGCACCTTTTAAGGTATAGCAACTTGACGTGTTTATTATTCTATGATAATTTGGTATTTTTTGAGATTCGGTAATCTCGTCTAAACAACTCAAATCCTCATCTGTTACCTCTATTTATGCGTGACCAAGCTCTCCACTGTTTGTATCTAAGGTTACATCGGTAGATTTCCCCACAATGTGATAATTAACGCGAATATTCGCACCCAAATGATTCATGATGTTCATGTTGCATATTAATTCGCAAGGATGCCCCGCCTTGTTACGGTATATATGATTACATCATTCTTGGGTTATTTTATAATATTGTTTGAAGGGGAATAAAGAATAGGATTACTAGTCAGCGTAGTAAGTGACACTGCATAACAGCTTATCTACGATTTTGATAAGATACACTGATATAAGCCCGCTGCTTCGTTCAGTATTTCCGTTCAAACTGGATGAAAAGGGGTTTTTTCCGGTATTACTTTCACCGGTAATCCGCTATTTAGGTAGAGTTTCAGGTTCTGACCAAGTTGGGTGCCTCAATCGAATGGAGTTATCCAAGAGATCCTTCTAAATCCTGCCTGTCCCCGGCAAAGAAAATATAAATAGATTATGCAATACTTGCATGCAATACACAACAAAATAATAAATATACACGAATAACTTACAGACAAGTGCATTTGAAACAAGGCGGCCTTATTGCTAAAAGCAATGTTTTCAAGGCAACCTTAGGGTGCCACAGCAATTAAAGTATTTTACATTAGCCACTAATAAATTGTACAAAATAGGTACTTCGACTGGACTAAATAAAAGGTAACACAAATTTACAGTCCATCTATAAGACTTTTATCTTCATACGTCATATCATATAGCAGGACATCCGTAGTGTCCTTGGCCATCCGGTATTCAAGTCGTAATTCATTGACGACACACCCTTCGGTAACCGGGTCATTGCCAATAAAAACTGGAGTAATCAGGTTAAAAATAGTCTTAGCTAACGATATTCGCACTTACTGTATACCTGGGAAAGATAGATTTTATAATGTATTTTTAAAGGTGGCAATAAAAAAAAGTAATTTGAAAAAAAAGTTTAGAATACTGGCTGAACACATCGTTGCGCGTTGAAGACAATAAAAAATAAATGTTTTCGTTCGTTTTTTTTTTTGTAATCATTTAGGGCCAGTATTATCAAAAAAATACGTTTATTCTATACCCTCTTCTAAATTATTGGTAATGTCAAAAAACTTCTTTAGTAATTAAAAAATAATAATTTGATGAATTCTTTTTTGAAAAAAGTATTCATAATTAACACCTACCTACTAACTTTACTTTGTTTTGAATACCTCCGTGGCGTAATGGTTACCACGCCGCCCGGATCCCCACCCAGGAGGTCCCGGGTTTGAATCCCAGTCGGGTCATGATGAAAAACGAACTTTTTCTGTTTGGCCTCGGGTCTTGGATGTTTTAATTGTTTATCCATAAGTACGTACATGTATTTGTTATAAAATTAGTATCCTATAAGGCTATAAGTGCTATAACCATGGAGTTATATGTACTTATTACTTCCATGCCTATAACACAAGTTTCGAACTTACTTTGTGGCTAGCTCAATCTGTGTGATTTGTCCCTATATATTTATTTATTTATTTACTTATTTATTTGTTTACCTAATGAAAAATATTGTGAATAATACATAAATTAAACCTACACACAATACCGACATACGTATTATAATTATTTTATTTAATCAATGAAGCAATTATTTCTCTGTATTGTTATTTGTTAAGGTAAAATAACTAAAAGCATTTCATAAACAATTCGTTTTGCAATAATAAATTATTCATAATTATAAAAAATGCAGCGGAAAAACTTGGCCCATGTTTTTCTTACCAACATTACGAAATTTTTAATTAACATTTATGAAAATCAAACAACTTTGGTCAGGAGGGCCTACTTACTACGAATCCCTATAACCATGAAATTAATGGCACTATTTATTAACATTTCGCGTACTGTACGTAATGTTGTATGTATGTACCTAGTTTTAAATTTTATGTTAAAAAAGAAAAGAAAAAAGAAAAGTACGATATATTTTTAAATGACAAAAAAGGCCGTAACTGGTTTTCTTTCGCCATTTCTTTTTACCAGTGGTCATTTTGCTTTTGTTTCTGAAATGGTAGTAGTTTATAGAGTAGATTAATTGATTAACATACAAATCATTTATTACTGTATACTCTGACAAGAGAACGTGTTTGTGAAAACCTATTCTCTGAATAAAAGGTTTGAATTTTGAATTTTTTGGCCTTATATTTGAAGGTTAAATCTGTTGATACTTCGGAAGAAATATCGGATTTACGTTCCGTAGTAGCCCTCCTGGTTCGTCTTCTCAAACTGTAAGTAACTTCGGAATAAAGTTAAGACATCTTGCATAATACAATATCAATACTTTGTGACTTTACGTCTCAATGCTTGTGGAAATCCCAAATAGATTATTTGCCAATTAAGAAACGTTAAAGCAATACTTGATCCAACTAAAACGTCAATTTATTTGACGATTAAGGTACGATACTATTTTGGAAACAGTATACATTGAAGATACGGTGAAAGAGCTGGCATAAGAGAGAGATAAATAGAGACTGCTACACGGACAAGAGCATCATCATATCAACCCATAATCATCCCACTGCTGGGATACGGGTCTCCCTTCAATTGAAGGGGACTAGAGAGCGTACTCTGCCACGCTGTTCCAATGCGGATTGGCAGAGGCCGGTGTTTTCAAGCCGCCCCAAGGCCACCGACTTGGCTTAACGACTGTCATCTACCGATAACAGCCGGGACCGACGGCTTAACGTGCCCTCCGAAACACGGAGAAGCTCGAGATAACGGAACCCATCCAAACGCTGGCTAATGTCGACGCCGCTTAACTTGCGTGTTCATATTAGAGTGCGACACACAGCGACGCCATCGAGCTCCTCACGGACAAGAGCGCGACTCATAAATTTTGAGAGATTTATCATTGAAGAAGAACAACACTTTTTTTTAAACCCCATCATTAGGATGTCCAGAGATTTTGACGAACAGGGACATTGTAACGCTGATCTCGACATTTTCTATCCAAATGGTCACAATCTAAGAAATTTTTAAGTGCGTCACTACAAAACTTATTATTGTATTTTTTTAATATCAGTAATTTCATAACATGAAATAATCCTCATTTATTTTGCGAATTATTCTGTGTACACTATTGTGGATAATATACTAGTTCTAATAATTATTTGTAATCGAAATTTTATACTTTTTGTCTATGTCTGTTTGTGTGCCTTACTAGTAAAAAAAAGATGGTGATGTGTGAGTTGTGTACTTAGTTGTTGGTAAGACAGAACCGAACACTGTATTATTCATGAGTGACAACACTGACAACAGTTACATGATTACGATTCCAACATCTGGCGTCGAGATATAGATTAATAATACATTGTTTTCTTGTTATTCCAATTCACTGTTGTTATTATCAATCGATTTAAATAAATAAATAATAACACCTCGCAATGACAGTAATCAGAGAATACTCTAGTTATAGGTGGTAGTTTACAAAGAAGTTTATTTTATTTACTATTAATTTTATTAAGTACCTATACAAGTTGTAATAGACTAAAATGTCTGAGAAGGCCTTGGTTCTAATTAAATAATAAACGTTTATTTTCTCCACAAAGACATACTTAAATGTAACTTAGGTCCAGAATAAATTGTTTGAGTTGGTGATTGGCGTACCAACGCCTTTCCATAGTCCCGTTCAACAGAGTCTAACACATAAGTCAAATGAATAATAAATCAAATTGCTATTATTCACTGAATTGAATAAACAATATAAAACATTGTCCAACGGGACATGTCACTCATGCATGTATAAAAATAATCCAATCACAGTCTATTTCTAGAATAGATTGAATAATTTCACCTTTGTTTCTTTGACGTCAATCTCGTCTTCCTGTTCGTTGATATTATCATGTTATCTATCATACTATATACTCATACTAATATTATAAATGAGAAAGTACGTTTGTTTGTTTGTTATTCCTTCACGGCTTGACTAAGCAGCTGATCATTATGAAAATTTGCATATATATTGTCAGGGGGACAGAACCCAACATAAGGTACTTTTTATCCCGTGAAAGTATGTCGTTCCAATGAGAAAATAGTTTTATACTATAGAGGGCGCCATATGGGATGGGCTATCGACCAACCGATGGCGCCAAAATTCGCGCTATGGGATGTTTTGTTGTCAAACGAGATTTATGGCATAAAATTAGCCGCGAGTGAAGCCGCGTGGAAAAGCTAGTACGAATATAAAATGCTTAGTTCTAAATGACTGACGGGCGAATCAACGCACAGCCTAAACCGCTGATAGTAGAGATCTAAAACTTGGAGAGCGTGCTCTTTGTATGACGAAGGCATCCTTTAAGAAAGAATTTTCCGAAATCCCTACGAGAAATACGCAAACGGAGTTGCGCGTTTCGCTAGTCTAATAAACAAGTAGGTATAAGAATCGAAATGTATGTTTGTGATGTCGAAAGAACAAATACTTTAGTATTTAGTTAAATAAATACTTTCCTTTCTAAAAATAAACATTATATACATCACTATCATGTCATAGATAAAAACTAATCCTACGAATAAATAGCGTGACGTCACGCAGTTTATGTATCTTATGCTCATCGAGGCCAGATAACAATACATAGTGACGCCAACATATAGGCCAAAAGGTGCAAATAGATGTCATTAATAGTAAAAGCTTCGATGGCTAAAACACACTGCCACAATACTACAATACGCAGCCGGTTGCAAGCGGCGCGAAAGCATCTGCATTTCATATATTTGTATGAACGACATCACACCAAAAGCGGCGCCGCGGGTCGGTGGCGCGACGTATGTTATGAATGAGGCGGTGCGTATTGATTCGTAAGTTTATTGCTTTTGTACCCCGAACTTTGGAAGGGAGACGCCTCGCGCCGGCCACCGCACACACCATTTCCTGTTGGACCAACTATTACGCACAACTAGTTGGTCCAACAGGAACAATTCGCAAAAAAAAATCCTGTTCCCACAACTAAGTTGTGCTTAGTTGTGCTATCCAAAATAAGTATTCCTGTTGGACCAACTATTTTTTTTTCACTGTTCGTAATGGTTTTCAGATAGTTTTCAGATGGTTTTTTCCACAGAGATTTGCGTCTAAGTTTTCTGCTGAATCTTCCGTGGCTTTTGGGGCATTTAATATGTGTGTAATTTGTGCATTGCAATCCAATTTAATTGCACGCAATCTAACGACGCACGAAACGTAGAGGGGTGTCGAATGAAGTGTCGTGCGTGAAGACTAGGTACTAAAACCCATTCAAATATTGGCTAGAATCGTTGTTGCTTAACATGATATGCGCAATAACACCATCGAGCATCACAATGGTCAACATCAACAAACTTATAAATAAAATGTCAACGAAGATATCCTTGAGTTTCACAATGAAATCCGCAAAAGCTCGCTAAGAACTGGATTTGTCAATTTGCATTACTGACGTCACAGAGTGTTATATCTATATACAAATATAGTTACGTGCTGTCGTTATGTCACTCTGTACGTACCGCTGTACCGCTAGTAGGGGAGCTCCTACTAAGAACTTGACAATCGAAAACTCATTACACACTCGATTATACGACGGATAGATTAGTTTTACAAATCTATAACAACAACAATCAAGTCAGTCAAACACTATTAAAGTAACCAAATAAAATTAAATGAAAGTCCGTAAATCTGCACTATTAACTACTTCATTCAATATTTGAAGAAGTACAGTCAAGAGCAGGTCGACCTTTACATATTGGACTTCGTAAGGTTCTTAAGTTCTATGTCATAAGAGCCAAAATTGTAGTGTAAAGCTCGACGTGCACCTGACTGTACCTATTACTTGTAATGGTTCCATCAGTTGTTCTGGAAACTTTGGTGGGAGCTCTTACCAAAACAGTCAAAGTCAAAAATATACTTTATTCTGTAGGCTCTCGCGGGCACAGACACATCGTTTACAATGACAGTGTTACATATATTATTATTATATAAATAGGTTACTCTATAAACTATACTACCATGACGACCTCCGTGGCGCAATGGTTACCATGCCTGTCCGCCACCCAGGAGGTCCCGGCTTCGAATCCCGGTCGGGTCATGATGAAAGACGAACCTTTTCTGATTGGCCTCGGATCTTGGTTGTTTATCTAAAGTCTGTTTCTTTTGACTTGACCAATGTAGTAAACAATCTTAGCGTGTCTTTTTATTCAAATATCCATGTGTAAAATCGATAAATCGCCAGAATAATAAGAGTGTTGTGTTAAATGCCATTTCTAACTATATTATTATTATTTGGGTGTGAATGATAATTTTAATTGCCTATTTTCGTTAAAAAGACATGCTAAGATTGTTTACTACATTGGTCAAGTTAAAAGAAACAGGGTTTATTTATGTATTTGTTATAAATTATAGTATCGTTGAGTTTGTATCTCATAACACAAGTTTCGAACTTACTTTGGGGCTAGCTCAATCGGTGTGATTTGTCCCTATACATTAATACATTTTATTTATTTCGGAAACAAAGAAAAATGACCACCGTTAAAAGAAATAGCGAAAGTAAACAAGTGGACTTTGCAAGAAGATTTTTTATAAATTCGAGTCTCGATAGTAACGATGTAAACTCGCGAGTGAATATTGGCCCGCTAAAGTCGTGTAAGGGCATCGATTTGTTTACACTTCGTACCATATACGGTTGTTGAACTCCTGATTCACCTATATTTTTTGCAAGAGCACAGACGCCCCTTTTTTGTGTAAGTATAGTTTTGTTAATAGGAAAAATTACATGAGTGAGTGAATTATTTACGAGTATTCTAACTATGTAGGTAAAAAGTATTGTCATCATATCAACCCATAATCATCCCACTGCAGGGATACGGGTTTCCCTTCAATTAAGTTCCAATGCGGATTGGCTGAGACCTGTGTTTTCAACACGCCTGAAGGCTTGGCTTCAAAAGCAGCCGGGAGCGAAGGGTTAACGTGCCTAACGTGTCCAAGCACAGAAGTTAATTATAATTTCGATCATACTATACTTTCTTCGATGAGTCAGAAATCCCTCGCTCTTTCTTCTTGTTAAATGTCGGAAACGGCTCAGGGACTTCCCTGGTGTCTCTACTTCATGGGCGGCGGTAATCACTTACCATCATGTGACCTGCATGCTCGATTGTCAACCTCTTCTATATAAAAATTTTAATTTAAAAAAATACCATTATTATAATGACCGCACTTTTGTAAACTCCGTATTGACGTTGGAATGACTCAGATATTTATACAACTGTTTAATTCGACAAAAAATCGCCATACATAGACTGTTGGAGCGTTGTTGGTATTTTAATCAGGACACCCGTACTGTTACGTTATTATTAATGTTTTCCTTGTTACATTTCATTAGTTTTCTTTTTAAATGCGCCAAAGGGCTGAGTCGCCCTGTAAAACGAAGTTCGAAACTCATACTGATCACGCCGTGTGCAAACGATTTTCAATTGTTTTATAAACTGTGAGTGCTGTGAGCCCAAATTTTGGCGCGTACTTTGTAGCCTCTTTCTCTACTCTCCGTTCACAGTTACTTTACCTCTGACAGATGGAAAAACAGATTAACACTCAAAATACGTGTATGTTGATCAATGACCAACTACTCGAGCAGTCCGTCTATGTCGGCTCACACTGTAAGATTTAAATCCTGTGATGTGACACTTAATGGCTGAGTACACCGCATGCAGCACAGCGCAGCATGCTGTACAGCGCTGCGCAGCTACGCGTCGTACGTTTGGTGTGTCCTTTTTCATAATATTGCATACATTACAACGCCACAATCTGCAACGCGCTGCATGCGATGTGCACCGCCCTTTATTTTGAGTTTTTAAACCTGTTTTTTTTTTTACATCTGTCAGAGGTAAAATAAATAACTGAACTGAGAGTACTTGCTAACTAAAACCTGTGAAGTGAGGAAAAATTTTGTTTACACCTTAGTTAAATTATATCACTTTAAATATCGCAGTAATATTACAATAGTGTTGCAAATCAGAATATGTCAAAATTGACATAACACTATTATCTCACAATAGTGCTAAAATCAACTATGGCACAATTTTCATATTTTTTACGTATTTTAGTATGAAATCAGTTGGTAAATCGTTGATTCTGAAAATATCTTGATTTTGAGTTACAACACTATTTTTCTAGTGCGATATTTGTGTAATATGTAGAACCGATTTCTCAGATTTCTGAAAAGTCACAATTAGCTTATCTGTAAGGTAATTGAGATTGTGACTGTTTATATTTAATTATATTTCTATAGTTAATTAAATTATTTAAAAACATTAAAACAATTGACTTCTGAACACAGTTTTTTAATTATACTCAGCATAGTTATTAGTTAATTAACGTGAAACATTATTATGTAATTTCTTTTCCATCAATAACAAATTTTGTAGCCATTTAGAAAGTAATTCGGATGACATCACTCTGAATAAAACAGTTTGATAAAAACTCATTAATAATCACAGTGGGGTCACTATTGTTAATTAATATAGTCACTATCATTCACCTTTCCAAATTCACCTTTCCAACTTAGGTGGGACTCGACTCGAACCAGCGTCTATTAGGTAACCTTTATGCTCTTTCCAACTGAGCTACCAGATTTTCGAGTATTTTTTTCGAAATAAGAGTTATATCTAATGAAAAATTTAAGTGGTACAGACCAAGAGAGAAAATCGATAGCGTAGAAACCAAAGCAATAGACAAAGACAGTTATCAAAAATAAAAAATAAACTATAAATCCCAGCCTGACGGTTAATACGCGCCAAAAAATTTGGGTTCACAGATTATAAAACAATTTAAAATCGATTGTTATTCGCTGAGTAATATGTATGAGTTTCGAAATTCGTTTTACGTCTGCGCCAGCCAGCCGTGTTGGTAACTATATAGTTCGTAACAACTACTCTACCAGGACTTTTCTGTTACATAACACAACAATTTCTTGCAGCTATTCCTGGCAACACTGTATTCCAAGGTAATGAAGAGAAACCTTGTTTTAACAAAGTAAATTACGAGGAAAACAACATGGCTCCCTTGAATCAAGCATTCGTATTACCTGTGTTACGTATCGAGGAATTACTTAACGTAATAGCCCGTATTGGTACTGAATAATTAGATGGTTTAGATAAGAGGCATTCTGTTGTGTCGGAAACAGCAGGCAAATGGAGCTCTACTTAGAAAAGTCAAAGTCATTTATTGCAACCAAAATGTACAAAAAGGTCTTATTTAGAACATTTAAAAAGGTCTTTTATTTGACTGACGGCCATAATAATTTGTAAAGGATTACCTTTTTATCCATTAGAAAGATTTTCTTAATTATAAATCTAATGGACATTTCCTGAAAAAATTTTAGAAACTTGCCGACGCTCATCGTGATTGGTCCTCGGATTTATGTCAAAAAAAAAATTGGAAAATGCCGTCATGTTCAATAAAATCTTGTAAAAACCGTTCAACAGTAAGGAAGAAAGATAGCGGCATGACTTATCATCGGTAAGTATACAAAAAATTAAGTAAAACCAACCAAAACAATTTTTTTTCATTATTTTCTATTGCATCATAATTGCATCCGCCATTTCTATGTGAAAATCATAGATTATCAAAAAGTAATCGTACAGATGGGATACGTAGGTACTAAGCGTAGGTCAATTTTATAATATAATTTACGTACTTATTTCTGAAAAATTGTTTGTTTTTTTTTAACCGACTTCAAAAAAGGAGGAGGTTCTATGTTTCATTGTTTTTTTTTTTTGGAGGTCCGCCGATTACTCCTTTAATTTTGGACCGATTTTCATAATTCTTTTTTTAAAATAATATGTAATTTAAATATTGATTTTTTAAACTATATTTCCAAAATATTTTTATAGTAGGTAAATGTGGATAAAGTTACTAAGTAAAAAAAATAGTTTCTAGAAAACAAAAAGATGGAAAACGAAACAGCATTTTAAATTTCGACCAACCATTTTCGAACAAATGAAATTCGGGCAAACAAGTTTCGGAGTAAAGATACGTTACCATTCAACAAGAGGAGTCTTGTCTGGCAGGCGACCGTCTCCTAGTATTTGCATATATTACAAAATACTTCAATATATAAATAGCTTCATTATAAAGTTTTGATTTAATCTCAGTTTATTTTTGACTAATATTAAGTTAAGAACAAAAATGTAATGTAGCTTCCTACCTATAAAGCTAATATTATACCTATTTTCTATTAAGTTTATTCTATTAAGTAAAATAAAATATTGTAATAAAATAAAATAATCAGTTAGATGTCCAATAGGCAGAATATAAACAAAGTGTCGCCCCTGCGTAATGCATATTCTATGACTCGGTTGGGGGCGGGGCCAGGGAGGGGCGCGCCCCGCACGGCCGAACGCGGCGCCAAAATTTGAAGGCGCTGTCATTTCTATACGTAGTAATATTATTTCGATGGACATTATAGTAAAATCATCATCATCTCAGCCAACAAACAAAGAACAAATTAGGTAATTTTACTTTTACTGAATAAAATAAACGAACAAAAATGACATTTTTTTATTATAGAATTACTAAATAGTTTATTGTTAAAATTGATGTCATTGTTAGATTAAAATAAATGTTGGAGTAACATAAATGGTAGTTAAGATTGGTTAAGATCTATTGATGTTTACTGATTGGATAAATCTTAGCACATCATCGTGATTACGACATCTGATGTCAAATATGGAGCTGTAATCCACTTTCGGGTAAGCACAAGGTCTGATCTTGACCTCAGAGACTCAGACGCCAATAAGAACAAGTGTTTAATACTTTATAATAACATTTTTATTGTTTTTTAATACCACTTATTACTGATGGTGGGATTTAAAAGTAAATATTTTAATGGAAAAATTTAAGGTGTATTCGTGTATTATATGAGAAATGAAAAGTGGGCGAGAAAAAGTGAATGACAATGAAAATGAAAATTATGACATAAAAACAAAGACAATGAAAAAAAATAAAGGATGTTAAAAAAATATAAAGAGATGTAAAATGTTTGGTAGGCTTATGTCCAACAGTCAATATCTTAGCCACAAGAGCTGAGATAATGAAGATGATGAAAGATGTAAAAACAGTCTTTAATACCACTATAATAAAAAATGTTTTTGGGTGTAGCCGACATGCTGAAGATGATTCAAGGGAAACCGGACCATTCTTTGGGTTAGGTCAAACGAATTGATGATGTTAATCCTTAGATTAAAGATTTGGCAAAAGATTAAAAGTGTTTATGTATCAGCAATCTAGTGCCCATAGTACAATAAACAATTAAAAGAGGTGGGTGACCAACCAGGTTAGAGAAGAACAAAGATTCTTATGCCAATAACGTAAGCGTCGTCGTTATGAAACTTGATAATTACATAAAATGTGAATACTATTGATTAATAAAAGATACATTGAATTAAGTACATGCATCTTCGCCAAATTCTTTGTCTTTGATTCTCCTAATGGTTTCGGAAACAGAATTTACTCTAAGAGGATGTTACTAGAATTTGGACTAGGGACCAGGTTTATTCACAGGGCTATGACGGCATAACATAACAAAAATCACGTACCTACCATACGTACGTACTACAATAAGAGAAAGGAAATAATACTAACTATTAATTTTACGACAGACAAAATGGACTTTCTTTTACGTGAGAACATTGAATTAAGTACAAAGAAAAGTTAACGGTCATTCTCGACATTAGGCGTTCTTCGCCTAATTACCGTACCCTTTTTATTTTTCTCTAGTTTGTTTTAAAAGGATTGAAATATGTAACTCATGAAACATGCGAATGTAACAATTAAAATGGCATTCGTTTATTAAAAGCGGTTTCAGAGTTAATGAGACTTAAACATTTCATGGGTACGGTAATTAGATAAATCTATTCCTTAATGTAATGGTAATTAGAAAAGATCATTATGTCTATTTAAAATAATAATAAAAATGACATGTATAACATGTATAGACACAACTACACGATAAGAGGTATGAATGTTGATGCTAATTGGAAGGTAATGGCTAAAGCAATAAGAACTGCTGCAAAAGAAGTCCTTGGGGAAACACGAGGTGGGCGAAAATTGAAAAGGAAACGTGGTCGTGGAACGAAAGTGTCCAAAAAGCATTAAAAATCAAAAAGAGTGCATTCAAGGAATGGCAGAGTTACGTGACATGATCATAGGAAAACTGAATTAGGGAGAGGTATAACGAGGCGAGGAGACGGGCAAAGGTGGTGGTTGCGAGTTCCAAATCCGGGGTAGAAGAAAAAGTATATAATGAATTAGATAATGAACTAGGTCAGAAAAAACTATACAGAATGGCTAACCAGCGCAATCAAAGATCGAAAGACATTTGTCACGTAAAATGTGTGAAAGACGAATGCGGTAAAACATTGGTAAAATATAGTGACATTAGAGACCGATGGAAAGGATATTTTGAAAAATTACTTAATGTTGAGAATGATTATGATGGAAATGAAAACATAATGACATAGATATAGGCATGATAGCTAAGGTAGATGAATTAGAGGTAAAGAACGCCTTGAGGAAAATGAAGAATGGAAAAGCAGTTGGCCCGGACACAATACCAATAGAAGTCTGGAAGGTTCTAGGGGATTATGGATGCTTTGTTTCTTAATGAATTGTTGGTTCAGGATGTCATCCCAGAGGAATGGCAAGACAGTTCCTTGGTACCTATTTTTAAAAGAAAGGGGGATGTCCAGGAGTGCAATAGCTACAGGGGGATTAACTTGATGTCACACACATTAAAGCTGTGGGAGAAAATAATGGAGGCACAACAAAGTACAAAAGAGCACACAAAAACCTACATATGGTATTCGTGGACCTCGAAAAGGCCTACGACCGGGTCCCGCGTCAGTACAACAGAATGCTTTTCTGTTGATGTAGGTGTGCACCAGGGTTCAACGCTCAGTCCATACTTATTCCTTCGGGTTATGTTGCTGGAGGATGCTGAGGTGGATGGATGTGTGGAGTGACGAGAAGGGACAAAGTCAGGAATGTACACATAAGGGGGAGTTTAAAGGTGGCGCCTGTAACCGATAAGAGAGGTCAGAGACTGTGGTTGGCCATATGATGCGCAGGGTGGACAGTCTGGACAGTCATGTGACCCAGAGGGTGCCAAGAATGAATGTGGATGGATGGAAGGGCAGGGGTAGGCCAAAAAAGAGATGGAGTGATGGTAATTGGTATACGGTAATTAGAAAACGCCGATTTTTCATAAAATTTTCGAAAACCTACAGAGTATTGAAATACTGCATTACAACACTGTACTGAGACCAAAGCACTGTCTCTATTTATATAAGCAATTAGAGTCTACCTTAACCAATCTAGTATAAAATTAAGTACACGGTAATTAGAAAAGTTTTGAACGATGGATACGGTAATTATATACTAACGTGCTTCATTGACTTATACACTAACGTAAAAGACCTGCACCTGCTGCAAGACCGCGGCAGAAACTGAGGGCTTGAGACGTGTACAAGTAGTTATGTGCCAAATATCATAATTAGGAATGTGCACCCTCGAAAAGAAAACGTCACGGCAATTATAACTTTAGTTCGGACATGCGGTTACTCAATGATAATTATTTACAGACTGATTTTATTGAGTGGATATTTTTTCATGTGATACCCGTTGCCTAATACTCATTAAAATGTTGAATGGAAAAAATAAAATCCGTACATCATAAAAGTTACAAGCCAGTTTTAACCACATTTTGGGGTGCGGACAGGGCACGGTGCTTAGAGAACAGAGGTTTGTGAAATTAATTTAGCCAGATAACTATGTAATCGGGGCCTATGTTTTTGTTACCAGCTAGACATGGATGCTAACTAACATATAAAAATATTTCCCTTTTTGAATTTGATAATAATACGAATATACAAGCCCGGACGCACGAAATCTAGCTAATCGAAGAATGGCCGTTAACACGGTTTTCGTGTATAGTTAATTATAACTTTTAACAAGAATTAAATTGATATTAAAAGAAAAGTTCTATTGCTTTGGGAAAATCTACCAGGTGTATCAGTTACCGACTTTTTTGTCTGACAAGCTGGCCAGCACGGACAAGACGCACGTCAATTTAGATTGTATACTAGGTTCTAATAATATTGGATACCTGATGAACTTACAATGACAATTACAGTTTGGATGGGAATAAAAATTTTGAGGCTTTTGTTCATTTGAAGGTTAAGGTTCTAAGGGAGGGCAAGATTAGCAATCGATCTCGACTGCTGTAAGACGATCGGTAAGCTCATTCAATAACCGTCAAGCATGAAAACTGATACCAGCGGACCTATAATCTTAACTAAAATCGACAAATTTATGTTTCTCGGTCATTTGAAATGTAATAGAGTTTGAAACTAGATTTTAATTGTATTTATTACGCGGATAGATCCGCAGCTAATTGAAAACAATAGCATTAAATAAATTATTAGAAATTTCTAGTTTCTCGAAGAATTAAAGTAGGTATAAGAACTTGTCTTTGTTTTCCATCCGTGGAAAAACAAAAACAAGCGTCAGTTGTTTTTCTTACACCAATTTATATATTCATTTATTCGTTTGGCATTTTGTCCGTAGACCTCTGAACGCCCGTGACGTGACTTTGTCGGCATTCAAATTCTTAAAACTTGTTTAGTTATATATTTTATTAAATGCCAATATATTATTCATTGTTCGATTTTCGTGTTTGTTTTATGTATAGTTAGCAACAAAAGATGCGTCAATCATCCCAGGAGTACAAGTTTATTTTATATTTTGACCAAAACAATATGATCATCGCTTAATCTTAAGTGTTGCATCAGTATTGTTTGCTATCTCTTTTTTCGCTATTTAGTTTGACAGTGACAGCTATAATTTAATAAATAAATATACTTATAGGGACAATTCATACAGATTAAGCAAGCCCCAAAGTAAGTTCGAAACTTGTGTTATGGGATACTAACTCAATGATATTATATTTTATAACAAATACATATATAGATAGATAAACATCCAAGACCCGAGGCCAATCAGAAAAAGTTCGTTTTTCATCATGACCCGACCGGGGATCGAACCCGGGACCTCCTGGGTGGCGGTCTGGCGTGGTAACCATTACGCCACGGAGGTCGTCGCAATGTAACGTAATGTCTCATTAACTTTAAAAGAGTGCTCCAGAAACTGGCTGACGTAAAAATAAATTAAGCTCGAATCCAGATTCTTTAAAAATAGGTACTTCTAAGATGGGTCAATTTAAAGCTACGCTCCAAAAAATTCTAGCTCATGAAGTAAAAAAATACCTTTAAAATTCTTTGAACAGAATTTTCCACCGATCAAAAAATATAAAATAAGAATAGGTTTTGGGGTGTGAAATTCATTGAGCCGATAAGTCCAGAAAAGTGCCCAAATGGAATAACAGGTCTTAAATAAGGGGGAATTGGACCGCATTCGCGAGTAGGTACCTACCTATCCACACTTTATTGTAGATCATGATTATTATTGAGAGTGTAGATTAATGTATGCCCATCACTTTGCTAACCGACACGACGCCGCACACTAGCAAACACAAACAAAAACAGACAAACAGCTGTCCACACGTTCGTGTTTGCTGTTTGTGTTCGCTGTTCGCCGTTGTTTGCCGAGCGTGTGGATACGCCATAATAAATCCAATAAAGCTGCCATGAGGCCATGAGGCCCATTGGGACGCGCACGCGCCTGCAATTGTGAGTTTTTTTGGAATGCGTCTGTCTGAACTTAGCTTCTAATTTTTTATTATGATTGCGTAGAGTATAGATTTAGTTATCACACTCTGCGCCTCCTTTCTACCTGTTCTTCTTACTTATCTCTCTACCCTAAGGTTGTCTTTTTTTGTTCGTTTATAGTCAGGAAAATGCATTACTACATGTCCCGCCACTTGGGAAGCGGCGGGGGTCTGTCGGGCTCTTCTCTCCCAAAGGACACTTGAGGGATATACCGACTAAAAACCTGAATGACTGCCACCTTCTCCGCCATATAACAGCGCAGCGGGGCTGCGGGGACCGACGATACTTCCGCAAGCCGGCGGCGGACGTCCGTAGACCCAATCTCCGTGGTCACGGCTCTTTCAGGACTACCGTTCCACCCTAAGGTTGCATACATCATCGTACATCATACATCGACTACAGCACCGATGTACTCCGTAGCACGGAGAAGATCGAGATAACGGAACCCATCCAGACACTGGTTAAGATTGACGTTTCTTAACTCGCATGTTCATTTACAGTGCGACATACAGCGACGCTATCGAGCTCCTTATTATTTGTCTTTTTAAAAATATTGTGTAATATTGTATTTATATAGTTGTTACACCAATGTATATCGAATTTATGGTTTAGGTACAGGTGTTAAGACATAAAAATATTGCGTAACACGACTGTTTTATATTTTATATTACTTTTGGTTGTTTACTGCCAAAAAGACCTTGAAACCAAGCTTCAAAGATTAAGGGATTCCTATGCAAATTCTCAGACATTTTCTTTTGAATATTAAGCATCTAGTCTTGATTATTAAAAATCACAAAATCTTTGTTTTGTGTTTCCCACAATTTGTTATCATTTTTTTTTTTCATTTTCTGCTTTTGTAAAGAGAGGTAGGGTAGGGCACAGCGGATAATCCGCTCAAATCGGAGCAGCCCGTCTGGGGAAGGACCTCCTTACTACGTAATACTAGTAGTTATTCTGTGACCTTACAGGAGATCGTAGCCAAAGCCAAATGACATTGATATCGGCCATGTTGAGTTCCTACTGTGAGTAAGGTCTCCACTTTTTATAGGTTTGGCAACGCGTGAGTACCCCCTTCTGCAAGCGTCCATAGGCTACGGTGACTGTTTATCATCAGGCGGACCGTTTGCTTGTTTGCCACCTTAGTGGTATAAAAAAAGAACAGGTCGCATTGGTAGCATTCATGGTGTTACTAATATTCATAGGTGGCAGTGAACACTTTCCATCAGGGTATGACATAAATAAAGTTACAATGGAAACCTATAAAGTAATAATACGAATATTATCCATCCGTCAAGACATTAATAGATCTAGTTTTCCAAATTACAACATAATTATTTGTTATCAAAGGTCAGGTAATCTATAAAATTATTGTAAATCGTAATGTTCACATTATCTCAATCAATTCGTAATTCTTTTATTTACTAATGCAGTGATTTTCTACAATCGTGTATACACTGGGCGTCAAAAGTAAGTAGTACAGTTTTAAAATTGCAATATCTCCTAAACTACAGAAGCTAGACCTTTCAAATAAAAAAAAGTTAAAAGACAATTTCATTTCATTTAATAAAAACGTCATGCATAATATCATTTTTTAAAGATTGACTGAAAAAAAAACTTAATAAACAAAAACACTCTTTTTTAAACTGTTGGCTTGTACTTTTGGTTTTTATTGTTTTCTTTATTTCTGATAAATCAATTGCAATTCAAAAGCAAATGTGTCTTCAGCAAGTAAACGTCACTAATCATGCCTCTTTCACCAGAAGAATGTGCAAGAATCATAACTTTTCTCGAAGTAGGCATCAGTATGCGTCATACTGCAAGAACGGTGGGTGTAACTCTAAGAACGATCCAGCAAGTAAAGCGAAGGTACTAAGAGACTGGAAACCATCTAAGGAGACCAAGTAATGGCAGACCCAGGTGCACTAGTACCGGAGAGACCGCTTAATTGTCTCTACTGTGTTAAGAAATCGTCACCTTAAAGCAGTTAAGGTCCAGCAACAGCTTCTTCAGACCCGAAGAGACTACGTTAGTGAGAGTACAGTGAGGAGAAGACCTTGCTGAAGCCAACCTGAAGTCGTACAGGCCAGCAAATGGCCCCAAACTTGAGACAGGGCATCGAGTAGCAAGACTACGCTACGCCCGTCAACACGTACAATGGGACGAAGAAGAATGGACAAGAGTTTTGTTCACAGATGAGTCTCGGTTTTCTTTATTCACTTCCGATGGAACGCGGAGAGTATACAGGCGACCTGGTGAGCGATACATTCAAGGTTGCATCTCGGAAAGAGTTCAATACGGCGGGGGCTCTGTACACGTATGGCCTGGCATCTCTTCAGAGGGTCGCACAGAGCTAGTGGTCACAGAAAATGGCAGTCTGACTGGTGAAAGATATGCATTAGAGATCCTTATCGAGTATGCAGGGCCATATTTAGTAAATATGGGTGATGGAGCGATACTAATGCATGATAACGCCCGGCCACACACCGCTCACCTCGTACAAGAGTACATTCAGGAGGTTGGCATCAACTTGATGGCTTGGCCATCAAGAAGCCCAGATCTTAACCCGATTGAACACACTTGGGATGATCTTGGGAGGTTAGTCAGAAGACGCAGACCACCCCCCGCCACCCTCAGGGCTCTAAAACAGGCCCTGATAGAAGAATGGGTGAATATTCCCTAACACCGCCTCCGAAACTTAGTGTTCAGCATGCCAAACCGGCTCGAAGATGTCATCAGAGCCCGAGGCGGCAACACAAGTTACTAAAGTCTTACAAGTTACTAAAGGCCCAAAACTTAAAAATTAAGTTCTTGATAGTTACTTCAAAATGGTTAGCTTTTTAGTTTTTTCTTAATTTTCAGTGTAAAACTTTACTAATGCTAAATAAAATATTATTTTTAGAAAACTTTGTTAAATTTGCTATAAAATTACTTTTATTTCAAAACTCTAACTTCTATAGTTTAAGAGTAATTGCAATTTTAAAACTGTACTACTTATTTTTGACGCCCAGTGTAGATGAAGGAAAAAAGATATTTAGAGAATTAGAAAAGCAAACATAAGCGGCTATTACATTTTAATTCTACATTAAGTATCAAGTTATCTCTATGTTTCTTTTTTACAAACTAAACTAAACTAGCTAATAATGTTTGAAACAGATGCATGAAATGAGAAGAAAAGATACTTTTGAATTAAATTTTTGTTGGGCTCTTAAAGAAATCAATGAAAATACTCATTTTAAAACTGTATGTGTAGGCATAACAAAACATTACAATATCTTAATGCAACAACAGCTGATATAATCAATATTAATCAAATACTTATATAAATCCATAATTAAGCCGATAAAAAACATTTAAAATAAAACACGCAATTTACAGAGCGCCGCCGTCTGGTACCAAGTAGAAAACATGGCGGATATGGAAAACATGGCGGAAATCTTCTCATAATAGAGACGTAAAAAGAAAGAGGAACTTAACGAAAGAAAGACGATACATTTTGGAAAATTACAAATATTATGTGAATAATGGGGTTAGCCATGTCGCTTTACAATATTATTTCAAATCTGAGAGATAATTTATAAGTACGCGCCAAAAGGGCTCACAGTATATAAAACAATTGAAAATCGATTGTCGTTATGTATTGAAGGATGAGTTTCGAACTTCGTTTTACGTCTGCGAGAACCAGCCGTCTTGGTGACTACCTTTCAAACAGACAAACTTCAACTCTATTATTATTATTATTTTATACCACTAAGATGGCAAACAAGCATACGGCCCGCCTGATGGTAAGCATCACCGTAGCATCACGCTTTCAATACCGTGGGTATCACTCGTGCGTTGCCATCCCTCCCAACCCCTGCAAGTGGACTTTACTCACGGTAGGAACACAACATGGCCGAGACCAATGCTATTTGGCTACGATCTTCTGTAAGGTTGAAGTCCTTCCCCAGACGGGCTGCTCCGATTTGAGCGGATTATCCGCTGTGCCCCACCTCTCTTAAATTCTATTCTCTTATTGTTTATTAGTAATTTAATCCATCAACCATGCTACGGATTGTCTGTAAGAATAATAAATGGTTATTACCTAATAATCTCACGTCAATTCATCATAATGGAAGACAATCAACATTTACAGGGGGAAAAAATGAAAATAAAATAATAAAAATATTTGACTTGTAAGTCACTACCAATAAAGATTCTCTATCTACAACAGAACAGTTCAAAGTCAAGGATAAATGCATATTTTAACAAATATAAGATAGAATTTATTTGCAAGAAGACACAAGTTGATACAACAAAACTAACAGACTATAGTGTGCAACAAGGCGGCCATATTGCTAAAAGCAATCTTTCCAAAAAATATACTTATTCGATCTCTTTTTATTCGTTTCTATATTATTCCATCTTATCATCATCATCTCAGCCACAAGAAGTCCACTGCTGGAGATAGGCCTCCCCCAAACGCTTCCAGTATGACCGACTGGTAGTGGCCTGCATCATGCGGCCTTCCTGCTTCTTTTCTTAGGTCGTATCGTAGCCAGTCGTAGGACTATTTTGAAGGCGGCCGTCCTACGCTGCGCTTTTCGGGATTAGTTCACCTCCTACTATCTATATATATAAAATTCAAAGTCCTGACTGACTTAACTATATATCAACGCACAGCCCAAACCGCTGGGTCTAGAGATTCCAAATTTGGAATGTAGGTTCCTTACGACGTCTAAGGGTGTACTAAGAAAGGGTTTTTAAAAATTCCCACGGGAAAGCGAGATATACGCAAACGAAGTTGCGAGTATTTTACTAGTTTATTATATAGGTATTTTCTCATCTAAATTCACCGAGTTTAGCAAAAATTTTAAGCTAAAAGTAATATAGGTATTTGGATTATAATCTATAGGCGTTAGAAATCTTTTTATATATGCACTGCAATCTACACTAATATTATATAGAGGAAATATTTGGATTTTTTTTAACGAATAGACTCAAGAACTACTGGCCCGATTTCAAAAATTGTTATTACCCCCGTCCCGTGTAATGTGTACGACCGCCGTGGCGTAATGGTTACCACGCCAGACCGCCACCCAGGAGGTCCCGGGTTCGATCCCCGGTCGGGTCATGATGAAAAACGAACTTTTTCTAATTGGCCTCGGGTCTTGGATTTTATCTATACTTAGTCTGGCCATAAATACTGTTACAACTAAAAATAAACAAAATATTACATTTGAATTTGGAATCTGTCATTTTTATATGATTTTTCATTGTCTTTTCTTATTTTGGCGCCAATACATTGTACAATATTTTGCGATATTAAAATGGAGTCGGGTGATAAAGAAAACCGAATCACTGTGATTGCATTACACAAAGTAGGTATGGGGCCAAGTGCAATTTTTATAACTCTCCATACGCTTGGTATTAGTAAAATGTTTGTGTACCGGACTATTAATAGGTACAATGAGAGCTCCTCTGTTTGTGACAGAAAAAGATCTGGCCGTCCACGTAGTGTTCGTACGCAAAAGATGGTCAAAGCAGTAAGGGAAAGAATTCGAAGAAATTCTGTCCGAAAGCAAAAGATTTTATCTTGGGAGATGAAGATAGCATCTAGAACCATGTCGCGTATTTTAAAAGATGACTTAGGACTTGCAGCCTATAAGAGACGTACTGGTAATTTCTTAACTGATAATTTAAAAAGAATAGGGTGGTAAAATCGAAAAAACTACTGAAGCGGTACGTACGCAAAGGGAGGTCACAGAATTTATTTATTTACGGATGAGATTTTTTTTACAATTGAGCAACATTTTAACAAACAAAATGACCGTATTTATGGTCAAAGGAAGCTTCCCAATTAGTCGACAGAGTGCAACGTGGTCATTACCCGACTTCAGTGATGGTTTAGTGGGGTGGTAGCTATGAAGGAGTGACTGAGCCATACTTTTGTGAAAAAGGTATTAAAACATCGGCACAAGTGGATCAAGATACCATTCTTGAGAAGGTAGTTAAGCCCCTTAACAACACCATGTTCAATAACCAAGAATGGTCCTTCCAGCAAGACTCGGCGCCGGGTCACAAAGCTCGGTCCACGCAGTCTTGGTTGGAATCGAACGTTTCCGACTTCATCAGAGCTGAAGACTGGCCGTCGTCTAGTCCCGATCTTAATCCGCTGGATTATGATTTATGGTGCGTTTTAGAGAGTACGGCTTGCTCTAAACGTCATGATAATTTGGAGTCCCTAAAACAATCCATACGATTGGCAGTGAAGAATTTTCCCATATAAAGAGTGCGTGTTTCTATTGATAACTGGCCTCAACGTTTAAAGGACTGTATTGCAGCCAATTGAGACCACTTCGAATAAACCTTTTATATTTTAAATTGTTTTATATTTATGTATTAAACTAACACATTGTAAAAGTAATAAATGTTATTCGCAATTGAAAAATAAATAAAAAACTCTTTTACAATATTTATGGCAAGACTAGGTATATGTATTTGTTATAAAATATAATATCGTTGAGTTAGTATCCCATAACACAAGTTTCGAACTTACTTTGGGGCTAGCTCAATCTGTATGAATTGTCCCTATATATTTATTTATTTATTTAATGTAGGCTATATTGTAAAAAAAATAGGGATCCTTAGCAAAGCCCGTGTGGAGCTGAGACGGGGCACTGCTCTTGGGTAAAGCACTTGTTCCGCCGACCAACTTGCATGCTCATTACACAAGTGATTGGTCAGTGTTTGATGTTTTAGTTCGAGGTTAAATTACTAAATTAGTCATAATGATGACATCAACCTATTCAGTTCCCACAACACGACAATATTTATCATTGTTGAATTTCGTTACCTTGTTAAGAAAATCATGGTCAGTCCTAATTTGATGATTTAGGAGTTGTTGTATTTAATTATGAATTTACCTGCCCTTGATTCATATGTTAAATAAACATTCGTCATAACTAGGCCATGAAGTGCAAACATATTTTTTCAAAACAAATCCGTAATCCGTCTGAATTGGAAAATTCAAATGCTTATCTCGTATTTCTTGAATCACTATGGCTATTGCTGAAATCTGTTTCAAGTAAATCCCAACTAAAATAAAAATACCCCATGTAAACTTCACCTGACTTTTCACCCCTTCATCACCAAATTTCAACCGAATCAGTTCAGCCGTTTTAACGTGAAGAGGTAACAGATAGAGAGAATTACTTTCGCATTTATTTTTATAGTTAAGGATATTATGTAAGTAAATGTTTGTTAGAAATTTCCACCTCCATTTCATTATCAGGCAGATTTCAGGTCAAGATTGTTGATATTACTGATTACAAATGACCAAATGGAATTTTCCTTATATACCGGTGTTCCCCAATGTTTGTCTTTCTTTAATAAATCTTTGGAATCATTGTAAAAATCTCTAATTATTTAATACCTTAGGATTATGGTATCATAGATCTTAATCTTACTAATTATGTGTTAGTTTGTGAGGATTTTATGTATGAATGTCTATTTAATTACTCTCTCATGCAAAACCGCTTCTCAGATCTCCTTAAAATTTTCCATGTAATCTAAAACCTGGGAATAATATATAGGATACTTTTTCTCCTAGAAAATATGTCAGTTCCTGCAGTGTTTAACGTTAAGTGCTGGTAAAAATACATAACGTTTATGTGAGCTAATTTAGATAAAATATGAATTTTTAGTCTATACCTGATGAGTAATATCTATATTTTATTCACTAACAGTGGGACAGCTTTTTCTAATAAATAATTCAATATCATTTAAATTACATTGACTTAGTTCAATGTAGCAATATGCACTTACTCATCACTTGTTAGTTATAGAGCTTCACAATTGTCAGTGTGGCTAAGTTAATTATTGGCGACCTTATGCCCCCGCCGTGGAAAACGAGGGCAAGACACTTTAAATGCGCATCTATCTGCTCGCTTGGGAAGTCGTGAACAATATCATGCTGTTTTCAAAATAATACATACCATAACGCAGAACCGAAAATAATAAAACGTAAATTTTATAAACACATTTTATTCAAATTATTGCTTAATAATTAACCTTTACACTTATGCTATTGGTGTCAAAATACTTTGGTGTTGCAGCTTTTTTTTTGGTTTCACATCACAATCATTCCGTCACATTAACGTCCGAATCACTTGGAATCACATCACGAGGGGTCGGGACCCCAACGGCGACTCCGCCCCCGATCCGCAGACAGGCCAGCGTCTCGTGCCTCGGGCTGACGACCTGCTGGCTTCGGAGAGCTTCATATCTTCATCCCAATCGTACTGACAAGTAGATCAAGGCTCCTCATCCTCTGACAGGGAAGGTAGAGCCAGCTGGCGGCGCATCCTCTCGCGACGTTGAGGCGACAATGACTTCTGCCTCCTTAACCCTTGATGAAGGATGTAGGACTTGGGCTCCGGCTCGTAGGCCTCCACCTCAGAGTCGTCTTCAACCAGCGCAGGCAGGGAGGTGCAGCACTGTTTCTGCCGTCTGCAATCCATGTTGCATTCGTCCCGGCGTGACTTGGTAATCGCCGGGTACACATCAGCGTATAGAGCGGCGACAGTTTCTAGTTTAACAACCATTGTTATGATAAAAGTTTAATAATATTCCTCTGATAACGTGCGTTCACTGCGAGCGTTTTCCGTGGAGTGCGGGGCGGCGGTCCTCCGCCCGTATTTATACGCTCGACGCGCGTCGTAAATTGGTTTGTGTGCAGTCCGTCTGGCGTCACGACGTAGGGTCGGCGTCGACTCGCGAACCTGCGCTTTTCCCAGACCGACGATAATGGTGAATTTGTCTCGCGAAATATGTCCAATTAAGGCGCCATTGTTTCGTGTTCGTCACATGACCGTATCATGTTGCCCTGGAGTTTCTTGCGACAGAGTCATGATTGAATCGGCGTCGAATTGTCTTTCAATTAAATGTGCTTCGTTCTCATTATCGACCAATTCAGCATTCTCACTCGTCTATTCGCAGCCTTCACAATTTACTATCACGCACTGGCGTCATGATGATTTCTATTGTTTTCTTTGAGTCAAAGGTAAACGTTTGTTTCATTATCAACAGTTGTAACCTGTTTTTAAATTAAATGTAATATTGAAATTATGAATGAACTAGCGTCCCGTCCCAGCGTATTATCAACATCGGGACGATATGGAATAATGTTAACTATTTAACATAGGATTTTTTTAAAGTGGTACTATTTTATAAAGAGGTTCATTTTGCGACATAATCAAGAGATTAGGACAGTATTTTCCAAAATTTCATACTACCGGTAAACGTCCTACATATAGAGCTGAAATTTTGCACAGAGAGAGATTTCTCTATATGCCACAGTCGTTACAGTTAAAATCACTTTTGACTAAAAAAATAAAATTTTCCGTGACCTTGTTACTTTTTATGTGACTCCGTGAATGATTGTGAAATTTTGACTGAAAGTTTGAATTTTAAATAAGGGAAAACTACTTAAGACCAAGAAAAAGGTCAGAATTATTTTTGACTGCGAAAATCATTTTTCACTAAGACGTTGGTCGAATCAAAACCACCTTTGCCTGATTTTTGCAGTCAAAGGTGAGCGGCTATGAATTTTGTTGACTATACTAGTCGCCAAAAAGGCTGACTCGCGCTAAAGTTTAACGAAGTTCGAAATACTTCGAAAGTGACACTTATTACTGAGTGCACAACGAAATCGATTTTCAATTTGTTTTATAAGCTGGGAGTCGCGTTGTTGAACAGAAACAAGCAATAAGGTTATTTTTGAAGTGAAAACTTCTTTCACTTTTTTTATATGGGTAAAAAATGTTACACTCGCGTCAGATCCATAGCCTGATCGAAAAGCGTAAGATTCCCTAACCATTCCAAAATATTCAAAAATGCACAACGTTGATGTTTAAGTTTTCACTTCTGCCGGCACTCCCGGAGTGCAACCCGTACTTTTTAGATTGCGGCTTCGATCACATACCTAATATAAAAGCTACGGAAAAGCAATATCTCTTAATATAACATTTAAATGAATATTTGTATCCGTGAACTTTATCAATGAACGGTTCAGCTAATGCCTATTGCCTACATAAGTCTGTATTTTTGGCACGGCAAATGTCTGATACCCTGGAGCCGATCGATAAGCGGTTATTACTGAGCGGATATCTACGGGTTTATGTTCATAGTCTCATTTTCATCGCACTGACCTCAATTTGTTCAACATGTATGTAATAGATAGATGCCAGTGATTTGGCGCTTTACAATTTTTTTATCCTTCTTTTGTCATTAATAGATATACCTATAGCCAATGTCACTCACAAACACATGGCTTTCTATTGGTAAAATAATTTTCAAAATGGAGTCAATAGAACTAGAGATTACCCTTTACAACCCTACAAACTTCATAACATCGAGGTATATGCTTTATAATTATATTGGTATAGACTAGCTGACCCAGCGAATTGTTTCACCTTAGAGGCACTACCCTACCCTACCCTTTATACCTTCCCTGGACTTCCACGATTTCAAGACTAAAATTAGCCAAATCGGTTCAGCCGTTCTCGAGTTTATCGAGACTACCGAACTGCAATTCATTTTAAAAAGCTTTTATTATATATGTAAATAAGACAATAATAATATAAATACCTATGTTTGTAAGGATGTATGTAGCTTTAAAGATCTTTATATGAAGGTTTTTACATAGTTATATAATAAGCACTAATTTAACTCTAGAAATAATAATGAAATTATTATCTAAAAGTTGTTTGTCGATTTGCAAATGAAAACATTATGAATTCCTGTGATCAAACTGCTTCAATAAAAACAACTTCTTGTAAATATAAATATTTGTCCGTTTTTATCCATCGACCATATTGTAGGAAAGAGGTAATCACGTTTATAATAATAGATTTTGGTATTACCAGCTTCGTTTCCGAGATACTAATTATTTTCCCTGTAGATTTCCACTCTATATTTTTGCAGAAAAGTATTGAGTCTTCGATACACAAATAAATAGTAGTAATCTATCTAGTAATGTAATGACTAGGTACGTAGGTGGGCACAGTGTGGAGTGATCCTCCACCTGATGGAGCGATGATGTCCCGAAAAGTTGTGAAGGTTGTCGATGGATGCAGGTTGGGATTTAGGTTTGACGCAAATGGCTTTCTAGACATTGTGACGGTCTCATATGTTGACGGTCCTCACGACACAAACCACAACAGTTCAAAAATATTGTCAAAATTAACTTTGATTTGACCAAGACTTTTATTAATCAAAAGAATTTTCACTTTGATAGTGAGCTGTACACCATTTGAACTTAATGACACGATAAATAACGTTACAGTCAAACTCAAATAAATATGGAATACAGATTAAAATATGTGTTTCTGAAACTGGTAAGTTTGGAAAATCTATGTAAATTCTAGGTATTTTGAGAGAGGTAGGGCTCAGCGGAAAATCGGAGCAACCCTGGGGAAGGACCTCCACCTTGCAGAAGATCGTAGCCAAATAGCATTCTCGGTCTCGGCCGCTCGGCCATGTTGTGTTCCTACGGTGAGTAAGGTCTCCAGAGCTCCACGGGGTTGGAAGGGTTGGCAACGCGTGAGTGATACCCCCGGTATTGCAAACGTCTATAGGCTACGGTGATGCTTACCATCAGGCGGGGCGGGCCGTATGCTTGTTTAAAAGTAAATCTATTATTTTATTGTTTTGTTCTATACTATGTCAATTAATATCAAATTTACATTTGACATATTTTTTTACTATACAATTTGACACTTGACTCTCAAGTTCTCTACTTTTCTCATTTCGATAGTAAGTATGTACTTATTAAGTATGTTTTCCTTGTAATTCAAAATGATATGAGTGGGTGCAAAACCATACACGTGCCATGTTCCTTTAAAATATCAACTTCTAGTGGAGAGCTCTGGAGACCTTACTCACCGGAGGAACACAACATGGCCGTAGAACAGAAGTGTATTGAAGTCAAGGAACGTAGAGTAAATTTTTCACAGTATTTTATAGTCAGGCAGTGAAAAACACTTGTAATGTATCTATGTTAATTTAATGTCACGTCTATGTACCAAATTTTAAGAAAAAGACATTTAACAATATTTTTTATAACAACACATACCTAAGACAAACATTCTTACAAATTTTCTTTGAATTTAAGAGCTCTCTTGTCGGCGTAGCAGTCTCCATTTCTCTCTTTCCTGTGCCATTCTTACAAATAGCATTCATGATAATAATATAATTCTATCGAGCATAACAACAATCTGTTTGACGGCATTGCAAGTAAATAAAGTTCATTGTTAATCCATTTACAATATTTACATGATTATAAAAAAGGTTTATGTAAATATAGGTGCGCAAGATCTGACGCCATAGTCATAGTAATTTGACATGGCTGACACACATACACCTCCAAGGATGACTCAAAACAATATTCAAAACCAAACAATAAACATTCAATAATGTACAAATAAACAGTAGTTATTACAAGTCATTGTATTACGTGTGCATGTTGCTCAATAGGTTTACAGAAACATAAGAATTTAGGTAAGAAACGTTCAAATCGAAAAAGAAATTGATTAATATGATAAAACCAGCGTATCTATTCTCGAAACAAAAAAAAAGAAATAAAATTATATTAATGGAAAAATTGGTGTATTATTTAAAACCACTTTAAAAGAAAATATGAAAAACTGAGAAAACCCGCGCAATTTCGTTCGCGTGTATCCCGCTTTGCCGTGGGAATTTCGGAAAATCCTTTCTTATCGGATGCCCTCATCATACAAAGAACCCACCCTCCAAGTTTCAGGTCTCTACGTTCAGCAGTTTTGGGCTATGCCTTGAGACAGACAGACAAAGTTTTTTCATATGGATTTTACCAGATTGGTAGAGAAATGAAAAACAGGGCGAGAAAACCAAGTGAATGACATAGGAAAAAATATGATTTAGACAATATATATATTTTTTTTTTCCATTTACAATGTTAAGATGTCGTATAAAAAGGAGTTCTGTTACCACAGACCATCCACAGACTATGGAACTTGCTAGGTACAAAATATATAACATAAGCTTGTTTACTACATCATTAAAAAATGAATGGACGCAAAAATGTCGGAATGTCGATGTCGGAAAAGACACATTAAATACACACGCAATACACGTCACAGGAAAAAATGCATCGATAAATATGATATGAAAAAAACCATGAATATAATCAATAAATATTAAGGAAGTATATTATACAGGAAAACAAGTTCAGTTTCCCTTTGAGTATAGTAAATATTTAGTTTTCCTCAAACAAACTATTCCATGAATAACGTTTCCACATTCATTGCCTTGACATGAAATATCTGTGAATAGTCTGAATTATCTGAGTTAATGAAACTATTTTGTTTTGTTCACTGTCTAGTGGTCTGATATCAGAATGACCTGAACTGATTTAATCGACGTTTACTATAAAGACGGGCCCGATATTAAGTTTCGAATGACGTGTGACCTTAGGTCTGCTTTCCATCTGGGTTGTGGAGGTTGCATTGGTTAAAGTGTAAAGTGACTTTAAAATATACTTTCTCTGAAGAAATATCTTTCTTCGGCGACTTGACTCAGAGACTGTATACTGAGTCGAGACATGAATACGCTGCTTTGAATATATGTACAACACCAATATATATATATATATATATAGGGACAATTCATACAGATTGAGCTAGCCGCAAAGTAAGTTCGAAACTTGTGTTATGGGATACTAACTCAACGATATTATATTTTATAACAAATACATATATAGATAAACATCCAAGACCCGAGGCCAATCAGAAAAAGTTCGTTTTTCATCATGACCCGACCGGGGATCGAACCCGGGACCTCCTGGGTGGCGGTCTGGCGTGGTAACCATTACGCCACGGAGGTCGTCAAACCAATAACCAATACGTTGCTGCTTTTTACCGAGGGATGCTCGTATCTCGGCCTAGGATGACACTGGTAGATATAGACAGATAGATACTTTATTTGCAATACACATAAAACGGCAGGAGGAAATATTATATTACATTGATATCTTACATAGACGAAGGTCGAACGGGAAAGACAAAAAATTATTTGACTCTTGGTGACATCGGTTGACGGTAAATTTTTAAATGAGAGTTGAGTCATCCTGTCTTATTCCCACTATATCAATCACTAGAATAGTATTTACAATAATCTATTTACCTACATACATTATCGAACTGCGTAATAATTGTAAATAATATTTTCTTACTGATAACGACTGTCGCCAGGTTGTGTAGTCATAACAAGATATAGATATCTTAACAGTAAGCGGATTAATTAACATTTTAATATCAGATTACAATCAAAGAAAGTATTGCCAAATTTTAATTTGTTTTAATTTTTACTTTTAATTAAAAATTAATCGCTGAAGTTCTGTACGCGGATAGTGTTTTACTTTGTACAGTGTTATCTCACATACTATGTCTTTTATTTTATTCTATTTTCTATTTTACTTTGAGCTCCCTTGTTTCCACTTTTCTCCTTACTTTCATCCTTTACGTTATGCGGTATGACATAAAATATCTCAATGCATAAACCTAATATTTTCCTCTTTTCTTACAAAAATAAAACGCAAATACGCAGAAAGAAAATGCCAAGAGCAAGAATTCTTTGAAAAGCCGAACAAAATAAAAACGTCTCGTTAAAATGTAAGACATCTATTTTAAAAACAAAAGACTTTATTGAGAACGATGACCACGGAAAACTAAGAAACTCGATTAAGTCTTAACACCCGTATTTATAAAGAAGTAAACGTGGTTACTTGAGTAAAAGTAATTACTCAAGTAACGATTTTCATTCTATAGTTTAGTAATTGCGTGAAGTTAGAACTGTCAAAAGTTAGAATTCTCAGCCAAGTAATAGTCACCATTTCCTTTACTTAAGACTTGAGAACACGCTAGAATACGTCAATTTTGCGTTTATTGTGAGGTTATTTTGTTAGTTATATTATTATGGAAAGCATCGAAGCGACTTTTGCTATTGTAGACGATGTCGATACATTAGGGGAGATCGAAGTTGCTGAGCCTAGAAATCCCAAAATTTACTTTCGTGATTTGGATCCATATTATGATTATTCGAAAGATAATTTTAAAAAGAGATTTCGCTTCTCCAAATGTGTTGTGATGAACGTGATTTTACCAAGAATTACTGATTCATTACAAGCAGAGACTCAAAGAGGGCTTCCTATCAGTCCACTGTGCCAGATGCTAATTGCTTTACGTTTTTATGCTACTGGTAGTTTCTAAATTGTATGTGGAGACATCATGCACATTTCCCAATCCACGGTGTGCCATATACTGAAGAGAGTTAGTCATACATTGGCTTTGTTAATGCAAGATTTCATTAAGTTTCCTGCCAATTTAAGGAAAACAAAGGAAAACTTTGAAAGACTTGGTACCATAGGAAGAACACAAACCAAGTTTAAAAAATGAACACCTTAAATTGAAGGGATTATAATTGTCTCAAACGTTTCATTTCCACAAGCATTCCTTTCAAAGAAAATTAGTTTATCTAAAAGTTTTAAAAAAATAGTTAAATTAGTTTGTATAACGATAATCTTATCAGAATTACATTGTAAAATATGATTAATGTAATATTTACTTAATCTATGCAATTCTATGTGGAAACAATCTAGACCTGACCATATTATCTATTCTGTGACCTGACGTTTGCCTTCTCATGAAACGATACGCAGCAACGAAGTGTTGCCAGTGAGAAACAACTATCAAGCGTCGACTTTTACTTAAGCAATTGCTTAAATAAGTAACGTACATTACTTGACTATAGAATAAGATTTGGTACTTAAGAATTCTAGCCTCAAGTAATGACTTAATTAAGTAATTGCTTAGTTGCCTACCCATGTGCCAATGTGGGCACCCTCCTTGACTCCGAGATCCTCAGAGTCGCGATAGGCCTTCGTCTTGGTGCCCAGGTTTGTATTCCACATAGATGTCCTTGTGGCACAATGGTGAACGCATTGGGACACCACGGGCTTTCTTGTACCAGAAGCGCCGGCCGCCTGTCGCGTCACGCTTCTATCAACGACATAATCCGTCGGTCTCTCGTCACTGTCAACGTGCCTGCTATTCTTGAGCCGAACGGCATCGCACGTGACGATGGTAAGAGGCCAGACGGAATGTCCCTCGTACCGTGGAGTATGGGACGGGCCTTGGTGTGGGACGCGACATGCGTTGACACACTTGCCCCGTCACATCTTCACGGTACGAGTAGGAGTGCGGGAGCGGCGGCGGAGTCCGCCGAGAAACTAAAAGCCACAAAATATCAGCAGCTGACTGGTTCCTACGATTTTGTGGCTTTTGGTGTAGAAACATTAGGCCCGTGGGGTACCAGTGCGTTGTCCTTTTTTAGGGACATCGCAAAAAGGCTGCGACAAACCACTGGTGACCCAAAGGCTGGCAGTTACTTCGCTCAACGGATATCTATCGCCGTTCAGCGAGGTAACGCTGCTAGCATTTTGGGCACCCTGCCACAGGGACCATGTCTTTTTAATGCTTAGTTTTAGTTTTTATTGTTAGTTTAGTTTTTAATTTTTATTGTTAGTTTAGTTTTAATTAATTTTATTGAATTTCATATTATTTAATTATGTATTTTACCAATAAAGATTTTTTAATTATATTGTTTACAAGTGGCCAGTTCTAAAAACTTTCAGTGTCGCCCTCGTATCAACTATTGCTTAGTAACAAGTAATTACTTCTTTATAAATACGGGTGTTAACACCTATTTTACTTTAACTAAGGCTCCCTTTACCCGTGAAAAGGCAATTTCCAAAATACACGAGACCTTTATACTAAATCATTTAAAAAACAAGATAAGACGGCGACATATTCCAAAATATATCATCAAATAAAATTCCGTCCATAAATTACTTTACAAACATAATGGCCATCACTTCGGATATGTAGCCTCGTCAAATAAACTGATTTTTCCGACAGTTCTTGTATGTTTTTGACAGCTTTCTTGAGTGGGTGGGTCATTTATGAAATGAGCTAATTCGACCGGGGACGTACCTTCACACAAAATATTGACGTGATAAGCAATGCGTTTCATTCCGTGACTGTGAGATAGAAGATCCGAAATCACAACAAACCTTTTCTGTCCCTTTCTCTTAATTCCATATCATAGTGTGAAGACACGCAAATTTTTACAGCTTTCAAGTTTCAAGTATTAAGCGTTTCTGTGTTAAACAGATACACATGGCAACTAGGGATTCTTGTTTAAAACGTGTACAATGTAATTTTTTAAATTCGTATTAAAAAATCGGCTTCTTTAGTCGCCTTAAAAACGAGATTAACGTTCGCGCCGCTTGCCGTGAAATGGGCGCGTCAATCAAGCGGCACCGATTTACTCGGAAAATCGTATTTTCAAGGAAAACATCGTCTTTTGGCCGACGGCGCTCGCTTGGCGTCAGCCCAAAGTGTATAACATTTACCTGTTACAATAATAAATACAAATTACTGCGAACTATCATACCTTATTTTAATAGTTTCCTAGATACGAATACACTTGACTGTACAGAAATGAAGTTACAAAGGTAGAAGACAAAGGAAAGTGAAGACAAGGTAAGACGAAAAGCTAGTCCACACTCTAGTTTTCTTCACTTCGCGAGAATGTAGAACCATATAGATAGAGAAGTTACCATAATAGCTAGAGTTAGCTAACCCGCGGAACTTCGTTTGCGTAGCGTGAGGACATAATAGCCTTAGGTCTTTCCTTAGGTCGTCTGACCACCTTGTGGTAGGCCGTCCTATGCTGCGTTTTCCGGTACGTGCCATTCCACAATCTTCACAGCGGCCATCGGTTTTACTAATGATTAATTACTTGCTAATTCGTTGAGGGGGAATACAAGCTTCCGCGTTTTAAGCAAATTCACCATAAATAAATATTCGGAGCAGCTCGTCTGGAGAAGGACCTTCACCTAGAACATCGTAGCCAAATAGCATTGATCTCGGCCATGTTGTGTTTCTACGGTAGTAAAGTTTCCAGAGCTCCACTTTTTACAGGGTCGGCAACGCGCCAGTGATACCCCGGTGTTGTAACTTGCAAGCTTCCATAAGCTACGGTGACTGCTCACCATCAGGCGGGCCGTATGCTTGTTTGCCGCATAGAAAAATAAAACCATATTAATTAATATGGAAATTCATCTCTCTATACGTAAAAGAAAATTTATTAACGTTATGTATTATTTTTGGTATAATTTGTCGGCATTCAACTCTTGCGCACGTGAAACAAACATTGCTTACGCACATACCATTGAATATTTGAGACCTGAATATATACCTACTTGTTAGTTTGTTTGTCATTGTCTGAGTTTTATGTTAAAATACGCACATTACTTATTTCCAGTAACAAACGTAAGTTTTACTTTGCACTTGTTTGTTGACGTGCTAACGAAACGTGATTACTATACATAGATACTACTAACATATCACACATTTTGCAGCCCTTAGGGTTACACAAAAAGCATAAGTACCTATCTACACAATATTGCAACTAGTTGATAGGACAATCATTATTCAAAATTGATCCCCGTCGACCAATCAGTTATGCGTGTCAATTAATCGGCGGGTAACAAGGTTTTTATTTAAGTCATAGAAACATTGGGTCAACTCGACCTGCAAAGTACCACCGTCTATAGAATATCAACGTGAAGCAGAGATGAGATTCGTTCGGTAAAAGAACCTTTTCCTATCCCTTCCTTAAGTTGTTAAGAAGGGAAGTCCTTTCAATACTTCCTACTCCGACTATCTTCTTTCTGATTAAATTCGTTGTGAGTTCCAAGACAGTTGTAGTTTTCTCCTCCGGGACGTCAATAAGCTTCATCGCTTATTGTCAATCTGAGGTCGCCGTTGTTGATCCTGGCTACACAGGAGACACATAGGTGGGAATGTGTGGTGGGCTTGTCCCGAATCCCTTCCTTATTTCCATTCTTGCTGCAGTCAAAGCATTGGTAGCTAGCGCCTCTGGTGTTTAGTATAAGCATATGATAAGTAAAATAACCAGAGGGTATAAGTAACCATTTTCCAACAAATAGACCGCTTGCTTGTTTGCTTACTGTCATAAAAAAGCAATTAAAAACTCTATGGAGTCACACGACATATCTCAAGAACATGCAAATTGACGATTGTGCATAACTTAGCCATTTTTGTTAGCACAAATCTCATCTAACTCTTGCAAGTACATAATGATTTAAGTACTATTTTATTTCACAAAGAACAAGGATGTATAGTTAAATCTGCACCGTCACAGTTCATCACAATAGTTAAACAACTAACGTTGCGCAACTAAATTCTTTTGATAACCCAACACGAGCTATTATGTTGTTTTGAATTAAGAGAAGATAATTACAAGTTTCGATTATTTCGTCATTCTTTTATCGTATGACGTTCTTGCTGGCTACGTGCAGGAAGAATCTGCTTCATCACTTGCTACATCTTAGAGAAAATCTAAAAAAAGCTGACAAATCTTTCAACAATCTTTAAATTTATCTCCGACCTCCGTGGCGTAATGGTTACCACGCCGGACCGCCACCCAGGAGGTCCCAGGTTCGATTCCGGTCGGGTCATGATGAAAAACGAATTTTTTCTGATTGGCCTCGGGTCTGGGATGTTTACAATACAATACAAAAATACTCTTTATTGCACCAAACATAAATTACAATGTACGGACATACAATTCAGAAGTACAATAGTAGTTTATTTATACATTTGTTATAAAATATGGTATTGTTGAGTTAGTATCCCATAACACAAGTTTCGAACTTACTTTGGGGCTAGCTCAATCTGTGTGATTTGTTCGTATATATTTATTTTTATCTCTAACTGGAATAGGAGTACGACTAGGAGTTCGGGAGCGGAGTCCGCCGAGAAATATTGCCAACTGACCGGCTCTTAAGATTTCGTGGCTTTTGGTGTAGAAACCTTAGGCCCGTTGGGTCCTAACCCAGTACATTGTCCTTTTTTAAGCACATCGCCAAACGCCTGCGTTTTACAGGTGATCTAAAAGATGGCAGTTACTGCTCTTTCTTCTGGGGCGGCAATGGAAGAGGAAGGTCGAACGAGAATCACTTACTTGATGGTGAAGAAAAACATTTAAAAGAAATCTTCACATTCAGATTTATTTATATACTTAAAAGAATTTATAGGTAATCTGGACACAACACTCCGTGTTCAATCTTGATTATATTTGATAACTGTATGACTGTTCTAGTTTTTAATTTCAAAAAGTCAATGTTGTTTATTCTTTGGCTCTTTTGAATCTAATGGGAGAGCCCTAAATATCACATCTTATTCCGAAATTTCCATTATAAAGGGAATTTAAAAACGGAATGACACAGGTAATTAATACCACGGCATACAATTCTCTAGTAATTAACTATTGATTACGTTTAGATTACGTAATCTAATCCTACGTGTATCTGACGTAATGTGTGACGAGAAATTTATGCTTCGTGGACTGTGACATGGCGTAGTAAAGTATTGTGACGTATCGACACACATTGATTACCATAATATGCAAACTAAATGAGAAAATAATTTCTAGATAAGTGGATTCTTTATCTATGATAAACTAATCTGTCCTGTCTACTAGCTAACTAATAATCCTGTCTACTAGCTGTCTCCCATACTGTTAGAATGTTTTACGCAATGTTCATAGACCGGATTGACGAAAACGTTCCAACTTCTGTGGAGAGTTCTCAGCAGTTTATCAAAATACTAGCAAAATGAACCCGGTCTAGGTAATGAGAGTTCTCAGCGTTTATAATACTAACAAATGAGATGGCAAAATGTTTGCCCCGAGCGGGAATCGAACGTGCCGTCTGGTGCCGAACTTGCCGAAGGTAGCATCTATCAACGCACCACCGAAATGTCATATTACACTAACATTATAAATAAAAGTAGTAAACAACAGCTCACAGCATTAGGTCCCGATCCCAATCTATATATATAAAAGGAGAAGCTGACTGACTGACTGACTATCAACGCAGGGCCTAAACTATAAGGGTTAGAAACTTGAAATTTTGGACAGGGGTTCCTTTTATAACGTAGGGGTGCACTAAGAAAGGATTTTTCAAAATTCCCACGGGAAAGCGAGACATACGCAAACGAAGTTGCGCGGGTTTCGCTAATAGTAATATAAAATCGACCTTCACTTGATTTGTCATCTCTCAAGACTATGATATTTATGAAAATCAAGGCCTGAGTACTTAGTACAAGTTTTTTGATCACATTCGAACATGTCAACGTTTACAAGCCGACTGAATTGAAAAATAAGTTTCATATTGTTAATTTACTAGATGCATGTTACATATCCAAATTAGCCGGGTTACTCACTTCAAAATGTGAGTAAGTAAGACACATAATTTTGAAATGTTACACGCGTCTTATAAATTCGAAACATGAGAATTATTCTCTATTTGGTCGGTTTATTTACGTTGACATGATAGGAAGTGACCAAAAAAACTCGTACTAAGCACTCTGAATCATAATGATATAAGTATTACACAATATTAAACACTGTAAATTCCAAATTGCTTTTAAATAACAGAATTCATTTTCAATTTTCCACGTGCTATTTTCGTGTTTGGATATACCAAAAATAAACTACACCGGTTGTTATCAACCACAAATTACACCTCGGATTAGCTTCTACGTAACACAATGTGCTAAATCTACCACGTAAACAGTTCAGTGACGTAAACGTAAGATCCGCCAAAATACGCATACTCTCTTTGTGGTCACACCCACTTAAAATTTAATTTAATCTTAATTTAATTGTTTAATAAGTGTTGTTGAGTACTTATTGGCTTGGTTAAGTTTAAATACCAGTCTTTTACTTCTTATTGATATAGTAAACTTTAATATTAGCGACTAGCTGATGCCCACGGTTTTACCCGCAAAATTCCATTTGTTCCCGGAATAAAAACTATCCTGTGTATTAATACAGATTATAAACTACCCGTATATAAAATTTCAATCAAATCTATCAAGCCGTTATTGCTTGAAAGAGAAAAAACACCAATACATCCTCACAAACTCGCTTTTATAATACTAGTATATTTATTTATGCGCAGCATCTAAAACAGACTTTTGATCAAATCCTACGGGAATCGCGTACTTTTCGGGATAAAGTGGCAGAGCAATTGAGAGTTCCGGTCGCCCAACTCATTCCCTATCCCCTCTTTCCCCCTCCTTCTTTCCCTTCCGGTCCTCCTTCCTTTCCTCCAACTTCCTTGGTGGACAACGCATTGGTATCGCCCCTGGTGTTACTGATGTCCATAGGCGGCGGTGACCGCTTTCCATCAGGTGGCCCGCTTGCTTGTTTGTCTACTGTATGACATAAAAAAATAAAATAAAATAAAAAAAGTACCCTATGTGTTAATCAAATGTATCAGCTACCTACATACCAAATATCATAAAGTATCATAAATTACATATATCTGATAATACCAAATATCATAAAGGCTAGTTCACACATCTCAGTAAAGTCACAGTTTCCGATACAGTACCGGCACAGTGCAAAATATTATTTCATACATTCTCTATGAACGTATCCCCCACTTGTCAGTGTCAGTGACGACACAGTGCAGGGGAAACGCCAGGCCGATCAGAAAAAGTTCGTTTTTCATCATGATCCGACCGGATGATGACGATTTTCAGTCAGTCAATCTTTCAGCCTCAGGATAAAGTATTTAATTTTTATGTCATATTTTTACATTTTACACCTTGTAGGCATATACGGCGGTCCGTTTTACATTCATAGGTATATAGGGATTAAACAATACATATCATTAAGCGTAAACAATAAGTTTTAATTGCTGTTATTGAAGTCACTTTACGAGTAGGTCATGTATACAATATAAACAAATTCAATAGTAATTTTCCATTGGCTAAACCAGATATTTATTAGGAAACTAACCAACATACTATGTAGTAATCTTGTTTGTTTATTCAATTACATATATCTGATAAACTTATTTACTATGTTATCAATAGGATTATCTAGACTACTGTAGATAACAAATAACATACTAATAGGAAGGGCTGACCTATCACATCTGTAGACCTCCATGGATGTTTTAAAAAAAATTGCGACGCGCAAAAATTTCACAGTTTAAGAAACAATTGAAAATCGATGGTTATAACTGAGTAATATACTATTGTATGAGTTTCGAACTTCCATTTATGACTGCGCGAGCCAGGAGAATTGGCGACCAGTATAATAGCCATTTATTCATTGTTTTTGGGATGCTTAAGAGCACTCACAAAAGGATGTTTCAAAATTTCCATTCGTAGGTGAATAAAAATTCGGCGAAAGTTTTCATAATTTTTCCCGTTCGTGTAAACGTAAGAAAAACTAATCTGCTACTTGGACAAATACTCTTGTTCATCTTTGCAACGCATCCTACGATATTTTGAACGCATAGAAACTTATGATGACATGCAGGATGAAGGAACAAATGTTGTGAGGATGCAGCTCTAGACGATAAACGAAGAAGGTAGAGGAAGGTCTCGAAATGCCGAATAAACACAGCTAATAGCTGAGCTACAGTATTATAGTATCTGTGGCCGAGCTATCCATTTCGCACAAGATCGGAACAGATGTATGAAAACTTGGCTAAGTTGCGTCGGAAACACAAAATTTATACAAAACAAACAATAATTTGAAGAAAGACATCGGGAAATCGATATTGTAAAAACAAAACAATTACAAACATGTTTTTAACTTGCATTAATCGATTCAAAACAACAAATTGCGTCAAATATGACTCGGAAACTTTATTTTTCACTAAAAGATTTTCTGTACAATTGTGAAATGGATATTTACAAAAACAATACAGACAAATGGTTTCGTGGAAACAAATCTGTTTCAAAATGTAACATCATTAAAATAGAATACTATGCAAATTATATAAGTAATGGAACTTACAAAAGAGGTAATTTCCCGTAAAATCGCTCTTTCATTACCGGTCGTTTTAGTAAATGTTCTAGGATACAACTGGATTGTTCAGCTATTCTACAATAGCGGACATCCGCTGTTTTAGCTGGGCTATCCTGCTTATACCAGTTCCCATGGCGATTTCTATGATAAAAACTACTCCATGTCTTGAATCTCTTATCATTCAGTAATATATTAATTCTTAAATAAGTAATTATCTTTTAATTAAAGCATGTTCTATATTCTCTTCTATAACTAAAAAAAACGCACGCTGGATGCAAGCCGCTGTCCAGCAGTGGACTTCTTCTGGCTGATGCGATGAGGAAAAGCAGGAAAATTGCTCTCTAAACTTTTATGATTAAATTATATGACCATGTACAAAGTATAAACGCGTGACCAATTAATCATCAGACAGTTTATTATAGGATCTTATCAATTGTAATAAAAATTCTATACCGTAATAAATTCATTGATCATTTAATAGCAGATATATTCAAGCAGTGAACCAATGGAAAGTTTTTACGGTGTGGCGCAGTATTAAACGGTCATTCTCAAATGAATATAGGTATTTTATGCGTTATCAATGGTCATTCGACCTTAGTTTTTATGACCGAGTATTTGATAACGTTAACGAAGCATGACGTACACAGTTAAAAGTATAAAAAAAACGCGGAATAGAAAAACATATTTTTTACGATTACAAGCGATAGTAACAATATAGAAATAGATTTGCACCAAAATACAAAATATTTTTATTCAAGCCATATTACATACTCTTTCGTATCGTCTTTCACATAATAGAAACTAGTTGGACTTGTTTAGTTGTCTATGACTGCAAGAGTTATCCGTGTTTGTTGATCAATGGCTAATTCTTTCACAAGTAGAAAGCTACATTATCAGGGAGTGACATAGGCTATAGCTTTTCCCGAAATTCAATGTGGTTCCCACGGGAACGGGTCCGGAACTTCACGCGGACGAAGTCGCGGGCAAAAAAGCTAACTGCTCAAGCAGTCCGTCTATGTCCGCTCACACATTATTTCTACTACAGAATTATCCTGTGACACTTATTTTAAATGTTATTAAACCTGTTTTTACATCTGTTACAGGTAAAATAACGTCTGTGAACGGACTGTAGTAACACCCAGGGGCGCTACGTTGTGCTTTACACTTGCACAATTTTGGCTCCTATGACATAGAACTTAAGAATGGTACAAAGTTCGATATGTAAAGGTCGACTTACTCTTGACTGTACAAGGAAGGGATAAGTATTTATTATATTTATCCTTGTTGTAAGCACTTGGACATAGATGTTTTCAAGAGGGACATTGTTACATTTATATTAATCAATAACAAACAATTCAATGTTAAAACCACAATTTATCATTATTATTTGAAGTTGTTACTATGTTTTTTAGTGCGATCACGTTGTTTGTAAACAAACTTTTTTTCCTACTAAAATAAATTAACTATATACTAAGGTTTGGATTCTACTCTCTTTTCACTTATTTATTAAAAATTAAATTAAAATTCGTTTAAACATGAAAATTTTTCAGTGTGTTGTTCAGCAGATGCAAGAACCCCATTAGCTGCTTCAGTTTGAGGTCGAGAATGTCGAAACAACACAAATACGTTGTTACTTTAAAATGATACCATGAATGAATACGTTGCATTTTACTTGACAATGTCTAACTTGCAAAGAAAGAATTCAGAAGCCTACTTTTTAAATATTTAAGTTACAAAGATTATGAATACAAACCATAATTTAAAAAAAGAGTATTTATTCCTTGCATACTCCCCGTTCACAGTTACTTTACCTATGATGGTTTAAAACACTCAAATTATCACAGGAATAAATTCTGTAGCAGAAATAATGTGTGAGCCGATATAGACGGACTCGAGCAGAGCCATTGATCAACATACATAGTCTGCGGTGACTGCTTACCATAAGGCGGCCGTATTATGCTTGTTTGTCAACTTAGTGGTATAAAAAAATACACGGATTGCTCTTATTTTGAGTGTTTTAAACCTGTCTTTACATCTGTCAGAGGTGAAATAACTGTGAACGGTCTTAGAGCAAAGGTTGTTACTGGAGTCAACCTTTGCTCTAAGACCGTTCTTGGGTGGGAATGTTTACTGGAGTCACAGGACAGGTAGATAAACACTTAAATAATCTTTTAATACTTACTTCCTAGAATATGTACAGGTAAGCGATAACATGGGTTTAATAATTTTAATCGAATGTTGATAATATTTCCAATAAACTTATTATCATTGTAATCTTGAGTCCTATTTTAACATCGATATTTTTAGCCACTTGACAAAAACAGGTAAGTATTTTTTATACCACTAAGGTGGCAAACAAGCATACGGCCCGCCTGATGGTAAGCAGTCCCGTAGCTTATGGACGCTTGCAACACCGTCACTCGCGCGTTGCCAACCCTCCCAAACCCCCTGGGGAGCTCGGAGACCTTAAACCCCTTCTACACGGGGCAATTTTTCACCCAATGTGACTAGATTGGCAATTGAATTATGTGGTGTGGATTTTAGAAAAATGAAATTGAAGGTCATCGGATGGTCGAGAGTGCCTGATTCGATTGGGTCTGATCAAATTGGGTGTGGACGCAAGTTGGCAAATTTTTCGACTTAGTCACCGTGCAGAGCGGATGTTTGCATTGTTGTGCGTATTGTTGTTTGTGGATTAAGGATGGACCATAAGGATAATGGCAACAAAGATGTGTCCATTCGTAGCGAACGGCAAATAATGGAGGAGATTTTCGATCTATACAAAGATTTGTCATGCCTGTGGGATTCGTCAAATCGTTTTATAAAAATAGGCAAGCGAGACAAAATTCATTAATCAAAATTCAATATTGCTCACTAAAATGGAAAACAATTGACAAAAATATCACTCTGGAGGTAGTGAAAAAACTAAAATTGGCGATCTTGTTTTGTACGTGTGGACGGTGTGGACGGATGATCAGATTGTAGCCAATTCAATTGGCAATCTAGTTGGGGGTTTTACTCTCACCGTAGGAACACAACATGGCCGAGACCAATGCTATTTGGCTACGATCTTCTGTAAGGTTTAGGTCCTTCCCCAGAGCCTGCTCCGATTTGAGCGGATTATCCGCTGTGCCGTACCTCTCTTAAAGTATTTTTTTATTACTTGGCACGATTGGCACGACTTATATTTTTTGGCACGATGCAACAGTACGAGCGGTCACTAGGTGGCGCCAATCTTTCCCATAAAAAAATTATAACGCGCTCGTATTCGAACGTGAGGTGAAAAATTCTTACTAAGCACTCTGAATGCTATCCTATCGTTGCCTATTGAAAAAGGCGATTAAAAAGATACGACAGGCTAATTCGAATAAAAATATCCCACTTCGACTTATTTATGTAAAATATGAACACCTTTATAAAGGCCACATGTCATACGCTTTCATTTAATTTGTAATATTTGTCTTGTATAGTTTCTAAACGCTTGCTACTGTAAATATTACACAATATTACATAGCACAGAGGTTTGATTTACGCTAACTATGTAGATAGAAGATTTCATAGTCTCTGGATTAGTTTTTATTTTTTATTTTATAGTACCATTTAAAGATTCATAGTTACAGTACGTCCCTGTCTAATAAAATATGAAAGTTAGTGAGTGTATTGGAGACATCTTGAAACCCGTGAAAGACATAACAATTTATATTTTTTTATCACGGTAATCACTCTCTCTAATATCACATGCGTGTGCTATTTTTGTCTATTGCATAAATCACTTCAGTGATCTGTGATCCACTCTTACTGGCAACCATTGAATCATATTCATTAATAAAATCCATGTAAACGATGATTCAACCTAGTATTACAATTTGTAATTTATTTGACAAGAAGAAGACGTATGTAAGAGCACATTTTATGAGTCATGTGTTATTACAATACATAAAATTTCTTGCCACACTTGCACACCCACGTGTTTTTATTGTACTAGTAAGAGCATCTGTATTCTTTACTTAGTTCGTTTATTCAGTGAAAATGTGACTTTCAAGGTGATTCTTCGTCATAATTTCATAGTTCGTCTATACGATGGAACACTACAATGAGCCATAATAAAATAAAAATATATTTGTTTTCCATCCACTACATATTATACAGGTACCGGTGACCACAGAAGACCAAGTTTCAAAAGTTGGGTGGACTGGAGTCTAAATTAGGAAAAGTCCTGAATTTCAGGACTATAGTACTTATCTAAATAACCTTAACAGCACATTAAAATTATTACAAGACTAATAACAAAAATAAAAACAATCTTAAAACATTTCGTCATCATTGTGTAGATGCTAGTAGCGGCGTATTATTTGGCTTGACGAAGGCGCGAAGAGGGTGCGTAGAGGCGCGTTTATTAACTTTGCTATGGCGTGTAGAAGTCGTAGCAGCGTGTGATGACTTGGCGATGGCGCGTAGAGGGCGTAGCATAGCAGCGTGTGATGGCTTGGCGATGGCGCGTACGTAGAGGGCGTAGCGTAGCAGCGTGTGATGGCTTAGCGATGGCGCGTAGAGGGCGTAGCGTAGCAGCGTGTGATGGCTTGGCGATAGCGTGTAGAGTTTTAAGTATATTTTAAAAGTTGTTATTAAAAAAATTGAATTGTCTTATTTTCAAATAAAACTTTAAAATTACGTAAATAAAAATATATATCACAAAATCTGACGTTGTTCATACAAAGCTAATTGTCGGAAAACCTGCCCTTTAGTAGATATAGGTATCAATAAATAACCATGTTGTACATTCTGCGATAACGAAATGTGCTGTTTACGCTTGCTATCACCGGCACCAGCGACTCTTGACCTTGTTGCCTCCTGCAGCTGGGAGAATGATTATTGATAGCAGATGCCCACAATTTTATACGTTATTTTTACTTTTATACAAAGACATATCAAATTATTTCCTTTAGCTATCACCATGGCTCAGATCGTTTTTTTTTATACCACACAGGTGGCAAACAAGCACACGGTCGGTCTGATGGTAAGCCGTCACCGTAACGCTTGCAATACCGGGGCTCGGGTTTGCAATAATTTTATAGTGGTTTATGTGTGTGTAAAATCGGTCATGCACACTAAAGTAATGTGCATGAACATTCATAGCCGAGTGCTCTTCGTGAAATAGAATATTGTACGTTATTTAATCCTTTTTTTGCCCGTGGTCTAATATGCTTTTTCATATCCTCCCCCCTTATCTCCCCAAAATTTGAAAGAAAGAAAAGTATTTTCATTCTAATGACTTAACATTGACTAAAATTTCGCATTTGGTTATGAGGTAGCGATGAAATATTAAAGCTGTAATAAGACTCTTTAAACCCATCGACGTCTTACTTAACTTTTCCAACTACGTCTGTACCGTTTCATTTTAGTAGCACAATCTGTTTACCTATTTACACAATGGTCATTTCGTTTTTAAGCAGAACACTGGCGCCGGTTGACATCTGACCTTGTTGTCCCACGGAGTGTTGCCAAGTGTTTTTTCTTCACTTGTTCAGATAACGGGTCTGTTATTTACATATCGGGTTGTTGCTTTTATATTTCCTTCCATTCATTCTTTTTTTTTCGTTGAGTCTGCATGCCTGCTGCATGCCAATAAACTGTTGTAGGGTGCTATTGGTTTTGCCTTTTCCGTAGTGCCTATTTAAATTATAACATTGAAAATAGTTTTAAAGCACATAATCTAATTGTTATCTTTTTAGTGGCGATTAGATGGAGGCACTTAATACACTATATTTCATTAATTTTACTCACAATTTCTGAATGGCTGATCCGGCCATTGTTCTGCAAAAATTGTGAAGACGGAAGAAATAAAATATATTTAATTATAAATATAATAAATTTATTAACAAGCATACACAATACAATATAGCAGGTACAGTGGCAGTGAGCAGCGCCCGCGGGACGGACGCCACATCTGTATCAACGGCGGAGGCTGCACGCCGACGACTTGGCGCGCTGAATCTTCTTCAATAACACCTGAAGTATACAAAAAGAAAATTCCATTCAATACTTCCCACTCTGTCTATTTTCTTTCTGATTAAATTCGTTGTGAGTTCCAAGACAGCTGTAGTTTCTCCCCGGAACGTCAATAAGCTTCATTGCTTATTGTCAATCTGAGGTCGCCATGATCCTGTCTATCTATACAAGGGACACGGCGCCGCGGCGGTGGGAACGTGTGGTGGGCTTGTCCCGATTCAAAAGAAAAACTTCGATACAAAAACAGTTTTATCTCTCTCAAAACTCACGCACTATCTCGCTCAATTCTTTTTTTGTATAAGTGAGACAGCGCTGAGGTTGTATGTAAGTGTTATTGTTAAAAGAATACGGGGGCCACCAGTTTTTTTTTCAGCAGCGGTAACAACTCTTTATCAAGTGGTCCGCTTGCTTATTTGTTTGCTGTATGGCTACATATAGATCGATGCCTGTATGACATAAAAAATAACACATTTCGCTAAATTGAACTCGAATAATTACATTCTGAAGTCTCGAGACTGATCACTAGTTGACTCGAGTCTCAAGACTTTAATACTGTGGAGTCTCCACAGTATTAAAGTCTTGAACCCAAACCCTAATTGAATACGAAGAATCACGTACGTCCAATTAGAGAAATGACTATAATATTGGCGATCTTTTTTATAACTTCACTATTCAGCTTCCTACCTACAAAATGAAAAACGAAAGAATGAATCTGTCTAGTAGATCTCTTAATTGATAGCATGAAAAAAACATGGTTTCCTAATTTCCGCTGTACAAAAGTGGATCAGACAGCTCTGCTACTAAACTTTAAATTATATTTTTTATTTTTATTTTTCACTAAACGTGTTTATTGTTTACAAATCCCTGTTGTTAAATGCCCCGGAAGAAACATAACTCATCGTAGCGCACTCAAAATAGATGGCACATCAACAAAGCAACATCAAAGAGTGACCTTCACTTTAATAGTTTCATAGTAAACCAATTTTATGATCTTACTACTACGCGAGATTTTACATTAAAAGAGAGTGAAAATTAAAAAAATACTACATTACTAAGAATACATTATTCTATTAACAAAAGAAGATTAGCTGTGTTTCATGCCCCAATTAAAAGAGCCATTACCTTGAAAACGATAATATCTCTAAAACCTGGACTTCGCCAATTCATTGACGTAGTTTTGTAGCTTTGAAGTTTTGAACCCCTCAAGAAGCACGTTTCGGTTACTATGTCGAATTACAAGTAACCCTATCCTGTAATTCGACATAGTAAGACTAATAGCAGCAAATATAATAACATAGATAATCATCATAATGAATTTGGTACTAGCCTGTAACAATATTTTATAAAATTTTACAAATAATAAAAAAAAAACGCACCCCTAGATCAAAACTCCGACAACTCAAAAGTTATTGTGTTAGGGCAAAAAATTCAGTAAAAACGTTGTTCTCTAAGGTTTAAAACCGACGATGAAACGCAACTGCAACGCAACTTCAACGAAACCCTTTTGAGATTTTGAGTTTCAATTGTTTTACATGAAACTAGTTTGCAACGCGTTTCAAACAGATTTCAAGAAGGTTGCGTCATGTGTGGTCCGTCAAAGGAGTCTATGATAGAAAGAAACTCAAATACAACTCAAAAGAAACTAGAAGTTTGAGTTTCATCACATTTGGGTTTCACCGTCTGTTTTGGATATAACTTTCTGCAAAACACCTTATTTTCAGTTCAAATCGAGATAAACTCGGACAACTCAAAATTTTTTTTTACAAGAAGTAACGCCTATTTATATCTTTTTTTGATCTCTCACGATTTTGAGTTGTCGAAGTTTTGATCTAGGGGTGCGAATGATAGCTAACATACCATATTATCATGATCAATCTGTTTCTGCTGTTTCTTTCTCATAACAGCAGCGGAAGATGACGGTTTCCTGGGAGACTGTTCTCGTGGCGGTATGGAAGACTTGCGGACATTTCTGGCGCTCATTATTTTCGACAATAGGATATGATTATGTCTCTCAATCTCCCTTAGCCTTGAATTCGTAAAAGACATGTTGATACGTCTGGTCGGTGGAACAGAGACAGACCTGGAAATTGATAAAGATTTTTCATAAAGTTCAGCTCATTGAGAACTTGTCTAAGGGCTAATTAGCGCGATTGATTGTGGACGCAATGTATTCATGCCACCATGTAGGTATGAATTAGCGCGAAAAGATTCGCTTTTTCTGAATAAGGTCTCGGGCATATTACCAGTTCTTGATTCTAAATCAATTTTATTAATCACCTATTTTACCACTGCTCGATTTGAAATCGAAAATTCACAATTTAATTTAGACATATTATTCTGACAGACATGTTATCAATAAGACAGATATATGCCATCTAGGTAAATAAATTATAAAACTTAGGAGCAATTGTTTTTCACCAAACACTTGTCAATTTATTAATTTTGCATACAAAGGTGCTAATAGCAGACTTATGAGTTGAGTTGAGAGGTGTATCGTGTCGCAACCAGGGGCGGCTGTACCTTAAGTGCGCTCGTGCACTGAACTACCAGATTTTAATACGTTCAGAAAAAAAAATGCTTTATAATCCGATTGACTATCTATTCAATATTAACGAAATTGTTACAAAACAATTTCAACTCTTGGCTAAAGTATTGTCTTATTTTCGCTTGTAAAGACAATTCGCCGTGCGCTAGGCCGTGCGCTAGGCCACGCGCACGCAAATACTCATACAACGTCTATGAAATACGAGTAAAACGCCTGGCGCGTGAGACAGAGATAGTGCAATAGAAAATGTATGGCAAAATTAGACAGCTCGCGTGCGCCGCACGCACGAGCCGGAGTTTACCGAGAGCCGGCGAACGAAAAACCGAGAGCGGACGGACGACCGCGTCGCGCGTTTGTTTTTGTTATTGTTTAGATTGTAATTTGTGATAGAATTATAAATTATAATAAACTAACTTATCGTTTTGTGTGTGGAACAGCTGTGTGACTAAATAGCTGTTAAAATGAGCATTAACTTTAACATTGACTTTATTAAAAGCAATAATAAAACTTTTCAACAAAAGATCGATTTAAAATCAGCTGGACCGCCCAGGCCATTTCTTAACTTGAAACAAGAGTGTAAATCGAAAAATAAATCATTTACGCGAAGTTTTAAAAGTGAAATGTATAACAGAAAGAAATGGCTGTGTGGATGTGAGCGTCTCAATACATTATTTTGTTTTGGGCTTTGTAAAGACAAAATGTTGTTTTATTGCAATTTCGAATTGTACTCAGTGAGCTGATAAAGTGCACCACCAGTGCCATGACCCACCAGCCGCCACTGGTCGCAACTCAATGATATTGGCTACATATACGTAAAGACACTCGTTACATTATCTAATTCTAGCCATTCTATAAAACCGACAAAACACACCACACCGAAGGTATAAATCTATTAAATACTATCTTACCCATAATCTGATCTTCCAGAAACAGATGCCCCTTTACTCGATATAGAAGACTGGCTTTTGGAATGTTTCACAGTAGACTGGCGACTCTTGACTGTTCTCTCGCTGGCTGACTTCTCCGATTTCGACTCTGTTTTAACCGATTCCTCTTCACCATCACTCTTGTCTTCTTCAAATTCATCAGAATATGCATCTTCTTCATCGTAAGGAGTAGGATTCTCCTCTTCAGATTCATAGACGCATGTTTCTACGCAGATGTTGGGTGGTCGCTTCATTGCATCAACGACACATCCCATCTCTGATAGTTCCTTTGACAACTCATCTACCTCGTTGTTATTCTCCTCTCTGTATAACTGTTTTGTTTTTTTCTTATTAGAGTCACCGGAGGAGTATTCTGTGTCTATATAACCACCGACTTCTACCAAACTCTCCCTGCGTGACATTGTGCTTTTGAAGCGTGCAATTATTTTGTTACAGCTAAAATATAATTGTTAATTACCAGTGTTATAATAGTGCTAAATGTCTATTGATTAAAAGAGTAAGTGTAACAATTTTGAAAATATTTCACTGGTGGGATTCGAACCCACGTCCTCTCAATATCTGGCCGAGTGCGACCTCAGATCTTACATTTCTTACGCTTGATAGTTTACATTTAGGTTTAATTTACAACAAATAGTTCAAATGAGTTTTGGATCTACATTCAAACACATAAATAAAAAGTTTTAGTACTAGTAAAGTTAAAACTCAATTTATAGGTACTTATCTAGTGTTGTAACTATAGGTAGGTATTCAGATCACAAGCAACAAAAAACTAAAGTACCTATTACTATTTATGTACTTAGTACTAGTTATACCTATAATAAAAATAAATAAATAAATATTAATTTTACAAAATGAACATGTAAATATTGGAAATAGTTTACTGTATTGTTTACTATCTAAAAGCTAAACTGTCCTTTTACTATTTAAACGCTAAAATATTAAAACGACCTAGTTTTCCAGTACCTTCACGAATTAATTAATTATAGAAAGCACACAATACAATAAAACACAAAAGAACAATTTCTAAAGTCTGATGACACTACAAAATATTATGACAAATTGTATTTTTTTAAACCTTACAGCTATTTTATCTGCTGTTATGCACTGCCAGTATTATTATCTTTCTTCTTTGTTGTTTTTAAACAATAAATTTTTGATTCTATTGATCAAAATAGCAATAAATAATCAGAAATCAATAAAAACTTAGCGACGGCCAAACAAATAACGCGCTCTTTGATGGTTCAGTTTGATATCCGTTTCCATGACGATTATTTCGTTCTACGCAAGTTTACTTTTTTTTTTACAAAAAATAATATTTGTTAAGATATTAAAAATACAAAGATTGTTAAAATATTTAAATACCTATTATTATATTAATGAATTATTTTAATACTTTTCTACACTCACAAATTCTGTTCTGTTCTGTTTTTACAAATTCAATAAATGAACTGGCAACATTATAATAAATCGATCGATTGTAAAGTAGACGATTGGAAGCCCTAAAATGTCATTAGGGGTCGATTCGATTTTGCATTGACATTGACGTTTGGCTGTCGGCTGTATCGTTCACTCTTTCGTTTCAATTTTCATTCAATTATAGGAAAAACCTTTAGATGGGAAATTTGGCCGTGCAATAATGTTTTTTTGATAAACTCTACGTTAAATTAGTTAGAATTAACAAATTAATTAGTTAAAATGGTTACAATAATAAAGAATCAATTATTGAAACATTTGTCGAGGTATGTTCTTTTCTGCCATCTAATCTCGTTGTTTAGTGTCTTAATTTTAATTGAATTAATTTGAGCCGTAATTAATTAGTTGGCGTAGATAATAATATATACCGCGTAATAATAACATTCTAAAAATACATTATTTTATTTGTTAAAATGTAACAATGAATTTTCTGTTCGTTGTCTAGACAGTGATCATTTTTATGAAGTTTTGGATAAAGAATCACATTACTTAATACTTACACTTACTAATGCTATATATTTATAACCTTAGGTCAGAGAGTCACCTTATGGGCTATACTTTACAATACATGCTTTAGTACCCCACTATCATTCTGTGTGTTGGAGCTGACTACCCTTATTTTTTATAGGATTCTAATAAGCTAGTAGGTCATCTTATAGTAATCAATTAACAAAACTACCCTGTCCTGTTGTTACAAGAATCTGCCTTACTTGTTTACATCACTAAGATGAGGCATGAAGTAGTTTGTCAAATTACCTTTCTTAAGAGGCAATAGTCTCCCCAAAAAAGAGGGTTTTTTTTTAAAAATAATCCTCTGATACTGGAACGTTCTAACGTTTCTGTATCTCTAAAATCAAAATGTACAGACCATAGGTAACATGACAATAATGATGTTATCTTATTTCTAAGTTTAGTTTTAAGTTATATTTTTAATGAACTGTCTAATATAGTTGTATATTGACTATAAAAATAAATATTTTTTGTATCTTATAGGTTCACGAAGAATCTGTCCCCAGAGCAGATATCGTTGTCTGCGCTCAGGGGTTCAGGTGAACTGCAGGATCTAACCCTCGATGAGGACCTGCTGACCGATCTCCTTGAGTTGCCGGGGTGGGTGCGTCTGACATCGGCCAAATGCAACAGGGCAACATTTAGAATACAATGGACAAAACTGAAGACTGTTCCGATTGTCTTGGTAAGGCAATTTATATTTGACACTTATTATTTTATCATGAGCTGAACAGATTGAGATGAAATTTGGTAGGGGGTACTTTGAGACCCGAGAAAAGAACTAGGTGAACATATTGACTATAAAAGTGATAAGTAAGTGTGTTTGTATGGGGGTATTTATAATTTTTGATTATATTTACAATCAAGTGCTTGTAATGTTCTAAAGAGGGGAACGGGAGGGAATTATAATTAAGGAAATAAAAAAGTCTAATATTATGTTACGTAAAAATCTCTATATTTACAAGACTTCACCTTAGAAATTGTGTTTAGACAAAAACTTTGGCTAGATTAAAACAATTCCTACTTCAATTTATGTAAATCTATTCTACTCTGTACTAAAAGTTTTGCTTATTCAGTTGTTATAAAAGAGGTCATATATTGTTTTTTTAAATAACCTTCATCAAATTTGAAAATAATGAATGCATATAAATATTAATTTAACAAAACCCTCATCGGGTAGATAATTTATGGTCAAGGGTAACTTGGCTTACTTTTATTTTCGAAAAATGGGGTTGCTCATCTCTCTAAATTTAAGAGCTGTGCTCTGTCTGTATAGCAGCCATTTTCCCCTGTCTTGTGCCAGCTCTTTCTCTCCATAAGACACGACGACCTTATAAGATCCCACTAGTTATCCTCTTATAATCTCTTTCATCAAACTTACTCGCCGCATCACTTCTTCATAAGTTTTCTGCTTCTATAACAAGGTAAATGATATACTCATATCTGCATAATATACAGGCTGTTTGGTAGAGGATTTAACATGGGATAATGACAGAAAGATGAGATGGTCTGTTACTTGCTAAGCCAAAAAAAATTTGACCTAGGGCCCATAGCTCTTTTTAATGATTTTTTTTACTTTCTTCCTTCCTAAACTTGAAGTACTATAACTTTTTTTTAATAGATCAATCGTTCAGCTTATTTTTTTTATTCTTATCTTTAACTTATGTAGCTTACTTTTAAATTGATATTTGTCGGTTAGAGTTACCAGAAAAAATAACATGAGCTCACAAATCACGCGCCGAACGTTTCACTTGAACTGCTATAAAAAAATAACTAAGAATAAAAAAAAGCTGACCAGTTGATCCATTAAAAATTAAGTTTACAGTATGTACATGTACTTCAAGTTCAGGAAGGAAGAAAGTTTAGTAAAAAATCATTTTTAAAGAAAACTATGGGCCCTAGGTCAAATTATTTTGGCTCAGTTTATATGCATATTAATAACTATAAAATATATTTTATATGCAAATGAGTAATTGTTGACAAGCATGAATGAATATCAATGGCTTTGAACTCTGTACTACTTGTCAACAAGTTCAACTAAGTGGTGATAACAAAATCAATTGTTTATTTTTGTTAACGGAATGTGTCAGAATATATAAGTGACTCCAGATTATATATAATGTTAATCTGTTTGTCTTAAACATTGTTGATATAATGCTAGGTCAGTGACTACTTTACATTTCGATAAACATGCTTTACTTTACTCTCTGAAACGAGCTATCAGATGCCTCAATTACTTCTAAAACAAATATACTCGCTTCTTGAAGGGGTCCTTCAAGAAGAGTGTTAAAAGCCAGTAACTGTCTATTGACTCTCCCAGTGTCTGTGTGCTCTATGGGCAGTGGTGATGACTCACCTTTGTTTGGCAATGCTTTCGAAACTTCTTTTACATGTCGTGTTGCTTTTCTTTCCTTTTTCGTAGTTTATAGAGTAGATTAAATACGCAAATAATTTATTACTGTAATGTAATCTTTGACGAAAGAAAGTGTCAATGACCTACTCTCTGATAAAATAGGTTTTTTCAAATTTTCATTCTCTTTCATAAAAAAATATTACATATTTTTCGTTAACTATGTTATGTAGTGCCAAGTAGATAAGAATTAACTGATAAGGACTCATTTGATTACGAATAGTTTCCGTAATGCACAATTACGTGTAGCTTTATCAGTAATATAGAATGCCAGGTGGATACTACGATTACTACGTGTAGCAAAAGTTGTCACTATGACTAATGTCTTGCCACAAAAAGTTGTAACTAGTCTTCAAGATTTACGCAGGTTTCAGAGTTGCGCTGACAGCTGAAAATGTTTGAACTTCTAGGAAACGGACATAAGCAAAATGGCCACTGTACAAGAAATGGCGAATGAATATTTTTTTATGATTAATTGGAAAGAGGAAACAGAGAGGGATAGTTGGAGAAGGAGACAAGAGGCCTTTGCCCAGCAGTGGGACATAAATGGCTATTAAAAAAAACAATATTGCCTTGATTTTGCAAAGATAGTAACATTGAAAACCCGTTCTGAGTGATTTTTAGGCAAGAAGACGGGTACCTATACAAATATTAGAGAATGAATACGCATACGTTCGCACACAAGGCGACGCAAGTCTCCGATACTCTGCGATTTTAGCATCTAACGACGCGAGTGTACATACGAACCTCAATAGACTTGTATGGCGGTAGTCGCTTGGATACTAAAATCCCCGAGTATCGGAGACTTGCGTCGCCTTGTGTGCGAAGGGGCTGAGTTGCAACGAGTTCCAGTCGCGTCGACACGTAGACGATAAGCCTTAAGAAACTTTTTAGTCAGACACACTTGAAGGACAAAAGTAGAAGAAAAATGCAATGTTTTGTTAGAAGGTTATCCTCCATAGGTATAGGTTTATGTTATTAGGCATTCCCTGTTGTAGAAAAACTGTTTTTCATTGTCATTGTTTACATGGTCTAACCACACAGACAGGATACATAACACATAATTGCTCACGATACGGTCTCGGTTGGATGAACACATGTTTTTTTGTTTGTCTGACCTTGATCTAGAACAGTACTTACCTAGGTTAAGATTTACAAACTAGATATTTGTAAAGGTTATTGGAATTACCTAATGCATGCTAATGATTGAATTAAAATCCAAGATCAAAAATGTACCCAATGCACACAACAAAACAAGTCGCCGAAATAAAAATACCATTTCTAGATTAGCCCCTAAAGAGTTCGTGAAAAATAGTTTCAGAATTTTTTAATCGGTAATAAATAAAAAAATGTTTTTGTCTTGATGTCCATTTATACAGTGACAGAAAGAAATGTTATTGATTCTGAATTTAGCAATAAAGAGGCTTGTCTGATTCGAGTGATTGAGAACGTTTGTGCACTGAGAACACACCTGTGGTGCAATTCACGTAACAAAAACCGATACTAGTTCGATTCAACGACACTCGCTGTCCCGTTGAATTCCTATTTCGTATGAGTGAGACAGCGAGTATCGTTGAATCGAAATACAATCGGTTCTTGCTACGTGAATTGCCCCACTGTTCTCGTAACAAAAACCGGTTCTATTTCGATTCAAGTTCCACCGCTGTCTCACTCATACAAAATAGGAATGGAACGAGACAGCGAGTGTGTTTGAATCGAAATAGAATCGGTTTTTGTTACGAGAATCAGTCCCCAGTCTGTGATAATAACGTAAAAACGTAAATGAGCAGTTTTCTTTTATGTATTTTATAGCTTTCATAAACACACGATAGATGGCGCAGCCTGGCACTTTTAGTAATAAAAGAGTGGGTGGGTGGAGTGACCTTTTTGCTACAAAGTCGTCATTTATTTTAATATTTTAAAAAAAGTTTGAAGAAAGTATTATTACAATGTATTATTAATTAAATTATGTAAGTAACAACTTTTTGAGGTTACAATGTTCATATTTCTTGCCACAGACTAAATATTTGACCTCAACATACCAAAAAATAACGCTAGCGCCATCTTTTGATGATTTTAAACACCAACTGATTATACCTAAAAGAAACCTGCTCATTGCAATAAAATAATATTTCATTTTTGCTGTGTTTTGTATTAAGGTCTATGTCCAGCAGTGGACTTATTGTGGCTGAGATAATGATGTACACTATTGTTTGTTTTTTTTTCTTCAGAATCTGGACGAGGTGCATATAGCATTGGAGGTATGCACGGAGCCCCGCGTGATGAACCCGAGTGCAGCCGGGGCGATGCCCATACCTGGAAAATACAGCTATATACACAAGGTACAGAAATTCAGTGCTCCTTATAATTAAATAATACAGATGTAACACTATTAAGAGTCTGCTTCGGTAGGTCCCATTTGTTCTATGGAACATGACGTAATAGAACAATTTTAGAAAATATTGTCCCTATTTGTACTGTAGAACAGTTTGTACTTTTTGTCTCAATTGTTCCATAGAACAAATTAAGTAGGTCACGTAACGTCAGTGATTAATGTAATTCACGTCTCACGTCTCATCATGGAAGAATTTGGTAAAAGAGATTCCCATTTAGTTCTGTGCATTCATAAACAAAAACAGGAGCAAAAGCTAGTATGTAGTTAGTTCTATAGTACAAATAGGGACAATGTTTTCTAAAATTGTTTTATTACGTCATGGTCCATAGAACAAATGGGACCTATCCGTCTGCTTAGGTCTAATATGTCTATCTGAAATTTTCGAATCTGGAATTTCCTGCACAAAATACTACCTGATAAAATGAGTTAATTTATATAAGCAGCTACATAAATATAACCTTCGTATATTCACCTAGGTCGTACGTAGGTATGATTCTAAACTGTTTTTAGGTAAATTAGTAAATTGTCATAATTGTAAAATAAAATGTAAGTGACTAAGGTTTGTTCTTATTGGTTTATATTATTTGTAGCCGTGTAATTGGCTTGTTTGCTATCTTGGACACTAATATTGTTAATTATTGGAAGAGCTGGTGGTTTCCTATGAATAAATAATTTTCTTTTTTTAGGTAATAGACGGTATTTCTGTGGCTGTGAACCAAGTGCAAGTAGACTTCAATTGTGATGCATTCACCAGCAGTGTTCAGGTATGTTTCTTATGCTTTATCTTTCTTTTCGTTTTTGCTCAACTTTGTGAGAGTGAGAGACAGGAAAATGCTTCAAAAAATTATTTTAGTTTATTTGTACATTCGGAGCTTTGATTTAAACTGAGTTCGTAATATTTCATTTCAAGTATTCTTTTAATTAGTTATTTAATAATCTTGCCCGGCATTTTTGTACCTATTTCTTATGAGAGAGAGAGAGCGATATTGTTCACTCATAATTTTTTTTTTACTGGCAATCTGATTTGACCGGCCCAGTCCAAACGGACATTGAGCCGCCACAATCGTCATACTCATCATTAACAGTTAACTTCGATTAAAACGTTTTAAAACCGTACATAAACATTTATCTTATAGATATCGAGAGTGACTGTGGAGTCACGCACACCAGAGGGTCGGAAGGGAGACCTAAGACTGACTAGGATCAAATCGCCGGACACAGGACAGTTGCTTATTTTTAAGGTCGGTTTCATGTTTACGTTGCGGAAGGATCACGGCGGAGAAGGTTGTGGGAGCGAGAGGAGAGTATCAGTTTGCCGGGGACGCAAACGGGGAAACCTTTTTATGTCTTGTGTCAGATGTACAGATGAATATTTGATTTCTATAGAACCAGTATGGAATATCATCTACTCCCTGCACATACGTAAAAAATTTTGGGGTCCAGTTGCACTTACGCATACTCATGATGATTAAAAAGTGTCGGTAACTGGCAACAATTTTGCGCAGCGCCTTAATTTATATTCGAGAAAGTTATCAACTGTGTAATAACATTTGTTGGGCAGTAACATAAAAAGTAGTTTCTTAAATTGTCTTCAAGTTTAATGATTGAAATTGAAATCTCAGGTAGGATTGTAAATTTTAAGGAGTATACATTTTTTTTAGGAATTAGAATGGCAGAGTGCCCGAATAGAGGCTAAAGCCATTGGGGTGGCGGACGCTAGCCTACCCCCACTGCGTCTCCTGTTAGGGAACACACATTGTCGCATCGTCATTAAGAAAAGATTGTCAGGTAATTATTATTATTTTCTTGCTTGATTAGGTTTCGGTTCAAAGATCTTTATTTCTCATTACAACATTGTTATTTACATGAGAACAATATTTTACAAAATCTTTTGTGGGTGGAGTTAAATTAGTGTAAGTTACACTTCAACATTGCACATTTGAATACAAGTCAAGTTGCGCGCTCAATAAATAAGGTTTTAAGTTTATCTATACTAATATTGTAAAGAGGAAAGATTTGATTGATTGTTTGTTTGTTTGAATTGAATAGGCTCCGAAACTACTGGACCGATTTCAAAAATTCTTTCACCAGTAGAAAGCTACATTATCAGGGAGTGACATAGGCTATAGCTTTTCCCGAAATTCAATGTGGTTCCCACGGGAACGGGTCCGGAACTTCACGCGGACGAAGTCGCGGGCAAAAAATCTAGTAATGAATAAACTTAAAAACTACTGTGCCGATTTCAAAAATTCTTCCACCGTTGGGAGGCTACGCTATCTCCAAGTGACATGGGCTATATTTTATTTTCAACAAAATTAGGGATGCCTACTATAACCCGTGCGCAGCCGAGGCGGGGCGTTAGTGAGAAATAAAGATGTTTTGAATAATGTTTGTCAGACTGCAGCGTGCTCGGGTCGCGGCTGGCAGTGCGGCCCGAGCCCTTAGCCTGGGCCCTGACGGACGGGCAGCTGCGCGCGGCGCTGGCCTGCGCCGCCGCCCTGGCCGCGCCCGTCAAGAGGGCCACCGCTGCGGCCACGAGGGCCAAGGCCGCACGGAAGGTAACTATGCCACTCATTTCCATCCTATACTTCACGCTCAAATGGCTGGGCCAATTTTTTATGATATTTGGTACGGTAGCTTATCCCGAAATCTGATATAGATGGCGCTGCTGTGCATAAAATTAAACGCGGTTAACACAGCTAGTTTCACTTAGCACGATATTTCCAGTTAAATTCAATGATGTTTGAACTTGTTTCTACATATCTTATTGTGGTAACATAATGTTGTGTTTTTTAACACAATAAAATGATTATTTCAAATGAAATGAAATACTTTATTTGCAAGGAACACACATTACATTAACAGAGATAATTAACATTTGTTTCCCGCCTACATTTGTACTAGGCATGTAAAAATTAAAAGTGTTGAAATTAAACAATTTAAAAAAAGATCATATCGATTTATACTCTACATCAGATTGTTTAGAGCTTTCATGCTAAGAATAAATCTGAAAATCCTGGCTGTACAGGAGACAACAGTGAACGAGGAACTACGAACGTGTGGTACAGTGCAAACAGGAGAAAAATACGAAATAGTTTTAACGTTTTATATGAATTTTCTGGTTTTGAAAATTATATATATTTTGTAACAGATTGAAGAGCCCCGAGAGCAGATACAAAGCCGTCCGGCGACGGGTGATCGCGACATAATAGCGCGAATGTTCGCCAAACACGACGTTCGCGAGACGTCGTACCATTTGCTCGCGCCGCGGATAGACTTGCATCTGTGCGATGATCCTGGACGTAAGATATTATTTATATATTATTATGTACTATTGTTAAAAACGATTTATATGAATAATGTTGCCGAATGTACAAGATCAAAATCATGCCGTGATGTTTTTTAATTCAGGGAATTTTGTTACGATTTTTTGTTTTGATATTATTAAGAATCTGTTTTTTATGCTAGTGGGGGGGGACAAACGAGTAAACAAGTCATCTTGTGTAAATCAATCTCCGGGTCTATTTTAGGAACAAAAACCGTTTCAATCAATCCGCCGCCTCGATACCCGCGCGGGGTAAGGTAACACGATTCGGTGCGGGGCGGAGAGTGGCCTTATTCTATGCCTCAAGTGTAAAGTCACTTTCCTATTTCACAGCTATTTGACAGATACAAAAAACTGGACCTTATCGTGAACCTGTAAAACTAGTTCTTAGTATAATTATTCTACCTTTTCAATTTTAGATCAATTTGAATATATCGCTCATCTTAACACTTTGTGCAGTGGGCAGGTCTGAGAAGCCATCTTTGGCGAATGGCGGCGCATTACAAGTGACTCTAGTCAGTATGCAGGCGGATCTATTTCCATATCACAAAGCAGCCAATGATAGACGACATTGGAGGGGTTACAGGTAAGAAATTTAAAAAAAGGACGGATTGTACTCCGAGAGTGCCGGCAGAAGTGAAAACTTAATCATCAACGTTGTGCATTTTTGAATATTTTGGAACGGTTAGGGAATCTTACGCTTTTTCGATCGGGCTATGGATCTGACGCGAGTCTTAACATTTTTTACCCATCTAAAAAGAGTGCCAAGCGCCGCTAAAGAAGGTTTCACTTCAAAAAAAATCGGTAAAAGTTGTTTTTAAATTTCTTTTGGGTACGGTACAAAATAAAAACAATAATATAAGGGGAAAGTTCCAAATGCTAGCAGTGTTCCATCTTATGAGTGTGATGAAAATTTTGAGTTATTGTTTGCTTTTTTAATATCAAGTGAATATATCTGTACCTAGAAATGTTTAAAATCGTTACAGATATTCCATTTCACGAAGCGCGTTCGGATATGAATGTTGTAACGTTCACATGCACGTTGTAGAGTGCGTAACCTCGGAAGCGCTCGTAAAATCGGTCACGCACATTAAAACAACCTTAAACTCACAATATTGGTAACTAATAGCGTCTATAGGCTACGGTGACGGCTAACCATCAGGCCGGCCGTATGCTTGCTTGCCATCTTTGTGGTATAAAAAAAAAACACTTAAACTTTTTAAAATATTACCTACTGCTGATAGATTGGTGGTTTCAATATACTTAAAATAAATTTGTATAACACAGGGAAGCGGCGACGCCACACAGTCAGTGGTTGTCACAGGCGTTGTCGTCGTTCTGCACCACCCTGCTCGACTCCTTGGATCCTAGACCTCTAGCACCTAGTAATAAGGTACAAAATACATATTCAATATTACAAATAAAATAAACTGTACACAGTTCACTCAGCGCCATCTGGTCCCAAAGGAAGCTAGGTTGCTAACTTGCTTGTGTTATGGGTACCAGACCAGACCACCGATATAATTATTGTAAACATATAAGGTGATTTTTTAGTCACCAGCCATATTGAAGGAGGTCAGAGTGTCCATGATAATGATCAACTTTTACTATGGGGGGTACATGACAAATCGCAAAAAATCAGCTGTTTCATACAAAATGTTCATACCTACTCGATCAGTATGTAAAATAGATCATTATCATGGGCGCTCTGACCTCCTTCAATATGGCTGGTGACTAAAAAATCACCTTGTATAATACATTGTGAACACTACTGAGGTGCTATGTGAATCGAATTTATGATATTCAAATGTCATTATTAACTATAGGTAAATTATCTCTCGTCTTCCTCGTCTTCTATGAATGCTGAAGTGGAACAATCATATCATCTGCTTTCATGCGAAATGATTTTATTATTTCTAGCAAACAAGTAACCAGTCGGAGAAGTCAGACGAGCCGGTGTCGAACGGCATCAGCCACAAACCGGCGGCGGCTCCACCCAGCGCTTCCAACGCTCCGTCCACTAACACCACTACCTCACAAGGTATAACAAAGTAACATGTTGTTATGCGACCAAAAACGTGACCCCGATGACGTCAAAAATCAAACTCAAAAATGATTTATTCTGTTGACCCTCGTGGGCACTTGAGCCGACATAGACGAACTGCTCGAGCAGTTAGCTATTGACAGCGAGTAGGTATCTAATAGAGACATAATGTTTGTCATTTTCTTCGAAAATAATTGTTCTCAAATCTCAGTTGTCAATTACTGCGCACACAAACAAAATATAAGTAGAAATTTTAAAATACAAAACGATTATATGTACGAAATACCAACATTTGGACAAAACCAATGGACTTGAAGGCGTCTCTATTCAAAAGGGCTGCGTACTTGCTAGCCATTGATCAAGATACACTGACCACTCTTGCAGTCATGCAACAGCTTGAAACTTTGACCGCACGACCGCCCGAAGCAATTCGACTGCTCGCATATGTGTGTATGTTGAAGAAGACTAGTTCACTGTGCAGTCGCAGCTTGGAGCAGTTCATCCGAACTGCTTTTTGGAAAATGTATCAGAAATTGACGGACTTGATGTTAGGTAATCAGCTCGCTAACTTAGCAAAAGAATATGTCTTTGCGATATTTCACTGCAATTGCAAGGCAATAATCTTTGAGAGGGTAGTAATTGTCAGTTAAGCCATTTAGATAGATGGCCCTCAGAACCAGCTCTATTACAATAAACACTTTTACATAGATGGCGCTGGAGGCAACATAACACCAACCAGTAGTGAAGTGGGGAGATCTGGCCCTCCAAATTGTCTCCAGCGGTTTTATCCACGTATGGATACTTTTATTTTAGGGTTTTTGCTGTCTTGAATGAGATTATGACGCGTAGTTTGCGTTCAACTGATTTTGCAAAAATAAATAATAACTGTTGGCGCGCGCGTTATGACTAGTAAACTGATTTCAGAGTCATGCTTTTGATCTGCATCATCCAGACGCTCGCGCTTATAATTACACTAGATTAGTAGCCATGTCACACAGTTCAAACGCGCCGTTTGTGCAGCGCTGCCGAAGCGCGCATATTGCAACGAAATGCGCGATACTAAAACTCCTTAAGCGCGCGCTTTAAAACGCGCTGGTAAACGGTGCGTCTCGCCGACGTCACTCTGAAATCAGCCGAAGTTTGCAAAATCGTGCACGCAATGTTATGCGTCCTGACCGCACTCCAGATTGAATGACCTTAGCGCACGGATTGGCATGAACTAAAAAGTACCACAAGACTTTTACTTTTAGTTGTCTTAGCATGAGTACCTATTCAATAACCAACTTCCGTTAGGTTTAAATATTGATAGCTGTTGCTCGCGTCCTTGTTATAGTATATGGCACTCACAGATAAAGAGGCGACCTATTGGTAAAATAATTTATAAATATAATTTAAACGAAATCGTTTATTATAGAGAGTAGCTTGTTTTTTGGTTAGTTAGTCACGTTTTAGATTAGTTAATCGGTTCGGTAGACACAACCCTACAACCCCAGTTTACCTCTTTATAATATTAGTATAGATAAGAGAACGTAGAAAGTTATACATAGCAAAATAAGCACTATGTATGCGCACAAATTTCTAGTATACTCTCGCAATCCTGTCGTTCCCATAGGTTTTTTTTTGTATATTTTTATTCCACAAAAAAGGCATAAAATGTGCATTTTTAAGAAAGATCAATAAACGCGATTTGTACCTTTCCTATACCGCACCGTAAGTAAACTGCGCGTTGACGTGCGGTCTTATAAATTCACACTTATTTGTTGATCTTATACATGAATTTAATATTTTTTTTACGGTTTCTATTTACGAAATTTTATTTATTTATTTAAACATTATTGACCACAGAGCATGGGTACAAAAGGCGAACTTAACGCTAAATGCATTATCTACCAGTCTAGTTTTGATTTAGGATCAATAAAACATAAGTTGCCTTACTAATCGGACAGAGAAATGAGCGCTTAATTTTTTCTAAATAACCCTACTGCCTAATTTTGTTATTACTTTTCACGATTTTCCAATTTAATAAAACGCTAATGTTTTAAAAAATCATGGATATCATTATTTGAAAATAGCATGAATTATGCCCGTTTTCACTAACACTTCTTATGTAAGTCTCCTAATAGCTTTATCTATGTCCAAATCCTTGTTCTTGGGGACATTGTATGACATATAAAATTATCAATTTTTAAAAACCGTATTTTTAATGATAATTTTATAAGTCGTACACCTACGAAAAACAACAATTTGTACATAGAAAAAGCTTTTAGGAGACTTAAATCTTAGGAATTGTTGGTGAAAACGGACATTAGTCCACTTAAAACTAAACATTTTAAGATAATAAGTTCAATATTTATTGCAGCGTCTCCCACGAGGACCCGCATATTGCAGCAGCTCGGCAAGTTGATGACCACGTGCTTAGTACTTAGGATAGATGATTTCACTGTCTACAAGGTAATATTTTTAATGCTTGTTTGCCATCCGTACGTGTATTTAAAAAATGTTCATCCGTTACAGAAACATAGGAATTCGGGTATCCCCTTTTTTTCGTAATCTTACTGAAACCATTTTAAAAGATCTAGTGCAAAATTTCTTGATAATTCTTCTTTGTATAAACTTACAAGTGATAGAAAGACCTTTTAATAGGCCTCTTTGAAGAAAAATTACTTTGAAGTCTGCGTCCAGTGACTTGAAAATAGCATGCCTTTTTTTATTTTTTCAACTCGGCTAAATAATATACGATATTTAGATGTCTCTTTTATGGCATTCCTCAGGTATCAACAGGGTCGAAATCAAGAGAATCACCGCGCCCTCTAGTGAGCGCTGAGAAAGCCACTCTACCGGGAGACGCTGGTCTGCTGCACGCGGAATTGACATTCTTCTATTACCCAGGAGATGTATGCTTCCCAGGTATATAGTTACATTATACGTATATTTTTACTAATTACATGTTTACGTAAAATAGTAATTTAGATCACTGTGCGGCTTATTCTAATTCCATCGTTTTCGTTAGATATCGATCCAAGATGTCTAGATAAATAATTTGTTCTTATCTCTAAGGGGCATATTACACTATCATTTATCTTGGATCATAGGTCTATGAGTCAATGATATTGGCTAATGTAATATAGACAAATGATTCATTTTCTTCTTGATCATAGATTTTTGACATTTGCTGACAAATTGGATCCAATACAGTCATAGAAACAGGTGTTGCCAGTTATTTTTTATTTTTTTTCACTAAGTATCTAAAAACAAATATAAAAAAAGAGTTTTTAATTTCTTGTTCGTTAATATGTTTCAAATAATGTAATGTAGTTCTTTTTCCAATGATATACTTGCATATTCTTGCTGAAATAACAAAAAACAAGCCATACCTACTAAAAATGACAATGTCTTTTGGCAAATCGAATTCTCTGAGATCTGGTAACCCTGACGTCAATACCTGTCATCAATCTATCACACCACCGACGCGTTCTCCATTGCAACCACATATGACGTAAAATAGGATCAAAGAACTTTGATAGTGTAATACACAGATATGACTCAAATAGTCAATTATATTGGATCAAATATATGATCATTTAATTCAGTGATCTGTTATTTACTATAGATTCGTAATGTTTGACACATACCCGCTGTCACGTCGACTGAGGCCACAGTCTTAGTTGAATTTCTTCCGACTTAGTCGTAGTTTGACGTTCAGTGAATGCGTATCTCACAATAATATCACAAAAATGGTTAAATGCACTGTTAAAACATGTATGTCGTGATCCCAAACTAATAACAAAGCAAGTGGTATCACTTTTCACAAATAAGAATGCTTAATTATGTTAAAATTATACCAAAATAGTATTAAAATCGAAATTAATATATTACGCATTGTTTTTGCCAACAGTGTTGCCAGTAAAAACGATTTTAAGTTTCCCAAATGTTGGGAGTTTAGTCAATGACGAACTCATACGCCTTTATGTCTCATTAGTAACACAGTAGAAGTAAACCTACAACCAGGCTCAAACTAGAATTAATTATTTACTTAGAATTGATTGATACTAAAATCAATCGCTAGTGCTACGCACGTCAAGACAAGAAAAAACAAATCATTTTCCTCTTTTTGATATGGCTTTTAACTGACATTTGACATAATGATATTATTACTATGACAGTGAAGTTACAATTTCATCTTTTTCATTGTGGTAACGGTGTTTAATTTAAATTGTTTCTGCAATTATCAAATGTTCGATTGAGTACAATAGTTTTTTTGTTTTATGTTGTATTTATTCAAATTATTTAAATTTATTATTTTATTTTATTTAAATTTCATTTTCATTTCTTAACAATAAAAAAAATCTACTGAAGACTTGGCTGTATGGGCATAGTTCCCTTTGCCTACCCAGAATGGGTGAAGAAAACAAAAAAAAATCTCTGCTAAAAGTTAGGGAGGGAACGCACGAGCAACTTTGTCTCTACGACTTAAGGCCTATCCGAAGAATTCTTAAACTTGGTCCTAGGTGCCTGCACTGTTGTGTGCGGATAGGCCTTAAGTCGTAGAGACAAAGTTGCTCGTGCGTTCCCTCACTTAGTAGTAGCACAGAATAGATAATAGTAGGTAGGTCTGCATCGGTTAGATTCATCAATGACTAAAAAATGGAAACTTCTCCATTCCGCCATGATTCATTCTTGAAATATAATATGTATGTACCAATATTTACGCATCTATATATTTATTTCTTCCTATCTTTAATTCTTCTGTCACTTATGAAACAATAATTTGGTATAAAAACTTTTTTTATTTAAAAAAAAGACTCATAACATTCATTCAATGGGAAAATTATTCATGAGCTGGCAACTCTGACCATTTTTCTGGGAGTAATGCTTTTGTCTCATTTTGACATAATTAGTTTGACTCTAGAAAAAAAGAGACAAACATATTTTACTTTGGCATATGCTCGGAATATGTATCGGTTTCAAAGCTACGTCTTTAACACTCTGAAGTGGTTGCGGCTTTTTACGAATGCTTTGTATGGCGTTACTTCTCTTGTCTTAGAAGAATATATAAAACCTCATTGATTTAATTGATCAGAGATAAATGATAGTGTAATATGCCCCTAATACATAAGTAAACAGAAAGTTGTCAAATCTTGTGCGTCCCTAGCGATACAAAGAGGCAGCATCTCAGTGCATTATTTTCTCGTCGAGCAAATTACTGATTATCCTACCGACTGCGCCAGTTAATTTGCTTTGTATTTATAGTGCCAGCGCCGAAATTATACGTCCAAGTATCGCCAGTAAGGATAGCCGTGGACGTGCCCAGCGTGATCTGGCTCGGAGCCTTCCTGCCGCATGTGGGTCGAGCGGCGCAGCAGGCTTCAGACCAGCAAGACACGCCTGCATACATGGACATAAGATGCGAAGCCATCATGCCCAAGGTATACATAGATTTTATTTTATTTATTAGGTCTGTCCACATTTTTACACCATGATTTATATTATATAACATGTTATTGTTGCCATAAATCACTTTTGCGATAGAGATGTGTACGCGTAAATCTACTGTCAATAAAACACCACACACACCTCCGGAGCAGATTTCACGCGTGTGTACGTCGACCCCTCGTGCATACGCTGCAGTTGCTGCTGCCACACCACCTCAGCAGAGCAAAGGGGAAAAGAAGAAGAGCAAGAAGGCTCAACGTAAGGCTGTGCCACAACAACCACCTAGTCGGCATTGCGACGAGGAAGGCTTCATCAAGGTGGAAAGGAAGAAGAGGAAGCCAACCAGCCGCAACCAACGCGGCACAGCACTGACCGGAGCGAATCACCTTTTGCGTTCAGAGACACCATCGACGCTGGTGTACGTCTCCCGACTTCATTGGTCTACAACGGTCGAGGAGGTTGTAGACTACATCAGGAAGAAGACCAACTTCACGCTGAGGGTCGAAAGGTTGGAATCCCGCCACAGAACGAACTTCAATTCTTTTGTGGTGAGGGTGCCGACCCACCATCTTGAGACCTTCATGAAGGAGGACTTCTGGCCGCAGAGAGTCGTATTCCGGAGATTCCGAGGACGACTGCCAGCAGAGACCGCGCGCTACACGTCGCCGACACTACGTGTTAATAGTTAATTTTATATTAATAAATTATATTATATATGTATGTTAGTCTGTAAGGTATTTATAATATGAGCCCGTGTGAACTTTGTTGTACATCTTGCTCGAAATAAAGATTTATTATTATTATTATAAAAGGATAATAAAAAATGTCATGTGTCCACTTAAACAACTTGTTATCGATGAACATACGTAACCAAACAACGTGCAACAATCTCTAAGTATTTGTAACGTCACCCGTAAACTGTAAGTGCGAAAGAGAACATGGTATGCGCTGTCTCGTTTTTACGTTTTCACCGTCTGCCACGAGTCATTGTTAGCAGTTTAGGAGGGATATTCTCGTCTACTTTTTTTACAGGGTCGGCATACCCCCGGTATTGCAAGCGTCCATAGGCAACGGTGACTGCTTACCATCAGTCGGGCCTTATGCTTGTTTGCCACCTTAGTGGTATAAAAAGCGTAGAGTTGTTAGAAGTTAGAAGAGTAGTAACAATGTGCTATGTGCAGGTGGTGCTGGAAGCAGGCCCAGAGCACGTGTCGCAGCAGCGCGACCGGCCCAAGGAGCTGCAGCTGTGCACGGCCAGGGCCACGCTCACCAACGTGCGGGAGTCGCCCAGGGCCAGTGAGTGCTGATCTATAAGGCGGCTGTAGACTCTCTAAAAGTATATCAAATAGCCTGTACAGGGCTGGTTGGCAGCGACCGACGTTTTGAACTTTTGAGTATTTATTGAAGCTGACTTGTCATCGAAAATTTTTTTTTTATTTTGCATAGCATTCATCTGATACAATTTGAATTAAAATTATTAATATTAACGCTGGCAATAAATTTTCATAATCAACTGTTCAGCTGGGGACAGTAGGTATATATGCGCCCTTTTTTTCATGTAATTTCCTTAGCAATTTTGTTTCTGTTTCCGAAATTGTGGTAGAGTAGATTTATTTGTAGAAATCAATATTACTTGTATACTTCGACTAGAGGTAGTGCCTGTGCCTGTAAAGGTATTTGAATAAATGCTTTGATCGTATCTTATCTAATTTATAAATTTAGTTTTGTATTTCGAAGGTTTTGTCTCTGAATAAATACTTTTAGCATATCTCTATCTAATTTATAAGTTTAGTTAATGTATTTTCATTGTTATTTTTTAGACACGGCAGGCACCCGAGCAGACCTGGCGGCCATCTTGTCCGCGTTGAGGCGATCAGCGCCACCTCGCGGCCAGTTCCCGTGTTCCGCTGACGATTTGGATCCAATACATGAACAATTTGTACTACATGCTGATAGTGAGTTGGTGACATTTATACATAACTCCCTCATAAACTTTCATGTTAATGAGATTTTAACAATATTTTTATTTAAGGTTCTTCAACATTGGATACATTACACATACAAATATTTGAACACCATTAAATATTGGTCATGTATTAATATTTTTCTTGTTGCGGTGCCTCTCCAACTAGTAAAGGTTGGCGATCAGCCATTGTTCCTATCTTTTTCCGTTCCTAGATTTGGACGACATCGACCGAGGCACGGCGATCTCGGCCGAGCTGCTCTGGCGCGAGAGCCGGCGCGTGTGGTGCGCGCGCGTCGAGCCGCTGTGGGCGGACTTCTGCGGCGCAAGGGCGACCAATTACAAGCCGGCGCCGCTGCTCGACGCCACGCCCACCACGGCTTGGGTTCGTGTTCACATTGCAAGGCGACAATATACGTACAAAGTACGATTAAGACGACAAAATCCAGCTTCAAAAGCTGTCTGAGTCTGAAAGTTCTTCAGTAGTGATGCAAGAAAATGTTTATAATCTCACATTAAAGGATGCGTGTACTAGTAAAGTCGACAAAGCTTGTACAGTCTACCCTTACAATTTCACAATTCTTTCTTTTTCCAGCTATGTTTTGACGAGGGTTTCTCCCGTATATACGTGGTGGCCAGAACGTGCGGGTTAGCTGGTCTGCAGCTCAATCACTATCAGATGCTGTTCTTACTGCGACAGTTGGAAAGGGTCGCCGAGATGACGGAGTGGCTGGCACATGATGCTGCGAGACAACCTGATGCTGATGAGGGGTAAGATAATGATTTGATATATAACAAGGTTGAAAGATAATGAAATGTTTCTTATTTTGTTGGAGATAAAATTAGTGAGACGGTATTAATTCGACAGAATAAGACAGTAAGAACAAAATCGCGATTGTGAGATGTTATTTATTTTCTTGGATACAAAATTAACGAGATTGGATTAGGAATTAAGGTTGAATAGCAACATTTTTTCATATATTTATTTGTTTTATTTTTCGGAAAGCTAACTAAAGGCTACATACAATATGTTTCATAAAGTAGTTCAACAAATGCCAATCATAATAATATTGAGAAAGTGAGTTTATTTGTTTGTCATTCCTTCACGGTTTGACTAATCAGCCGATCATTATGAAAATTTGTATATTATGGTCAGGGGTATATAGCCCAACATAGGCTACTTTTTATCCCGTGAAAGTATGTCATTCCAATGAGAAAATATTTTTTCTACTATAGATGGCGCTGCAATTCGCAATTGCCGGCCAACAGATGGCGCCACAAGTCGCGCTATGGGTTGTTTTGTTGTCAAACAAGATCTCTATCATAAAATTAACCGCAAGCGAAGCCGCGTGGAAAAGCTAGTATATTATATTTCCCTCTTGTGTCCATTTAATAAATCATTATAAAATTACAAAATACACATAATTTAAGAATGCAAAATAAATTTTACGCGTTCGATTTTGGCCGAAACTGAGAGGCAGACGCTTGGTTTCGGTCACTCATTCCTAAATTTTATAATTTTATATGCAGGTCTATAGTCGTGGGTGTAGTGGTCCCGGCAGTGGAACTAACTCTGGTGCTTCCGAGCAGCTGTCCTGGACAAGAGTCCTGTAGGGACCTGGACAGCGTGCCGCTCGACTCCTCCAGTTTGCAGGACATGAAGATGGGTGAGACTGTGGTTTTCTAAAAGCTCTTTTTCGGATACTAGCGCAGTTTTGTTATTTCTCCTGTTCCCATAAAATTTTACTTTCTCATTATTAATACAAAAATCTATTCTCAGTACTTATTTATGTAATAAAATAAAACTTTGTATCAAATTGCATCGTCATTAAATGCATTCATGTGGGCACGAGCGCCTTACCCTCTGAGCGAGACAGTCGGTTAGGGCAGAAGCTCGGCCCACGTGTTATAACTATTACAATGAACAGTGTTACAGTCCACTAGTATTCTTGATTATTTCCCGGCTAGTTTCAAAAAAATCAGGCTGAGAAGATGAGGCCCCTCGGTAACGGAACTTCCGGTTCGTGTTGCGGATGGGCCTCACTTCTGAACTGAAGGGCCAACGCTAAAATTGGCCCGAGTCCCGCCAGCGTATTTGTTTTGTAAAAATGTATGAGCAGCGCCATTTCGTACGGGCGCGTGCGGCGGGTTTTTACAAACAAACTAACGGTTTCGATGCCTGTGCCGTGCATGCGCATTGGCTCTAATACTGCTCAACGTTCAACATCAGCTGGAGTCGATTTGTTTTGACTAAATAAATAAAAAGTTTTTGTTTTTTATTACTTTTTAAGTTTGGAATCCTCTCTTTCAGGATCAGAAGCGACAATGGCGCCATCTATGTACGATCGTGATAGCGGGGTGTTAGCCACTGCGTCTGTGGAGGTGTTCTCCGCGCAGCCCTTGCCCGCCGAAGAAGTGCCGCCGCCAAGTCCTGGACTTGGTTTTGGTGGTTAGTACAATAATAACAGAGCCTCTTCCCAGCCTTGGTTTTCATACCCACTGTATTTGACGGAGTATGCTGTAAAATCGCTTCAATTGAAGTTTTATTTTTTATAAGTATTAATAATTAACTCCTACTTTAGAGTATTACAATCTAGCGATTGGCTAATTAGTAACTTACCTATGGCATATACTTCTAAAACTTATCGTCTAAAGGTCGCTGTATACGTAACGTGTTTTTTCCCGGACGGGACGGGACGGGAAGTTAAATATAGTTCCATACAAAATGTATGTGAATATGCATATGTCGAGGATACACCGACAGGGCGGGAACGTGGCCATGTCCAATAAAAAGTCGCGTCCCAGTCCCGTCCGAGGTATTATCTCGTTGCGTATACAGAGACCTTAAGAATATTGTCCATCTACTTATCGTTGCGTCTATTAACGGAAAACACTTTGTTCATGCGTTATAAATGTTATTGCACTATCACTAGTATGATTTTCACTATACTACACTAACTAAACTGAAGTGAGATCCATATCTCAATAGTAGCATAATCTTATTATTCTATTAGGTTTCTCGTCGATGCGTCGTGGCCTCACGTCACTCGTGACGTCGATCGACAGCGCGTTGACGCGCGACGACGCGCGCAGCGACGCGGCGTCGACGGCCAGCTCCGACAGCGAGCGATACGTCGTCGTCGGTCTCGCCGCCGAGTCGCCCGACGACGCCGACGTCGCCTTCAGGTAATAAATAGTTTACTGTGGTTTCTTAGTTTATTTTAATCAAACCAGTACTTACCCCGCTCAACGCCATGTGTATCGTTTTCGATCCCAACATGGCGCTGACCATGTTAAGTGGAAGTTTAAGTGTTTGACTTTGATACCCAAATGTTTTAGCATGATTTTTACCCATATTTCACCAAAGAAATCCCGTTGTTCCTGTAACTGTACTGATATCTGGATAACAACTTAATGCCAAAATCAACCATAATGAACTTTCAGCCAAATCAACAAACATTCAAACTATCCATATATCCATATATATATCCTTTTATAATACTTGTTCTCCTATTATTACTATTTATTACGTCCGCTTTCCTACACCATTTTTTTTACAAAATGTGTATTCGCAGAGAATTTGAGCACGGTCGCGTGTCAAGCGGCGTGGAGGTCGCGGCGGAAGTGGTCGAAAGGTCGTCTTCCCCCAGCGACCACTCCGTCACCAGCTCCTGCCGACGGAGGGACGTGGTATGCTATTTTACTTATTTTTTTATGGCAGAGGAGAACAAACTAGCTAACGGATCACCTGATGGTAAGCAACCACTACTACAAGACCTTGGATGCGTTGCCCACCTATGAAGGAAGGAAAGTGAAAAACGGAGTAGGAATCAGAACTCATCGTACGAAATACAACGGCATATCACCGCTATGTCACGTCGATATTCTGTGAGACAGTGGTACAGCCGCGGTCGAGCCAGCCCATTTATAAGCCACTACCAGATCATAGTAGTAGTGGCTCCTCTGTCATCTGTTGTTCTTTAATAGTTATTATGGTCTATTACCAACTTTTTTTAAACCACAAAGATGGCAAACAAGCATACAGTCGGCCTGATGGTAAGTCGTCACCGTAGGAACACAGCACGGCCGAGACCAATGCTATTTGGCTACGATCTTCTCTAAGGTTGAGGTCCTTCCCCAGACGGGCTACTCCGATTGGAGCGGATTATCCACTGTGCCCTACCTCTCTTCTGTACTTTATCCATAATATGTAATTCAAATGAACCTCTCCTCAGATATCAACGTGCACTTGGCGTCTGAACAACATCCACATGGTGCATCAGAGCGCAAACGGCAGATCCTGTATGCGATTGGCTGCAGACGATCTTCACACAGATGAATGTGGATCTATACCCTGGGACGAGTTCCAGGTACGTACAGATAGTATACGGGTTAGATATATTATGTATTTAAACAGATTTAATGTAAGACTATTGAAACTCGCGCAACTTAAACGTGAACCGTGGAAATTTCGTAAATTCCTTGTCGGATGCCTACCTCATACAAAGAACAACTCTAAGTTTTTAAGTCTCAACGATCAGCGGTTTAGGCTGTGCGTTGATACGTCAGTCAGTCATCAGTACAAAGCATTTTATATTGTATATATCCTTAGATAATATGTTGATGAGGGAAGGAGTGTGGCACAGTACAATCGTACACGTACTCGCCAGGTCTCATCTGTCGTGACGCGCATAGTACACATTGTACATGATAATGTACCAAAGTAGCCATCTTCTCTTTTTCTCAGAATAAATCGTAGTCTTACAATAAATCTGTTTAGTAAACGTACACGATTATTCAAACGAATTGTTAATCACATGAGTTTTTGTCGTAATCCAACATCATTTACATCATACATTAACATTTCATTACTCTAACGTAAACTCAAAACGGAAAGCTAGTGATTAAAAATATGAAGCATCATAATATCGTATCATACAATTTTTATATACAATACAATTCTTTATTACACCAATACAAATCAAATACATTAAACGTAGCAAATACACGATACAATAGACGGTATTATCGCTAAGTAATTTCTTCCAGACAACTAAAAGAAATTGAGAAATAAATCTTAGACGAGTTGCGTGGCACAACATGAAGAAATATGTATGACTAGAAATGAAATGAAATCGTTTATTTCAGAAATTAAACCTTCACAGGCACTTTTTCTTGTCATTTACAACTTGTATATATTAAAAGAAAATAAACTACGTTATAAACTACCACCATTTCGGACACCAGCAAAATGGCGAGGCAATGACTAGAAGGCTATAGTGCCTGTGAAAGCCTGACTAAATGGACGTTTTGATTCTTTGTTTCTTTATGGAAAAACGTTCTAAAGGTCTGCTTCGGAAATGCCCTGGTGGTCAATTATCGTTATAACTTTAATGTACACATAATACAGCGCGAGCGCCATCTGGTTAAAACCTGCTTATACATAAAAAATATTTTTTTAATCACTAGTTTTCTAAGAAAACATGAAATCAATGTCCACACATAATTTATATACAATCCCGAGTAAACTAAACAATTATATAGCATGAATAACATTTGTCTAATAATAACAATATTTATGTTATAATTCCTTATTTATTCAATTCAAAAGCCTCTACCATATTTTAAAACATTTAAAAATTTAACAAACCTAAAAATAGTTCATCATTTCTTCACTAGTCTCATTTTCAATAATGAAAGTGGCGCTACTGTGTTTAAGCAAAATGCCGTCAGTTATATTTAAATAAAAATACATATTGTTGTTTTGATCGAATAATAATGTGAAATTTTATTAAATGAACTGCTTATAAGGTGACCATACATACATTTGTCAATCCGTCACATCTCCACTTTGGTGCAATCCGTACTTTGACTTCACTTACATAAAAAATATGCCATCAAATAAATTTTTCGTTTAATATTATTTCACTATAATCTATGTTTTTTTTTTCTGAGATATTGGTATAATAAGGTAAGGTATAACTAATCACATTTTTTATTATAAACAATGATTAAAACAACAATTTATGGTAGAGGCTCCCAGTATGCATGTGTGTACCAATATCATATCACAATTCATTTTTATAGACAGCGCAAGTCTCGACTGGTCAATTTAATTGGACTATTACAAAATTGAGAATTGAGAATCTTTAGTTTATTAAAAAGGAGATTTTACAAACAAAAAAACAAATGGAAGGCAAGAAATATAGGAGTTTATTTATTAAGAAAGTATAGTTAACTATAACTTAAGAGCCAATTTTCGTAACAAAAACAGCTTAAATCTAGTATCAATCTGAAGCGCTATCTTACTCATACCAAATATATAAAAAGAGCGAGATAGCGTTTGTAAGTTTTACTTAACTTTGGCTCAGCAGCATGAGCCGGCGGCCGAGCTGCCGGCAGTTACTTGCCCTCTGGAGTTTTCATTGGAAAATTCTGGAGAATTGTCAAGTCGCCGTAATTGAAAAAAAAAATATTTGTAAGTTAAAACTGTTGTATGTCGATTTGCGCTGTCTAATTGATTTGTACCGTATCTCGTACCCCGTAAGGAATTCGCTGTAACAATATTAATTGTGAATGCATCCTTTTTTCTCTAATTATTGTGTCTATGTTCTATCGCAACTCCCGCCCGCTCGGCTATCGCATCGAAAGAACCGACTCAAGGTATTTAGCGAACAAGGACAGTTTATTAACACCATGTAGTGGTTATGTGCCATTAGTTGTAGAGGTTTTTGTGTCGTAGCCAAGGGGGTTTGTTTGTGTATGAGTGGATGAGACGAAAGATATTTCTGTCACACTGTTGTTGTATGGAATTGTTACCATGCTAAATTACATAAAATAATACAACGGGATTGTTTTAAAAAAACATATTTTCTCCAGGTTTTTTGAGAAGTAAAAGAAATGACAAAGAAGTGTAAAAAAAAAACAGACAAATTCTATATAAAAAGGTAATAAATACGAAGACTTGATAAAACCTAAAGTTGTCTTCATAATAAATTCAGTCACAGAAAAAAACTTGTAAATATCGTTTATTAGAAACAGTATAACGCTTTTATAAATTTAGTTTAGCAGTAACCGAAGTTGAGCGAAATTGAGATTGTGGAGTCTTCGCTCTACTTCGTCAATTCAATATAAAATTAATGGCAGTAGTATAGGTGGGCATGGGCACGCTTAAAACGGTGTTGGGAGTTCACAATTGGTAGCTCACATTCACAAGGTATTAAAAACATGTCTTACTAGCTACTAATGAAAAATGTACATACTTATTGTTTATAAATAATCAAAGGTAGTTTAAATGTATTTTTATACAAAAGAAAAGCAGTGACAGAAACATCTTTAATAATGCTTCAAAAGCTATTCTTGTTATCTAATCAGCTATTCTAGCGACACTAACGCCATCTGACGCCCTCACAGGTATCGTACATAGCTTTTATAATGCATGTGATGATTTGTATGCAACATAAAAAAAATACTTTCCCCCTTATAAACAAGTGTAAGCCAAGGCAACAAAAACTTACGAGGCTATTCGTTAGTCTTAAATAAATTTCAACCGCTATTTCACTTATTCAAAACAATTTGTGCCCGCGACTCCATTCGCGTGGACTTTCATTAAGAGAAATCCCCTCTTCTCCCCTTTTAACTAAAAAAAATCAAAAATTCCTTATTCTGTGTGCCCTCGTGGGCACATCTTTTACAATGTTAAACTTCTCTAACCCCCTCTCCTCTTCACCATCCCCTCTCTCTTCCCGCCTTCCCGTTCTCACCATTTTTCGTCTCTTTCCTCTTTCCCGAACGAACGAAAATGAAACCGAAAATGACAAAACAATTTTTATTTAATACTTGGTTGATCTTTGTTTATTGATAAGGGTTTGGTGTATATGCTCCAGGATACCTAGGTTCTTGCATTTTATCTGTATGATATATTTATTCCTGAGTTTTGCCTCAAATTACCTAGTCTTATCGAGAGCATATCAAACTAATTGAATGTCAAACTTTGTAAAAAGATTTAAAACTGTTATGCCTATAGAATAAAGTAGAATGTTGAATGAATTTGACAGTTTGAAGTGCTGTCTTGCGTATTTTTTCTGCATGGCAACATGACTATAAAAAAAAATATTCGTGTTGCATCTTTATGTTACCCAAAAAGTTCTGATTGTAATTATATAAAAAATATGGAAAGTATATACTCCTACAACAAAAACAGCTATTAGTTCAGAAGTTTTAATTTATGTATACCTAAACATATTGGGACCTGAGATAATAATGTTTACCACCTGTTGATAAGTTCCAGTTAACCTATTTGTCAGATTAATTTACATGTGGTAGCCCCTAAATCTTTATGCATGATAATCTACTAATACATACATAAAACTTACAAAATGAACAAAATTGTTGTTCCATTTTCTGCCACTCGACGTTTGACAAAATTGCGCAACTTGTGAAGCAGGCTCTCTATTTTATCATGTACTTTTTAATTTAAAATAAACCAACTTTCCAACTTGCACTCAGACAAATACCCTATAGTAAATATAAATATACAACTTTTACATTGCAAATATTTTATTATTTATTTTTATAGAATATAAAAAAAAAACTCTTTTATCATATTAGACATTCCTAAAGACAATATCACACGTATAGACAAAAAAGCAACCAAAATATTTGTAAAAATACTTATAACCTTCAATTAAAACAACAAATTAACAGGATTCTTGATTTTTATTTTGTTTTTTATCTATTTGTCGATGCGATGTGTTACAAATATTTTTTTGTCAAAAAATCGATGGTATTTCTGGTATTAAAAGCTCATTACACGGTTACTCTGTCAGATTATGGAACCTTACCCACAGATATAACAGCTATATGATATATCAGTGGCGCCATTTTGTAAAAAATTAATTATGTCAATCCGTTCATTACTTTCGAACGTGAAAAAAAGACAAACTTTTCACCCCACTTTTCAACCCATTGGTTGTGATTTTCAAAATAAAAACTATCGTATTTAATGGCAGGATGTGGAACTACATAATATTACGTCATTTTATTAACTATGTGTTCCCACTATGATTCAATAGAAAATGAAAAAATATTTTTGTGCGTACAGAACAAGTTCGCGATGCGTGCGCGTGCGTACTCTGAGCCAGTGTGTGACGAAACGGACGAATTGAAGCCACGCGAGTCACCTAAAGTCGCCGCAAGACTTGTAAGGACTCAATTGCCGAGGACTCTCAATGAGAAGGTACTTTTTAATTATGTATTATATTGGAAGACTATTGTCACAGTACAATAGAATCACATTGTGAATTTAATAACATGAAAACAAGTCTTCACTTACACAAAGACCAAAATAAAACAAATTAGGTTTTTTTTTTTAAATGTTTATTCCATTGTATATATTTTTATTAATATTCCATTCGCCGTATAATTATTTTGTTAATATAGACAACGCATTTTTCTTTTCAGGGTGAAGCAACAGGGTTGGCACCTTTTGAAGAATTACTAGAGGCACGCGTGCGTGAACTAAAAGTTGCGCTCAATATGAGCACATCCCTGGCTCTTGCAGAATTCATCGAAGACGAAATTGTAGCACCACCTATGCCGTTAGAAGTAAGTCGAATTACTACGTCACCGTTCTGTTATTATATAGTAAATAAGCAAATCAAGCTTGTAAATAAATTAAACCTTGAACTTTAAACAAAATTGTCAACGATCAAGTGATAGATAACTTATTAAATAAATATAAATTGACAAATCACACAGATTGAGCTAGCCCCAAAGTAAGTTCGAAACTTGTGTTATGGGATACTAACTCAACGATACTATATTTTATAACAAATACATATAAAGATAAACATCCAAGACCCGAGGCCAATCAGAAAAAGTTCGTATTATATTTTGATTGATTGCTTACTATCAGGTGACCCTTCGTTTCGTTTGTCTACACAATAGGATTTCTTTTTAGATTTAAGTTAATCTATAGATTAGCATCAATAAAAATATTGACGGGTGTAAAAACAAGTTTATGTGCGCGTTCAAGCTCCGTTAATAGTGTTACTAGTGAAACCCGCGCAACTTCGTTTGCGTTTATCCCGCTTTCTTATGGGATTTTTGGAATGTAATATACATCGGGACAAGCCCACCACACATTCCCACCACTGTGTCTCCTGTGTAGCCAGGATCAACAACGGCGACCTCAGATAGACAATAAGCGATGAAGCTTATCGACGTCCCGGGGGAGAAAACTACAGCTGTCTTGGAACTCACAACGAATTTCATCAGAAAGAAGATAGTCGGAGTAGGAAGTATTGAAAGGAAGGAGAAGAATTTAATATACATACATATAAACGTTTCTTTTGAAGCACTCTATCTATTAAAACCGCATCAAAATCCGTTGTGTAGTTTTAAAGATATAAGCATACATAGAGACAGACAGGAAGAGCTACTTTTTATTATACTATGTAAAAATAATGTAAAAAATATTGTATTTCTTTTAAATCATAAACTCTTTTTAGGTACTAATAGAAAACGTAAAACTCCATCTCATAGAAGACAGGCCAACACGGTCCATATCCTCACCGCCACCCCAACCATTGGATATAGACCTCACAACGCTCCGGTTGACCAGAGACACGGCTGGAGTGGTCCGCTTAGGTCCACCCATCTCCACGCCATCGACAATAGCGTCTCCAGCCACCCCCCAACCCCAACCGGAGTTAGATGAAGCGAGAGGGCAGATAGACAGACTGAACAAGGAGAACGAGGAGTTGAGGAAAAGGCTGGTCACTCTGGCGAGGATAGCTGAAGATAATAGGGAATTGAGAGCGTGAGTTAAATGTTTTTATTCAAATTTACTTTCGAATCGTCATCTTTTTTTCCTACCAACCAGTTCAGACGGCAGATTTGTACTAAGAAGAACTGGCAAGTTTTTTTCGGGGCAATTTTTATGATATTTGGTATGTAGGTAGCTGATATCTTGGATAACACATAGGGTACTTTTTATCCCAAAAAGTACGCTATTCCCGTAGGATTTGATCAAGTCTTATAGTCAATAGCGCTTTATAGAGTAGATGGCGCTGCTGTGCAGGTATAATAAAACGCAGGTAACACCGCGGGCAGCAACTAGCAGAATATTTTTTTTTAAATTGGCTGTTATATAGAAAAATATAATGTCCTTTCCAGGAAAGTGGAGGAAGCGTCGGTACTACGGCAGTGCGTGCACGCCGCGCAGCAAGAGGCGGCCAGTCTGCTCGCCGACAAACAGGAATTGTTGAATGCTATGCGGATTCTGCAGGTATTTTTACTTTATACCTGCTCAGTTTGGAAAGTACCATGTTTCTTCCTACAGAAGTATCGAGAAAATACACGATTCCTTCCGTCAAAATATGTGAATTGATTGATTTTTAAATTATTTTTTGCCGTAAAATTTCAGGACCAATTAGGCGGTTGTCGCGGCAAAAGATAGCGGTCCCGAAGCGGTCAGCAGCATAGCTGCCTCGACTGCACAGCATGCTGCGGCGACCATCGCACTTAAACTCATCATCACGACATAAGAGATGCCACATTGTAACATAGTATTACAATTGTTGCGGTCCCGAAGCGTTCCGAAGCAAAGTGACCGCAAACGCGTTCGACATACAATTGCCATTACAACAAGGTACATATATTATTACAAAGTATCAATCTCGAAGCGTTGCGAAGCATTTTTTTTTATATACGTAATGCTTCGTAGCGTATATTACACTTAATGGCAGCATAAGAAATACAAATTTATTTATCCGAAGCAAAGCGTAAATACTCGAAACTAAAATGGCTACGTTAGGTCGTTTTAATCTACAACCAAACCATCACCATCTACGAGACTATTAACGGGTTTTTTCGAATGCGTTCCTTGCTTTTTGTTAAGCCGAATACGTTCGACGCTTTCGGCCACAGAGCTTAAACGCGCCATTTGTATTCAGATGTTAATGTATAATTATTAAATAAATTATATTGATTTCGTCGACAAAGTCAACTTGTCCGAACAAGAATTTACAGTAAACAGTATTATTATAACATTGCTAAATAATTTTGTTATGGAGGCTAAGGGCTTATTTTACAGTGTCTGATAAGTTCCAGTTTAAATATCCATTCGATAAATTTTCAACTTTGATGTTTTTTTTTTACAATTTATCTGACAGGTAACTGCATCTTATCAGAATACCTGTGAAGTAAACCTAAATATACTAACCAACCCGTATCGTTGTCATAAACAAAATGAAAGTAAATTCAAAGGTGCTACCTCGTGTTACGATTGGCTTCCTAATATCTCACTCACCGAACGAAACGCATTGCTGCTTCACGCCAACATTCTGTGAGAGGGTAGTACTTCCCCGATCGAGCTATAAAAGCTCTTCATAACGCTTTGATTCAACTAAAATGCTTCGAGTCATAAATATTACACCCCGTACACATTTCGTTGGTGTCGCAATTCGTGCTACAACGAACTCTTTGTATGTTAGACTCAGCAAGTAGGTATCCAGTAGAGAGTAATGTTTGTAATTTCTTCGAAAATTGTCCTCCAATCTCAGTTGTCAATAGCGGCGCGCGCAACCAAAATAGAGGTTAAAATTTTAAAATACAATACGATTAAACAAACACACTCAGACAGCTGTGCTTGGGGGGGTTGGGAGGGCTGGCAACGCGTGAGTGATACCTCCGGTATTGCAAGCGTCTATAGGCTACGGCGATGGTTTACCATCAGGCCGGCCGTATGCTTGTTTGCCACCTTTGTGGTATAAAAATATATATATATGTACAAAATATCAACACATTTGCACAAATTCAATGGATTTGAAGGCGTCTCATACAAAAGGACTGCGTACTCGCATGTTTGCAACTCCACGATGGATAAAAACGCGACAAAAAAATACGCGGCGAATTCGCCCTTACTGGACAAGGTCTGGCATTGTCCTAATAGGACGCGAGTGCGCGACCATCGTTGGTTTCTGCGAATTTTACTCGTACGAACTCGTGATCAAACATATTGAATAGGTGTCCTAACGACAATCGCGCGACGCTTAGGCGCACGCTTATGAACACGCGATGGTCGCATCGCTTACTCGCGCGATGATCGCGGATTCGCGTCCTATTAGGACAATGCCACGCTACAAGCGAATTGCAGTAAGGAAGCACCTTTTTATTCACTTCCACGGTCTTCTAAAGAAGACAAAAATCGTAACTTACACACATGTCTACTGTAGAAGACCGAGGGCCAAAAATAACCGTAATATAATGAAATTGTGATGCATGTAATATTGCAGTACTTATAAGCATTTATTATCATTATTAAATATTTAAAAATATATCTTTTAATAGGAAATCATTGTAAATACTTTTTTTATTTTGAGTCGTTTGGCATATCAAAAATTGTATATAGATTATATTAAAATGAGTTTTTGTACTCTATGTCCCCTCAAACACGGATCGTAAATGTCTTTTTGTTAGATTTTCTCAAGTATTATCTTCAATTAAAACATTATACATCTCGCAATCTCTATATACTTGGCAATCGTCTGATTTAGAATATTTATCGATATATAAGGTCCTACTTTATAAGTGAACTTCCTTTTATCACATGACTATATAGGTTACATATGATCACCAACTAGTGCTAGTAACTAGTACCAACTAGTTCAAACATTGTCATTGAATGTCTCTGGAAACCTTGTGCCAAGTATAATGGAATGGAATGTTTCGTCAGCCAGCGAGTAGGTATCCAATAATTGTCCTCAAATCTCAGTTGTCAATCACTGCGCGCGCAACCAAAATACTCGTAGAGGTTGAAATTTTAGAATACAATACAATTTTATGTACAAAATACCAACACATTTGGACAAAGCCAACGGACTTGAAGGCGTCTCTAAGGTCTATTCAAAAGGGCTGCGTACTCGCTGGTGTCAGCCTACTCCCGTTACGATATCGTGTTCGAAAGGGCTTACAGTAGGCGTTTGTTGTGCTTAAACGCAGCGAAAACACCGTGACAATACATACGACAAACTCTTACAAAGGAACGCTTTGTACTTTGCTAAATACGTATAGTCAACTGATGACTGGGCTGGTGGTAGAGTGGCTAGCAATGGTCACTTTATAAGGGGGGGGGGGGGGGGGCCGACTGTCTGTTTGCCTGCTTGGTCTGGATGTTTTCTATGTAAAACATGTATTTATTTACAAAAAAAAAGTATTTGAGTATATTTATCAGCAATCTAGTACCCATAGTACAAACTTAGTTGCTTAGTTTGGGACTAGATGGCGTTGTGTGATTCGTCCAAGAATATTATTATTACAAAGAAAGACGGTAGAGAAAGGTCAAAGATTTTTATGCTTGTAGGTTAGCATCGTTTCGTTATGAAACTTGGTAATTACATAATACGATATGAATACTGATTGATAAATAAAATTAGAGTCTTCCCCCTTCCCTTCACGCAATATTTAAAAAACTTTTATTATATTTACGGTCGTGCTCATCACTCTCATTGGCTGACTGTACTAACCAATGCGTCATCGCGCTGTGTTGTCGCGGCGTCGCTGCCTTGTCATTGCGTCCACGCAACATTGTCGCAGTGTTTCCACTACGCTGTACGAACGCCCATACATTTTCATACAATTTTATATCTCGATTTTGAGTACAATAGAGAAAAGTCCAATTTTTTCGTATCTATACTATATATATATATATATATATATAGATATTGTTCTTTATATATACGTTTATATAGATATCTATATATATAGATATTGTTCAATACTATAATCAAATGTGCAATAAATATTGTAAAATTAACTTCGGAATTTGATAAATTAAATTGATACACCAAATACCTATATGTCTTATATCATTGGCTGGTAATGTATAGTTATTTTATACTACTTTTTTTTATACTACAAAGTTGGCAAACAAGGACACGGCACGCCTGATGGTAAGCATCACCGTAGCCCATAGACACTTGCAATACCGGGGGTATCACTCACGCGTTGCCAACCCTCCCAACCCCCCCAAGTGGAGCTCTGGAGACCTTACTCACCGTAGGAACACAACATGGCCGAGACCAATGTTATTTGGCTACGATCTTCTGCAAGGTGGAGTTCCTTCCCCAGACGGGCTGATCCGATTTGAGCGGATTATCTGCTGTGCCAATAGTTAAAATAATTTGTTTAAATTTGCATTAAAACAATAAAAACTATGATATACTTCTTAAAGTTTGAATTCCTTCTATAGTAACATTGATCTCTACACAGTTTGTAGAAAGTAAAGGTACAATTCCGGGACGGACCGCACGCCGCAGATTGCATTGCGGACTGTCGCTTACAGTCTGCAGCTGCAGTCTGCGGGGTGCGGTCAGTCTTGGAATTGGACCTTTACAGTGACTTCATAAGGTCCGATGCTAATATTGAGGTCCTGAGGCAGCGCTTTTATGATCTCCATCATTTAAGCGATTACTTTTAAAAAAAACAATATCTATCACTTTGTAAAACTGCAAAGAAACATTGCAAGTTAAAAAATCAAATCTTTTTTTAACACTTGCCAGCCAGTGATACATTTAGAAATAATAAACTGTACATAATTATATTATAATATTTATCCAATGTATATAATGTTGACTATTCGATGTTTGACGCTTATCCCGTGTCAAAAATTGTACTATCCGATTCAACTCTGAATCTGAAGCAAAACAGACAACTTTAGAGACATAATATGACATTTGGCTCTGAAGTTAGTTATTTAGAATTGAGTTGGTTAGTAAATGGAAATGTGAACGTTTATAGTAAAACACTCAAGATCTTTTGTAATAATAACTTCAATCCTAAAAGGAATTGATTATCTTATGTAATTTCAATATGTGGTACATTTTTAAAACGGCAGCCTACTTTATGTATGTATATATTACGATAAAAGTGTACAATTGTCCAGCTCGAAGGACCATAAACTCTAATGTTGCCATAATTCTGTTGACGGATTTGAATTTTGAAATTTCGCCCTAAGGAATTCTCGAGAGTTCTCTGTGTATATTTGCACATTATCGTAACATATATGTTTTTACTATGTGATAGTCATTTCAATTCTCATTATGTCCATTTTAAGATTCATTATTGTTTTGGTGCCAAAACTTATCATTCACAAAGTTCAGTTACAGGAAGCAACCGCGCGGTTTCAAAATCGCAAGTTATTGTGCGGTTACCGTGCCTGGACTGGCGCTAAGTTGTTAATATAGTTAGAACATATATTTTTTTATAAAGTATGTTTTTTTAAATGGATATGTTCCCAAAATGCAAGCTTTTATTCTGTCTGGTAAAATTTATATGATTGCTGATGTTTGGATGGGTATTTAGGTGACAAAACTACTGCCTAGTCATCCTGTTGAGGTGCAACGTGGCGTGGGAGTATTCTCTAAATGCTTTGAACAAGTCCTTATACCCAACAATGGGATAGATAATGACAGAAAAGTCTTAAAAGTTTGTATATTAAATATATTTTTAAAAACAAAACTTATTTAGTTGTGATAAGTATTTAGTGAGATTTTAGACGGTGTCTTATTAAAAATATATCTGTGTATGTATATACGATTTCACTCGTTATGTATAATGTATTGCATTTTTGTGTAGAATATGACGTATGTTTAACGGCACAATGTACACAGTACGAACAGTATAACATAAACAAGATAGCGTAAATAATATTGTCACTTTAGTACAATCCGCGCCACGAGAGATTAGACCTGACATATCACGTGATTTGACTCGCGCAGTAGACGATTTCTAGTAAAATTGTATAGAAATCGTCTACAACGCTAATCAAATAAAGCACCACGTCAGAACTCATGTCCCGTGGCGCGGATTGTACAGTCAACAAAGGAGTTGACTGACCCCCCTCTGTATAGATTAAAGATTTCTAAATATTGCGTGAAGGGTGCTTGAAATTTTATTTATCAATAGTATTCATATTGTACTAAGTAATTACAAATTTTCAAGTAAATTCCTTCACGCAATATTTAGAAATCTTTAATCATATATACAGAGGGGGGTCAGTCAACTTCTTTGTTGACTGTACCTTGTCACAAAATTGTTGACTTGCTCTCTCAAAAGTCTTCAATAATTGAAATGATTTACAGAAGTAACAAGGTACTAAACAACATATTCATGCAGCTCTTTGAGCAATAAGGCCGCCTTTTTGCATTGTTTGTCAATTTTGCTGTTTACTGTATCACTGCGTGCAACGCGTGACCACCGTGCCTTTCAAGTACCCCACTCGTGGGCGAATGCTGCGGGAGGGGAGGGGTCGCCCGTTTTGATGCAGGGCGGAGAGTGGCCCTTCTGCACGTTAGTACTATTATGAATTCTGTGACCGTAGCCTATAGACGCTTGCAATACCGGGGGTATCACTCACGCGTTGCCAACCCCAAGAGGAGCTCTAGAGACCTTACTCACCGTAGGAATACAACATGGCCGAGACCAATGCTATTTGGCTACGATCTTCTGTAAGGTGGCGGTCCTTCCCCAGGCGGTCTGCTCCGATTTGAGCGGATTATCCGCTGTGCCCTACCTCTCTTCCTTCCATAATAAGCAATAACTAGAAACTTCTTGTTCGTTCTGTGTCGTTGTATGCAGTTATTTATACTTACTACGTTCTTGTATATTATCTTATTTATAGTCGTACATATATCTCCTTTGTACTATGTGTGTTAGGATTAAAAACAAAATGTGCCTGTACTTTTATTTTACTTAACGATAGACCTACATATTAAACACAAGCTATTCCCGCGAAACTTTGTTTGCGTGTATCCCGCTTTCCCGTGGGAATTTCGATAAATCCTTGGTATATATTATACATATGAACCTTCCTAGTGAATCACTATCTATTGCTGAAACTGAGTTAAAATCCATTGAATAGTTTAAAAGATTTAAACGAACAAAATTAATATTGCGATTTGATTCAAGAAGCTAGCAAATAAATCAGTTATTTATTTGTTTTCCATGTGGCAAGCTTCGCTACAAAATATAATATAGTATACATATGTATACTATATTATATTATGTTGTAATAAAGCTGTTATGAAATATTATTATTTTATACCACAAAGTTGGCAAACAAGCATACGACCCGCCTGATGAATAAATGAGAAATCTTAAGTTACACTGTCGAAAAATGTCAAGTTAATGTAGGTCTATGGTTTAGTATTGGCTTATATTTGGATCGTCGTCGCATCTTTTATATTTTCTACCATTTAATCACATTAATCGTGCTATCTTGTATTATCACTGTTCAGTTTGTAATCTGTGGTTGTATTTATATAAAACTGCTGTATATGTAAATAATTTTTTTACTAAATATCAATCTAGATTGAATTATGTGTATTGTGGTTGATACTGTTTGTACATTCAGAATTTTATTTTTATTTTTTTGATCCCTAAAACTATAGTTTGTGGGGACCTGGAGACCTGAAACGCAGGGTCGCCTTAACTTGGGCTCCAGATCGTGTGATCTGGATATTTATATTAAGGTTATATTATGTTATCTATGGAAATATCACAGTAACGGTACGTACAGTTTCTTGTTTGATTAAACAAAAATTATTATTATTCTATCAATGATCCAAATTTTTACAACCGTATACATATCATATTTTATGAGGCTAAATAGAATTTTTATTTTTGAGGAAATCAGGCAAGTTGTTCACGTATTATTTAGTTTATGGTTATCATACGCTAAATGTGTGAACAGCTTCTAAAACATCGAAATAATATTACTACGTATAGAAATGACAGCGCCTTCAAATTTTGGCGCCGCGTTCGGCCGTGAGGGGCGTGCCCCTCCCTGGCCCCGCCCCCAACCGAGTCATAGAATATGACATTACTACGCAGGGGCGACACTTTGTTTATATTCTGCCTATTGGACATCTAATTGATTATTTTATTTTATTACAATATTTTATTTTACTTAATAGAATAAACTTAATAGAAAATAGGTATAATATTAGCTTTATAGGTAGGAAGCTACATTACATTTTTGTTCTTAACTAAATATTAGTCAAAAATAAACTGAGATTAAATCAAAACTAACTTTATAATGAAATTTTATTTATTCGAAAACGGTTGGTCGAAATTTAAAATGCTGTTTCGTTTTCCTTCTTTTTATTTTCTAGAAACTATTTTTTTACTTAGTTAGTAACTTTATCCACATTTACATATTTTATACCTACTATATAAAAATATTTTGTAAATATAGTTTAAAAAATCAATATTTAAATTACATATTATTTAAAAAAAAAAATTATGAAAATCGGTCCACAATTGGAGTAATCGGCGGACCTCCAAAAAAAAACAATGAAACATAGAACCTCCTTTTTCGAAGTCGGTTAAAAAAAAAGCAAAAAATTTTTCAAAAATAAGTACCTAAATTATATTATAAAATTGACTCACGCTTAGTACCTACGTATCCCATCTGTACGATTACTTTTTGATAATCTATGATTTTCACATAGAAATGGCGGATGCAATCATGATGCAATAGAAAATAATGAAAAAAAATTGTTTTGGTTGGTTTTACTTAATTTTTTGTATACTTACCGATGATAAGTGACGCCGCTATCTTTCTTTCTTACTGTTGAACGGTTTTTGCAAGATTTTATTGAACATGACGGCATTTTTTAATTATTTTTTTTAACATAAATCAGAGGACCAATCACGATGAGCGTCGGCAAGTTTCTAAACGAGTCATAAACGAGTTGATGTCTATTGGCCTCAACGTATGGGGACAAAAATTTTGTTCGCGGTGTCATTTCTATACGTAGTAATATTATTTCGATGTTCTAAAAAGATTTTTCAAGACCAACCAAATGCATACTATAATTTTAGGATCGTTATTAAAATTAGAAAATTTATAAATACCTATTTTTATTCCATAATTTTGCCCAGTTTTCAATGAATTGTATTAAAATAGACGTTTAATGATTTAAATAAATATTTTGTGTTCTGAATGTACTTTCAGTATGACGAGAATTAATCAAATAATACCTACAGGGTGAAAACGCTAAATGTGTCCAGCTGTTGCAACTTTTTGTATTTATTTTAAACACCTAATAGTTTTATTTATTTATGTGTTTCTTACACAACATGTTACAATTTTTTTTATGAATGTACGTAATATAAATAATGAAGCTGGTAATAAAGAAAAAAATATATGAAAGTTGCATAACACTTATATAAGTGTTTTGTGCTGAAAATATTAGCAAATGAATGTTATTGTTATTTCTAGTTACAGAACCTAATATTACTAACATCAGTAAATAATTATAAATAGACCTCAATTATTATAAGTAGGCTCATAATATAGAACCTATTACCAAATGAGTATGGAAAAAGTACAACTGAATAATATATTATTTTGTGTAATGTACTCATTGTTATAGAGTAGCTGGTGGTAGTTTATAGAGTAACTTATTTATTTTATATTTAAAACAGAATGTACAACATGACGAGAGGATGTGCCTATGAAGACCTACTCTCAAAATTTTAATTGGATACATTTTTCGTCTTCACCCTGTATATTTATCCATGTATGTATGGCTACTTTAAAGTTTTTTAAAATGTGTATAAAACTGAAATGTTGTTGCGGTGTGTCTAGCTGCGAAGGAATTGTTAAAAATAAATTTAATATTCTACATAATGTGTTACGTTTTTTTATTGCCTGTTTCAATGTGTCTAGTCGAAGTTTACTAACAGTCAGTTTCTGAAAGATATAAATAATTTTAATTTTAGTTTCACATTAATCTCAAGCTATCTCTTTTTCTTCTTTAGTTGAGTAATGTGTCATTAAATTTAAAAATGTGTTTCAAAATCTTGCTGTGAATATTGCATTGGAACGATTACTCGAAGAACTCGAGCAAAAAGTATACAAGGTGAACAATTTTAAAGATAGTTCCATCATTGATTCCATATATTTATCGATTATAATTATAATCTGTAAAAAATCGAATTCTTAGAATTTTTCATTACAACATAAATCTCTTTCTTTTAGTTCTTGTTTACTATCTGAAATAAAATACTGCACTACACTACATAGTCAGATATAGATGTCTGCTTACCCTACCGAGCACTTTTTGAGATAACGGCTCAAACGTGCAAGAGACAACTATAACGACTGATTTTGACGCCAACTACAATAGCGTCCACTTGGGCTCGTGATTAAAATGAATTTCTGTGTGTTTCAACGTTTGATTCGTAGTATTGATAGTGTAATGTGAAGTAAACATTGGTTAAAGTGCATAGTAATTGCAGTTTATAATCAGGAACTTAACTTTAAAAAGTGCATTATCGTGTTGACTTCAAAATCCGCCTTTTCTGAAGAAATGAGCGAAATGTCTTTCTTCGGGGCGTCTTGACTCAGAGACTGTATACTTAGTCGAGATAGCATGAATACGCTGCTTGAATTTACGTATGTACACAAGGCAGTATTACTTGAAGATGGCACAATGGAATCTTCGTCTGAAGTCCGATTGCCAAACGAAAGAAAAAAAACTAATGACATTTGATATTTAATGTTACCAGTGCTCAATAGAAACTTCTAAAAGGGTAAATATTTTAAGATTTGTATTTAAAAAATCATGGATAGTAAATTCGTCTTCTTCTAAATCATTATTATTATTTAGAGTCCACGATGTCTCACTACAGAGCAAAGGCTGCCCTACCCATTACTCTCGATTTATTGCCTTTCGAGGCCATTTTTTAAATTTATAATTTGGTTTCTAACAAGAAATTTTGCTTTACATGATTTCCATATTATGTTAGGATTTGTGTTTATTGACAAAAATTTTTTTTTACATTAACAATTTCATCTATTTGAGTAAGTATATACTTTTAGGCAATTCAGTAACTTCAGTGGCCTGTCTTAAAAACCTCGACACTTTTTGAGATTTTTCCTCATGTATATTTTATATTTTTTAAGTTTCGTTATTCGACGCACTTTCGAAAAATTCAAAAGTTAAAATCTCTGGCCTCCATAGAAAAATCTCACCACTAATAGTGTTTTTCATAGCCCTCATATATAGATACGAAATCTAACGAAATGCAACAAACACAAAGCTGCTTTCAAACACATCTCAAAATTAAGTAATTATTCCATTCCACGTGGCACAAAAGCTCCAAACAATCGTCTGATTAAAAATATATATCGATATGAAATAAACATGAATCAAATAAGTAAGTACCTACAACATAGGTACAAATCACGTTAATATAATATAGCACACAACATTATGTTACGACAAAAAGCTATGACAAGCTAATTCAAACACAATTGTTGAATTTCATTGGAATCTTGTGCCAAGTTTAATGGAAGTTGGAACGTAATATAGCATACTACTCCGTGCTTACTATTATCGCAAGGAAAGATTACTTGTTTGCAACAAAAAAAATCGAAACACTTGGGAAAACTAATATGCTAAGCTGGCAACAAAAATACACGTGAGTTCGTGAATAACGTGACTTTCGCGTTCGACGTAGAAGCTGTTTGAAACTGGCAACATTTTTAGTGATGGCCGATGATTCAGTTGGAATGGATGCCAATGACCGTTGCTGAATTTTTTTGTTAAAATAAATCATTCATATTCGGTGTTTGGAAGTGTTATTTAATTTAGAAAATTAATAACATTGTGTAAATTGTGTGTTGCGTAGTGACTCATAGTGTTAAATCAAGGAATGTTTGTGTCCCGATTGGATTAGGATAGGTTCAGTGGTCAATTTATGTATTGGATTTCGGTTTAGCGCTGTTTATTTAATTGTGGAGTAAAGGTGAGTTATTGGTTTCTGTTTTGCTTGTTATGTACGTGTCACCTGTGTTTGCGCGACTGGTTTTTATGCCACGAACGCGGAGAGCACGACTCGCTCCAAACCGGGCATTTGGTGTTCACAGATAACGGGAAGATTAGAATAGATTGCGAAGATTCTGATAACATTCCATTCTTGGCGACATTGAGTTTCGCAAACATGAGTTTTTTTTTATATTTGCGCTCTGAACGTCTGCGAATCTACCTGTCGAATTCGGTATTTCATGCTCCATTTCCGTTTATTTTTTTTTATATCTGAGCGAGAGGTTTTACTGAGTCATGAAAACATAAAACTCTGGTATATTGTCGTTGTTTTAATAGTTATAACATTAGAAATTACTGTTGGAAAGTGAAAATCAGCTATTACATACAATTTCCTTAGTTTCTTAATACAAGTAATAGTTTTGGCTTGAGCTAGACAAAATGTTTAATGTGTTTCGTAATATTTAACTTTTGTCACACGAGAAGGATGATATAATGTTTGCACATAATAAACAAGTAAAATCATAAGGTGACTCTGATCAATAAAACTTTATTCAATGTTTTATTAGCCACTAATACCCTACTGCTGGGCAAAGGCATCCCCACTCCATCTCCTATCCCTCTGCTATTTCCAATAAACTTGACAATAAAATTGCCTAATGCGACTCTGACCAGATTTTTGCAATGTAAATCATTATCATCTTCATCTCGGCCGCAAGAAGTCCACTGCTGGACATAGGCTTCCCCCAAACTCTTGCAGTATGAACGGTTGCCAGGAGCTTGTATCTAACAGCTTCCTGCGTAATTTAGGTCATCTGACCACCTTGCAATGTCAATAACTATTAAATCATTGTCTTCAAGAGATAATTAATATAATAATGACCTTGTTAATTATCACTTACAAACTAGGCAATCTTATCACTAAGAAATTTCTTCAGACAACTACTAGAATTGATAAAATCAAATGCTTATGAAAACAATTACTTTGATTATTTTATTTTACTTATCATAAAATTAACTACAGTACAGATCCCGGAAAACTTCTTGAGCAAAAGTTGTAGTAAAGAGGTGTAAAAAGTTACCTATTTATTTTAACAAGAAGCAGAATGAAACGAAACAAACAATATTATTAGTCATATTAACAGTCAGCAATAAAGAGAAATCCATTCGATAGCATGTATAATGTATTAAGCAATCATTTTTTTTCACTCGAGTGTATGTTGCATGGAGTTTGCCTCAACTACAACTTTTCCTCAAGATTTTTTTCCGGGATCAGGTACTAGTACTTAATTCTATGCTCTGTCATATAAGGGTTAGTTTGACATCAAAGGACACACTAAGATCCAATTAACCCATCTCTCAGATTTTACAAGTTTGGCGTAATTTATTGGAAATTAACCGACTGATAATCTGCAATCCGAAATATGAGAATTTTCCCACAGGAAAGTAAAATACAAACAAAACCAATTTGTGCCAGTTTGGCTATACTACTCGTCAACACGGCTGAGTCGCGCAGACGTAAAACAAAGTCGAAACTCATACTTATCACTTAATGCATAACAACAATAGATTTTCATTGTTTTATAATCTGTAAGTCCAAATTTTGACGCATACTATAGTGAAGAATAAAATATAATTAACAATAAATTCCATGCTCACTATCCCTATAATCCCTATATATTCTCAAGTAATCCTGTCTTTAATCTGATCCCTATTTGTTGGGATTATGGGATAAGAACTTCCTTTGAGGATGAAGCCATTGACATAGTTCAAAGTAAAGCTAAGCAAAGGAAATGCCTAATTTGTTACAAAGTGAATGATTACTGAGCAAAGATACTTTTGGAAGAAAGAAAATATGTTTAACTTTACATTTAATATTACATTGGAACATTAGACAGCCCGATGGTGCGCTAGTAGTGCCTCAACCTTCGACCATAGAGTGTGGGTTTGATTCCCGCTCTGGGTAAAAATTTATGTGTTGGCATTTGTGTTTGTCTGAATCAAGAATCTTCTTAGTACAAATCTGCTGTCTGAGCTGGTGGTAGAAAGAAATTGTAACAATTCAAAAGAGCTTGTAAAAAAAAAGATTTTGAATCATATACTTCAATATACTCAAAGAAGGTATATTCATACCAGTTATATATATCATCTTAGCTACAAGAAGTTCAGTGTTGGACATAGCCCTCCTCCAAATGCTTCCAGTGTGACTGGCTACAAACATAACAAATTATTTTTTTAAAAACAAATAGGTGATAATATATATTATGAATGATTTATTACTGCAATCATAGCATAGGTATAAACCTCTAACCATTCATGAGGTGATGAGTTCATCAATACATCATTCCTATTGCAATATGTATGAATACAACCTACAAGTATTCATTTAATTGCTTAGGCACACTTAATAATATTCCATATGTGCATTTGTTATAACTGATATTAGTCATTTGTAAAGTTCTCCTTTCGTGACCTCAAATTGTTAGTCACGTCATTCTCACTTTAAAAACCGACTGAATGAAAATTAAAATCTGTATTCAGAAAGCAGACCCTCTATTCTGGTAGCAAAACCCGATTCTATTTCGATTCAAAATTAATTGCTGTCTCGCTCATACAAAATAGGAATTGAATGGGACAGCGAGTGTGTTTGAATCGAAATAGAATCCATTTTTGTTACGTGACTTGCCCCCCAGGGGGCTAATTCTCGGTTCCTATTTTGTATGAGTTGGACAGCGATTGAATTTGAATCGAAATAGAATCCGGTTTTGTTACGAGAACAGGGGGTCTGGCCTTCACAGGCACGTTCTCTAGTCTTGTTGTACATATAATTCATGTTTTTATTAAACAAGTTACTCTATAAACTACCACCATTTCACTCTATAAACTACCACCATTTCGAAAACAAAACCAACTGACCACTGAGAAAAGAAATGGCGAAAGAAACCAAGTAAGCACTGATACCAATGTAATGTAACACAACACAAAGGACAAATCCGAAAACCGATTTGTGATAAGATTTTTCGCGAATTTTTTTAAAATAGGTAACTCAAAAAAAAATTCGCGATAAATTTTGGAGACCTAATTCCCGTTATGTACAAACGAACTTTAGATGCCTACGCCATGCAAAGAACACACGCTCCAAGCTTCGGGATGAGCGTTTTATGTTCCGTCTGCCAGTCATTCAGAATCCGTCAGTCAAATCATTCAAAACAAAGCATATTAATTTTATGTAGTTAAAATGTATAAATTGGTTAATTTTGACACAGGTTCACATTTCTTTTCTCCTCTCCGTAGATAGGTAGGTAGGTAACCTTAATATATCATTCTTATATCGCATTAAAATAGGTTTAATAAACTGGAGCCGTGCTCGGTGTCGACACGACCATTAACGAGATCGTTTGTTTACGCCTAAAAGCTAACTTCATCTGAATAGTGATAACATTTCAAGATTTTCAAGGCTGTAAAATTATCAGATACCATAAAAGGTAATCACTAAAATGTGTCAGCGGAACAAGGTTCCAATTTGAAGCCGAGGACGCGATTTTTCATTACTGGTATTGAAACAGCACGAGTAGGTAGCTAATTAGTGCTTTTGTATTGCAAAAACGACTATTTCTCTTTGTAACATAAATCAGAGAAGCACAAAAAATATGGCTTAAACATTTATGGTTCATTTTTTTTGTATTACGTACGTTGGTTTAGTGATTTCATGCGACTTGACTTAACAATTGACATCTATCGACTTGCCCTCCGAAGTCCGAAGCAAAGAGAGACCTGAGACTTTTTAACCAATCTAAATACTGGCCAGTATCGTCGCTGCTTATGTTAAAATGAAAATGAAATCGTTTATTCAGAGACCTTCACAGACACGTTCTCTTGTCATAATTTAGTTTCAGTGTTTTTCAGTATGTTTTAAATATGTACAATCTACTACCATTTCGGAAAAAACAAAATTACTATGTACTAGGAAGAAATTAGCGAATGAAACACATAATTTTTTCATTTCTATATGATGTTTTTTTTAAGGAGCTCGATGGCGTCGCTTTTTGTCGCACTCCAATATGAACACGCAAGTCAAGCGACGTCGACCCTAGCCAGTGTTTGGATGGGTTTCGTTATCTCGAGCTCCTTCGGAGGGCACGTTAAGCCGTCGGTCCCGGCTGTTATCGGTAGATGACAGTCGTTAAGCCAAGTCGGTGACCTTCGGGCGGCTTGAAAACACCCGCCTCTGCCAATCCGCATTGGAGCAGCGTGGCAGAGTACGCTCTCTAGTCCCCTTCAATTGAACGGAGACCCGTATCCCTGCAGTGGGATGATTATGGGTTGATATGATGAGTTTTTTAAAAGTTATGATCTTCGTTAAACCCTTTAGCATTGACAGTATGACAGATCAAAATAATTGCATTTCTAATTACGAGTACATAACATAATCTTGGTGGTATGTGTGAATAGAGGCTTAGATAATAAACGTAGCGGTTTGTTGAACCGTCTCGAAACAAGAGCAACCTATTTGGCATTTCGCCATAATTTCAAACTGTAATTTTACACACGCGTTGTTTATTCAGATTTTTTTACTCTAAAGTAATGAGAATATTAAAAAACTAATGAGCTCATTATTCTAATTATCACCTCGTATTTTCATAGAAAGTTTTGTTTATTAGACACCCGCAGCTTTGCAGTCCCACTGTTCGAATTCCTATGGGAAATTCCATCTGAATATTAGCTGGGGTGGTTAAACTTGCGTATAATATTAACGTGTGAAAAATTAACGATGTAGGAGGCCTCAAAGAACAAAATATATACTTAGGACCGGCCGATGTACGGCTTAATTTTTCTCCATGTCTAATTTCCCTCCATTTCGATCAACTTCGACTTCTTACTAGTAAAACATTCTTCTTCTTCCTACCCTTATTCCACTTTACGTGGGGTCGGTACACTATGTTATAGTAATTAAATGACATTTTTTTAAATGTAAAAGGTTGGCAAACGAGCTTGCGGGTTACCACCACGTGTTATAACAATTTATAAGCTATAGTATATGAGATGTCGCCCTACATCATGTATTGCGTTATCTCTGTTACTCACTCGTCTTTGAACTGCTATAAGATGTCATGTGAAAGGGGTTAAGTTAAGTAAACACCGCCACCCATTATTATCCAAAACCAGTCCAGCAGTGGACTTCTTGTGGCTAAGATGATGACGATTATAATTAGGTCTAAAATGTAAGAGTTGATGAAAAAAGCAGACTGAAGTTGGCTAGTAAACGGTGTTTGAAATATCGCGTGAATGTTAACAATAGTATGCCTGCACCGGCATGCGTGCTTACGTCCCAATTTCTAGGTGTATTCCGGTACAGTGTTGCAATGCTAGGCACTGGACCGTGCTTCCATCTATTTACCAAAATTACCGAAATTATTACAGCAAGGCTCATATTTCCGGATTTGGTACGAAAAAAATGTTTATTTATGGTTTGTAATGTATTAAATTAACTTGAGTACTGTTGAACGAAATATAGTTTATTAGAATAATCTATCTAGTTGGTACGAAAAAAATGTTTATTTATGGTTTGTAATGTATTAAATTAACTTGAGTACTGTTGAACGAAATATAGTTTATTAGAATAATCTATCTAGTAAGTAACCTGAAGGTATGTATATATAAATTATTTAGATCGCTTCTTGTATCCAAATTTATGTATTGTGTACAATATAGTTTTCAATAAGTAAATAAAATACCCGCGGCCTCAAAACCGGCTTTCATGCGATGTCTGGCTTTAAATCGAGTAAGGGAACGCATAAAATATTATTAATTAGATTTTTCCCTATATTGGGCAAAAGTCTCCGCCCACATAACACCTTTTAGAAATCCGTCTCATTTAAGAATTTATGTTGGGTATAAAATTAAAATTCTTAAAATTTGTCTGCAGGAATCATAATCTGCCCAGTCATAATTATGTATAGGTTAGATTTCAAAGGATAGAGACTGTTCAAAGTTTAGTAAAAAGAGAGAGGCTATACTCACGAAATAGTTAGGCACCGTAATATGTTTACCACGTTTGCCTAAACGTTATTTTTAACTTTTAACTAACTAATGTCGAGGCCGGCCAGTGTCAATGACACGTCGTGATTAACCGAGAATTATTATCATGTGCGCAAAATTGAACCGACTAACCGTCGAATTTTATCCAATTGACGAGAAGCAACTACTCATATCTTTGTTCGTATGCAATTATGTTCAATTAACTTTAGAAACTTGAGTATTCATAATTTTATTAATCGATGTTATAATGTATTTTTTTGGTTGTTTGTTTGTACTTACGTACATATATTTTTTTAAGATATCTTATTCGTGTAACACCGACAAATTGTGTGGTAATAATGCGAGAGCGTTATTAACTAAATTCGGTTTAGCGAGTCGCATAAGAACTCGCTCCAAATAAACTAATTTATTGTCCATGGATTGCCGTCATCGAAATCGATTAGAATAGAACTGTATCTGTATCTATCAACTTATATTGTTTTAATCCATTACAATCATTACTTAAAATTATGTCCATTACAAAATCAAGTTTGTAAAACCTGAATGAAATGCGACCGCAAGCTATTCAATTACCACAGATCACCAGTTATTACACCACGGCATAGACCATAGCGAGCTCCAGTTTCTGTCCTTGTTGGATCCATTAAATGGTCATTTACCAAGTCACAATCATTAGTATGGCATGCAGTCTATGATCTTTATTGCTCAATGATACAAATCACTGTGCCACACCAATTAAATCGCCGTCTGCAAATGTATGAAAAAATTGCGTTTGTAGACTTCAATTGAGTATGGTCACAGTATGGTTAGAGTTTAGATAGAGAAACATTATAGGCAATTTCACAAGTAATAGATAAATAAACAGATTTCGTATGATTTTAGATAGTCTTATATTATCTGACAAATACACGAAAGATCATTAAAATTAAAATTTAATGTGTCATCAATTGCTTTTCTAGGTATCATTACGCAATAATAACCGTCCCGCTTACCAACACAATGTAGTTAGTTTGTTATCACTACATAGTATAAAACAAAGTAGCTTTCTCTGTCCCTATGTCCCTTTGTATGCTTAAATCTTTAAAACTACGCAACGGATTTTGATGCGGTTTTTGATAGAGTGATTCAAGGGGAAGGTTTTAAAGTATCATACATTCCAAAATTCCCACGGGAAAGCGGGATACACGCAAACGAAGTTGCGCGGGTTTCGCTAGTAATTATATAAAAATATAATCTCTTATATTTATAGTATGTATGCTACACGTTATTTAGCATACGGTTTTATATCCCATAAAAGCGAGAGTATGCTCTATTTTCACTTTTATGTTCCCATAAATCTATGTAGTTCCCATTCCTGTCTCTCCCAACAAAAGACTATGAAAATCGGCTTTTGTTCAAAGGCATTTTATTAAACTCGATGTTAGGGAGATCGAAAGAATGACATTCATTGCTGTCTCTTTGGATAGACTAGTAGCTGGATAAAAACAAATGGAGCAATATTTAATGAAAATGGAATTGCCATGTTTACAAAAAATTTAAATCGTCATTATCATTGCTTTATTTTACGACTATTGTAATTACTTTTGCATTTTTTTTTAAATCTTCTGCTACTACACCGAGCTGGAGCGGAAAGCTCAAACTGCTTAGAATTCGGTCTAGATAGACTGTTGTTTTGTTTATGGGTGACAGTCGTTAAGAAAAACTTTACTGTTAAATGCCAGTTTACTCTCAGTGGGAAATAAACATTTTTGATTCAAATTTTCTCAGTCGTAAACATCGAGTTGATAGTTGTAAATGAAATAAGCGTTCAAGTCTTAGTGAATGCTAGGGTATCTAACTGGGCAAGTGCACAATAGTCACCGAGTGACAGGGCAGCGACCTTGTCTCGGCAATCCGGCCGTCCAATTCCCGAATTCCGGCAATACCTTCTACAACACTATTTGATCATTGGATTTGACCCACTTTTGCTGGAATTCCAGTGAAATGAAATCAAAATCATATTTGGTCGGAGTGTAGGCATTCACAAGTAGTTTCTCTAATTATTTCCTATCCCTTTTCTGCTTATTCCCAGTTTAATCAAACTCAAATTTTTATTCAAATAGATTTACTTAATTACATGTTATTTTTTCCTACCACCAGTTCAGACTGCAGAATCGTACTAAGAAGTATTGAAATTGCTATATAAATGACTACTTCTGCTACTTCTAACTACATAATGGTGACAACGTATTGACAGCACCTCCGATGTTAATTTTTTTTTATGACAGAGGAGGACAAACTAGCTGGCGGGTCACTTGATGGCAAGCAGTCACCGCTGCCCAGTACTAGAAGAAAAATTTCTGATGTTTATAGCACACGGTGACCCCTTTCTATCAGATTTCCCCACTTGCTTGTTTGTCTACCGTGTATCATAAAACAGACAGGCCCGGTGGTCGAGTGGTTAATGATCACTTTACCCCAAGGGCCGCGGGTTCGAATCCTGCGCAAAGCAAACATATTTTGTGTGCATGAACATGTCTGTTTGCCTTGGTCTGGGTGTTTTCTATGTATGATAAGTATTAATTTACAAAAAAAAAAGTATTTAAGTATATTTAACAATCTAGTACCCATAGAACAAGCTTAGTTGCTTAGTTTGGGACTAAATGGCGTTGTGTGATTCGTCCAAGAATATTTATTTATTTAATCTAAATTGGGTGAAAAATCTGATAAAGACGTTACAAGTTATCTAAAAATCGTTTAAAACGATTTGTTATTAAACTTAAACGGTAACACATAATGTTTTTGGGTGATTGGCGTACCGTTATCTCTTATGTGTGTCTGGCCCACATCGACACCTGCGCTTACTTTACAGGTAGGTATTAATTATAAATTAATATCACACGTGCTTGTACGTTAGACTTTTTTTAATATTGCAAATAACAGCAGGTGTCCTCCGAATTGTAGAGACATAGCAATTTGGGTTAACATTTCTAGTTTACCACCTTCTCACAGGATATCGGTGTGAAGAATTCATGTCGTTTTTGTCGATACACGATGATCATTTAGCCACAAGTAGTCGCTGGATCCTGGCCTGTCCCAAACGCTTCCAGTATGACTGACTGACAGCCAGCGGCCTGCATTTCCTTTCCTGTGATCGTTTGACCCTCTTGTGGGCTGCTGCATGTTCTACACTACGCTTTCCATTCCAGAACTTTCCTTCCTATAGCTTTATCATTTGTCATTGACAAAGTTTTTCCTCTTCTTGTATGACTCGACATCGGCTATATAATTTAATACAAATTCTTAAATAAGTATATCTCTCAGTGAATAACATCTTTTGCTCATTTTCCGCGTGGTTGCATGTAGTAAATTGTGGGTATGCTCGCCGTCTAGAATTCTATGATTATCTGTCGAAGATGGGCAGTAGCCATACATTTCTTACCAATTTATGCATCCGCATAACCGTAAGACAGGTTTAGTATAAGTGTAGCATTCTAAGAATGTTAGTATCAACATCTTCAAGGGCCGGTTTCGTGTCCTGATAAGTAAATAAATAAATACATTACATAACATAACCTGTAATATAATAGTCTAAAATCTAAAATCATATAAAAATCGATACCTATTATGTAAAAATTTATCCCCGAAAAGTGCGTGAATAAATTTGGAATGAGGTGAGACAGAACATCTCTGGTGGTGACCACGTACCATCGTGCTACGAGAGAGATATGAAGAGAAGAGAGGAGACTAGAGAGGATATGGGAACGCGCTCTACAACCAATTTGGTGTGGATTATCTGTGACTGTCAAACTAAAGAACAAAAGAGATAGCTTGACTATTAAAATGCGTTTCAAAAATGAAGAGAATGCTTGAAAAGATGGTACTGTTTGATCTATGGTCGATAGAAAAATATTGATAATTTTAATTGCCCTTAATAATGTGATCACTGATAAATAACTAACTACACTGGGCGTCAAAAGTAAGTAGTACAGTTTTAAAATTGCAATATCTCCTAAACTACAGAAGCTAGACCTTTGAAATAAAAAAAAGTTAAAAGACAATTTCATTTCATTTAATAAAAACGTTATGCATAATATAATTTTTTAAGATTGACTGAAAAAAAAACCTAATAAACAAAAACACTCTTTTTTAAACTGTTGGCTTGTACTTTTGTTTTTTATTGTTTTCTTTATTGCTGATAAATCAATTGCAATTCAAAAGCAAATGTGTCTTCAGCGAGTAAACTTCACTAATCATGCCTCTTTCACCAGAAGAATGTGCAAGAATCATAACTTTTCTCGAAGTAGGCATCAGTATGCGTCATACTGCAAGAACGGTGGGTGTAACTCTAAGAACGATGCAGCAAGTAAAGCGAAGGTATTAAGAGACTGGAAACCATCTAAGGAGACCAAGTAATGGCAGACCCAGGTGCACTAGTACCTGAAAGACCGCTTAATTGTCTCTACTGTGTTAAGAAATCGTCACCTTAATGCAGTTATGGTCCAGCAACAGCTTCTTCAGACCCGAAGAGACTACGTTAGTGAGAGTACAGTGAGGAGAAGACTTGCTGAAGCCAACCTGAAGTCGTACAGGCCAGCAAATGGCCCCAAACTTGAGACAGGGCATCGAGTAGCAAGACTACGCTACGCCCGTCAACACGTACAATGGGGCGAAGAAGAATGGACAAGAGTTTTGTTCACAGATGAGTCTCGGTTTTCTTTATTCACTTCCGATGGAACGCGGAGAGTATACAGGCGACCTGGTGACCGATACATTCAAGGTTGCATCTCGGAAAGAGTTCAATACGGCGGGGGCTCTGTACACGTATGGGCTGGCACCTCTTCAGAGGGTCGCACACAGCTAGTGGTCATAGAAAATGGCACTCTGACTGGTGAAAGATATGCATCAGAGATCCTTATCGAGTATGCAGGGCCATATTTAGTAAATATGGGTGATGCAGCGATTCTAATGCATAATAACGCCCGGCCACACACCGCTCACCTCGTACAAGAGTACATTCAGGAGGTTGGCATCAGCTTGATGGCTTGGCCATCAAGAAGCCCAGATCTTAACCCTATTGAACACACTTGGGATGAGCTTGGGAGGCTAGTCAGAAGACGCAGACCACCCCCCGCCACCCTCAGGGCTCTAAAACAGGCCCTGATAGAAGAATGGGTGAATATTCCCCAACACCGCCTCCGTAACTTAGTGTTCAGCATGCCAAACCGGTTCCAAGATGTCATCAGAGCCCGAGGCGGCAACACAAGTTACTAAAGTGGGAACAAGGCCCAAAACGTAAAAATTAAGTTCTTGATAGTTACTTCAAAATGGTTAGCTTTTTAGTTTTTTCTTAATTTTCAGTGTAAAACTTTACTAATACTAAATAAAATATTATTTTTAGAAAACTTTGTTAAATTTGCTATAAAATGACTTTTATTTCAAAACTCTAACTTCTATAGTTTAAGAGTAATTGCAATTTTAAAACTGTACTACTTATTTTTGACGCCCAGTGTAGTTCATCGCATTTATAAAGTAGTTAGGCGTATCATTTAATTACAGTTTTCTCTTAATGACAGATGTCGGTATCAGTATTGATACGTTTCTAGGTATCAGATGATTATTTTCATCATGATTAGAACAGATATTTATAGCGGGAGAACTATCGATCCATCGCACTGACCTATCTGCCACTAGATTTAAAAAAACGATTATTTTACTATTAGCCAATTATATTCAGCCAGGAATTTCACGGATTGCGTCATCAAAAAAATTGAGAATACAAAAAAAACATCTCCCAAATATGTGTTTACATGCTTTGTAGCATTGAACGCTTCTGAGTTAGACCCCGAACAGTTGGACCTGGTTTGGCGTGAGTTGTTTTGTAGTTTAAGAGAGGTAGGGCACAGCGTATTAATCCGCTCAAATCGGAGCAGCTCGCCTGGGGAAGGACCTCTACATTACAGAAGATCGTAGCCAAATAGCATTGGTCTCGGCCATGTTGTGTTCTTACGGTGAGTAAGGTCTCCAGAGCTCCACTTGGGGGGATTGGGAGGGTTGGCAACGCGTGAGTGATACCCCCGGTATTGCAAGCAGTGATGCTTACCATCAGGCGGGCCGTATGCTTGTTTGTCAACTTTGTGGTATTAAAAAAAAAAAGATTCGTCACAAAGTAAATTCGTCACGGAGTAAACACATATGAAACTTATTGACGAATTTACTTTCAACATATCAAGTATACAATAATGAGGAATGTACTTTGTGCCGAATGTACAACAACCCTGGAGAGATTATAAAGGTTTCGTGTTAGTTTACTACGGTTTGGAAACTAACTTTGTGGTAAATTTCATTCAAATCCTATTTCTGGTTGGGCCCAGTGCGTGGGCTAAAGTATGTTAATGGACTTACCGACCTGCCTCCATTATTTATAAGATCCTCTGTGTAGCTGATATAATAGCATATCTCAAAGTTCTACGCATAAATATAATAAAACACAATATTAAATAAAATCTATTTAGTGCGTACTTTCCTAAACATATAGATTTTCTATAAAACTTAAAGATTCAGGTATTTTGGAATTTTTTGTAATATAAATTATTAAAAAATATATATTTCAACTTTTATGTCAGAGAGAACTAGGGATCAAATTCTCTATTAAGGCGCCATAGGTCCAGCGACCCAAGCGCGAATTCGACTCCGCCGCCCCGGGCCGCGCCTCGCGTCACGTTGCGACAACCGAGCGTCTTTTCTTATCATTGCGCACATAGTGTAAAAATATGCAGTACCGAAACTTTAAGTTTTCTAATTTGTAATAAAATAATAATTGCCTACAATTATTTTTTAATAAATATGAATGAATATAAAATGAAGATTATGAACAACTTTTATTAGGAACCAAATATGAAAAATGAAATAGACATGGTTTTCAGATAGTTTTGGTATGGTTTCGGGATGATTTTCAGATAATTTTCAGATTATTTTTGGATGGTTTTCAGATGGTTTTGTGATGGTTTTCTGATGTCTTTGGGATGGTATTTCAATACTTTTCGGATGGTTTTTCAATGGTTTTGTGATGGTCTTAAGATGGTTTTGGGATTATTTTCGAATGTTTTTGGTATGAAACTATCTGAAAATTGTAACTAAATAATGCGATTGTTTACTTATGATTTTAGTTATGGTTACTTATTTAGGTCTAACAGGAAATAATGATTGAAAAATCATTATTTCCTGTTGGACCCACTGCTACGCACAACTAATTTTGGCACAACTAAAAGTATTCCTATTGGCACAACTATGGCACAACCAGATAATTGTCATTAAATAGTTCCCTTTGGTACCACCATTCATTAAGGAAGTACATTCGTGTGCAACACTGTATAAGAGGCATGTTATGGGGTGACTCAGGAATGGTTTTGGGGTGAGTTAGGAATGGTTTTGGGGTGAGTTCGGAAAGGTTTTGGGGTGAGTTCGGAAGGGTTTTGGGGTGAGTTTTGAATAGTTTTGGGGTGAGTTTGGAATGCTTCTGGGGTGAGTTTGGAAAAGTTTTGGGGTGAATTTGGGATAGTTTTGGAGTGAGTTCGGAATGCTTTCGCACCAAATGGCACTGATATAGTCGTCACATAGTGCAATCTTCCCACCTTTATCCTTACATATTATAAAACAAAGTCCTCCCGTGCGTCTGTCTGTCTGGACGTTCGCGATAAACTCAAAAACTACCCAACGGATTTTCTTGCGGTTTTTACCAACGGATAGCCTGGTTCATGAGGAAGGTTTATGTATAAAATTTGTCAATATTTTGTGTAAATTGGCTGAAATATAAAGATTATTGTTGGGAGTGTCGGAAAAAATCGACCCGCTTGGGAGCTGTCGACGAAAACGCTGTCTAAACCCTTTGAGATATAACAATACAAAAATTATAGGACATTCCTCTTATTTAGGCCTCCAAAAAAGTCAGCGATAGCATATATTTATCGTTTACGGATAACTTACTATAAAATAAAAATCGATTTCGAGTAATAATGCGGAAATTGGAAACCGATTTTGACGTATACAGTATTAATCCTTATCCTGTTAACTACGTTAGTTACCTTAAGCATTTCATGCATTTCATGCATTTCATGCACCTTAAGCATTATTATAATCTTTACACCATATAATTTAAATAGATACTTTAGAAGTTATAGGAAAAAATTTACGCGCTTGCCGAAATTAATTCAAGTTCTTTCTATTCTATGCTAGATGGCGTTATTCAAAAGATACATCGCGCCACTATGGTTACGTTTTCATCAAATAGACTATTTGACTGATTTTGAAAAACTGTTTTAAATTATTCGTTGGTATTTGATTAATACACCACATGTATATTTCTGCGAAATTTGCAGTATTTTCCGTAAAATATCGGTTTAAATTTCAATTAGAATATTCGCGCTAAAAACGCTTTTTCTGTAATGGCGGACGCCGTGACGTCACAGGCAAGTAAACTTGTACCAAAGTGTACATTCAGTGTGTTTAGAATATATTTTCTGTTATTTTACTGGAAAAAATGGTTTATAAATGGTGTAATTGTGCCACAATGTACAAATACTTCTATAAAAACTCCACAAAAACTGTTTGTTTCTGTGTTAGCTCGAAGAGACCCAAACAGAATTTTATCTCATACAAATGTTTTTATGTGTGAAGATCACTTTGATGTAAGTATGCCAGTAATATTTGATTCAAATAGTAATAGATAAAATGATAAAATCCCACAAAATGTCGTAACAATGAACAATGTTGACTTGCGTGTGACGTCACGCGAGGCATAGCCAATCACAGAGCGTTCTTGTGGCTGAAGAAATTTAAAAAATAATTTGGATTTATTTTGAAAAATCTATAAATATTTTTGAATATAACAGAGATAAATATGTTTTTTTATGTTATTACCTAATAGGATGACCACATTTCGTAGCATATTTTTAATAGTGTCAAATAGCCTATTATACCTAAATATCACGCGAAAATTAAAGCACTTTAAATCTATTACGCTAGGTGTCGCTGTTTAAAAATCAAAACTAATATATAAAGCTGAAGAATTTGTTTATGGGTTCCCTTTGTGATGCTGACAAGAATAAAGACGGCAATTTATAGAATTCCCACGGGAAAGGCAGTATCTACGCGGGCGAAGCCGCGGGTACAGCTAGTTATAAATAATTTCAAAGACATGATGAGCTTAGTAAAATAACAACTTCTTGTCTGTCAAATAATAAATCCGTTTGACATACACAATATCCGCAGTCATCATTATACTCATCTCTTATTACAAGTATACAGTGATATCAAAGAATATTTTAGTATAAGTACTATTTTTAAAACGTTGCAAACGTAAGTCGTCTTTGTAGATATAGTATATCGTTTAATTCGCCACTTCCCTAAAATGTTATTTCGCCTAAAATATACATTATGTAGTTCAAACCCTTAAAGAAACCATCGGATAATAGAAAACTACCCCAAAACTGTAAATACTATCCAAAAACAATTGTAAAGCTATACCTATAAATCGAACCTATAAACCAAAAACATTCGAAAATAATTCTAAAAGAATATCTAATTCATTCTAAAAACATTAGAAAATAATGTTAAAAGAATTCCTAATTCATCCTAAAACATTCGAAAATAATCCTAAAATATTTTCTCATTCATACCATAAACCATCCCGAAACAATCCCAAAAACATCTTGATGCCATCCGAAAACCATTGGAAAAACATCAGAAAACCATCTGAAAGCCATTCAAAAACCATCCCAAAACCATCCAAAAATCATCTGAAGACCATTCCAAAACCATCCAAAAACAATCTGAAAACTATCTAAAAATCATTCGAAAACCATCCAAAAACATCTGAAAACTATCCGAAAACCATCCAAAAACCATCTGAAAACCATTCGAAAACCATCCAAAAACCATCTGAAAACCATTCGAAAACCATCCAAAAACCATCTGAAAACCATCCGAAAACCATTACGAAACAGCAAAAAAAGTAGTTGTGCCAACAGGAATACTTATTTTGTGCATAATAGTTGGTCCAACAAGAAATGGTTCCATGTTTTTCCTTTTTTTATTGCATTTGTTACCCATTTTCACCAACAATTATTCTACGTAATCGAATTGCGAGCGCGGCGGTGATGGCGGAAAATTTGACACACGTCCGACGTCGATAAGGTCTGCGACCGGACTGAGTAACGCGAACTCACGCTTTGACTTCGTATTTTCGTGTATAAAATATGATATAAAAATGCCATGTAATCTTTTTAAAGTTATTTTGCATGAATTGACTAGTTCAATTAATAACTAAAAGGATAATTAAGTTTCAAATCTTAAAACCTGTCAGAAGTAAGTTTAAAATAAGTTATTTGTTTTAAAAAAGTGGAATTTTAAATAATTTTTTTTATCGAGTGAATTAATTCTAATTGTGTATTGAAGATATGTTTTAACTAGACAAGGTACTCAAGAATACCTATTATTTTTTTGATTCGTTATTTTGAAGAACTTCATTAAAAAAAATTGTTTTTTCTAGACCTCTTCATAGGTATTTTACGAACCGGTAGCGTCTTAACTTTCTGTCTTGCCTGAATCTTTTATTTTATTTATTGAGAATACCAACAGCGTTACAGACAGATGAAATTCATACAATTTAAAAAAAAAATAAGGCCAATAACAGTTTTCCCTAATTATGCCGATAGTTACGTACATACGGGTAGAAGTCGGTTAAAACTTGTAAACACTATAAATTAATCTTCTAAGCATATTTAAAAGTTGTCGCGCAGCTTTCTGTCGGGTAGTGACACGGAGTGTTTATGATCAAGTGAAGTGCTAAAAAGTCGACATGATAAAATAAAAATTGTGTTACAAATACTAAAACATCAATTTAAACTTTTACGTTGAATATTCTGCTTTCCCACGAGGAAAATTTAAAAGTGGTTTTTGTAATATGCCGACTTCCCTCGAGACAAATTTACATGTAGTGTTTTAAATTTTTAGCAATTTTTTAAATGCTTTAATGTGTTTTGTTAGGAAAAAAGTGACAATTCGAAAGAGCTTGTAATTGACATATCTATCTTTAGATATATAGATAGTATCTATTATATATTATATAAAAATGAATCGCCAAATGTGTTGCTAAGCGCAAATCACGAGAACGGCTAATTTTTTTTTTAGAATATTCCTTGAAGTACGAGGATGGTTTATACGGAGAGAAAAATTAAGGATTCCCACGGGATAGGTGTAGGGTAGAGGTAGTGTAGGGTAGGGTTAGGGTAGGGTAGTGTCTCTTAGGCAAAGTAAAGTTTGCCGGGTCAGCTAGTTTGAATATAAATATTTGACTTTGAACTAATTCTGGTAAGTTTGAGAATCACTGCTCTATGGAATTTAGAATGTACGTGCAAACAATTTACATAAAGTAGTATATAATTTATTGAATATTGAAAGATTTGCTAAATACTATTACTGTTATTACATTTTTTTAACTTCTGCTTTTTTTTTGTCATGCTGCATGCAAACAAGCAAGCGGGCCACCTGAAGGAAAGTGATTACCTCAATCTATAAACATTAGTAGCATCAGAGGCGCTGCGAAAATGGGGAGGACTTGGGCTTCCGGATCTCTCATTCATAGAACGAAAAGCATTTTCCGACGGTTTGTGGTGTGTACAGATTCAGTACAGAATACAGATTCTAAATATTGTATTAAAACTATTATTTTTTGTACATAATATGTAGATACTTGAGGTCACAAGTACCGTATATTACACACATTAAAAAATTAACATAACTTGAACAGAACATCTAACTTGTTCGAAGTAGTCCGACTAGAATTATTTTAATACTGGACCTCGGTAAAGGCGAAAAGTGGTAGATTTTTTTTTTATGTCATCCTGCAGGCAGACAAGCAAACGTGCCACCTAATGGAAAGTGGTTACCTATGAACATCAGTAACACCAGATTCGTTACCAATAAATAAAATAAATAAATATGTATAGGGACAAATCACACAGATTGAGTTAGCCCCACCAAAGTACGTTCGAGACTTGTGTTGTGTTATGTATGGGATGGGATACTAACTCAACGATACTATATTTTATAAATAAAACCATAATAGGTAAGCATCCAAGACCCAGGCCAATCAGAAAAAATCGTCGTTCGTTTTTCATCATGACCCGACCGGGATTCGAACCCGGGACCTCCTGGGTTGTCTACTACAATGAAGGTCATAGGGGTACTTTCGAAATGTCGAATTTCGTCAACCAACACGCGCTGACTTTTGAGAAATCAACCTGTCCTTTGGTATGTGTTTCTATCATACGCACGCATTTGGCATGGGTGTACCGGTCACGCGGAAAAATGCAATCCATGCAGTCCTGGCCCGCGTGCATACGCAAATCCGCATGAGGCCAAAGTGGAAGAAAATCTTTTTCAAATTGCACTCGAGAAAAACCAGGCCGTGTCGCCAGTTTTACATTATCTCTGTAGTTAAATTACGGGCCTCTATGTTATTAAGTTTTCTATATTATTCATCAATTAGTAATGCAAAAATACCGATATAAAATGCGTATAACAGGTTTTCTCATTTTGCGTAGGTGTAAAATACCTAGCTACATTGGAATGTTACTTATCGCCATGTCCATTTTAGGACATTATTCCGCTAAAACCATTAGCTAGATTTGTTTACATTTTTTATCTATATACCTACCATGTAGGAATAATTCGCAATACGATTGAAAGAAGTCACTATTTAATAGGGAAGAATAAACTCACAAATAAATTGTAACTATTCGAAAGATGCCTATTTTGAATAATGACATTTTCATTTCATTAAATTTCCTCACAGGCACTTTATCTAGTCATTTACAACTTGTATAATTAAATTAATATAAAATATGATAAATTACTCCATAAATTAGGTCCCACTTCTGGGAAATATCCTCCCCTTTACGCCTCCATCCCTGTCGCTCGTCAAATCCTCCAAATCTTTACAAAAGACAGTCAAGTCGTCCGACCATCGCGTCCTTGGCTTTCCCCTACTAGACCGTTCAGAAACAAGCAAAATGGCCACCGGTAAAAGGAATGGCGAATGAAAACCAGTTACGGCCCTTTTTGTCATTTGAAATTTGTATGTTTTTTTTAACTGTTTTGTTTCGATGTAGACATGGGAACCACGGGAATGGTCGGTTAATATCGCTGATATTCTCTTGCATTTTGAGATAGGCATCTGTGACAAGCGCAACAAATGCCCTTTACATAGAGGTCGGGCCCCCACTGTTTGGTTCGGGCATTAAAACAGCCGGTACTTTCAAGGTTAACTAACGGTTAATTGAATCAGGTGGCCGTTTAATGGGATTTCTGTTCAATTAGTTTTGTATCTGTCATGAACAATTGTTATCATAAACAAGGATATCTATTGATTTATAATATTTAAACAATAAACAATTTTATTTTATTTTTAACCCCCCGACGCAAAAAGGAGGGGTGTTATAAGTTTGACGTGTGTTTCTGTAATTCTGTCCGTGGCATCGTAGCATGGACGGTCCGATTTTGATGCGGTGAATATAATATACTTGTGAATGATAAAAAAATGACGAAATTGGTTTTCTTTTCCACTTTTTCTTTTACCGATGGCCATTTCCACCTGAATAATTTTTTATCTCATACAATCAGACATATGTATTTAATTTTTAAAAGGTGGTAGAGAGTGAGCCATCTTTGTTTATTAAATGTTACACCATTATATTACACATTCCAACCGTCTAGGCGCGATTTAGGGCACCTGTTTAAGCGCAAGCGATAATTTAGAAGCGACGACGTTTTGTCTTGTTACTGTGTCAACTTTTTTTGAGAAGCCCACCACACATTCCCACCGCTGTGTACTGTAAAGTATGGATCAATAACAATCTTGGATTAACTCCCGGCGGAGAAACTGCAGTCGTCTTGAAACTCACTACGAATATAATCAGTAACTTCATAACTACCAACCACCAGTAGAGAATTTTGAAGGAGAAGCAAAGTATAGTGAAATGGAATATATCTACAAACACGCTTCTAAGACCTAGTAAAGAAATTAATTAGCCTTTATTTCAAACTGTATTAAATTATTATTAGAAGCTTAGATTTTATATTTATTATGATGTACAGTTTGGATGCCCAATGGCAAAGGCCTCCTTTAACCAAGTTTAATTCCAAGTTTTCCCTGCAGTTTGGTTTATCTCATCTTCCCATCGTCTTCTTTGTCTGCCTCTGTTTCTCTTCTTGTCTCTCGGGTATCTATTGCTGTCAGTTTGTTCCACTTATCACTGCCTCGTATCAGATGACCTACCCATCTCCATTTAAGCTTCCGTAACGAAATAGTAGATAGCTAATCGCTTATTTGCTGAATGCAAGACTGCTGCCTTATACCTGCGACCCGGTGTGGTCAACGCACTTAAACATGCAATGTTCTCTTTACGGCTCTCCATTCATTATATGTACTTCGCACTGATTTGAGGCCGGTCGTTTGTAAAATTACTTTTTAATTTGTACAGTCTGATACAGATTAAAGCTAGTTTTTAGATTCGTGTTGAAGTTTTAATTAATTTTATGACATTTCTCTTGCTTTAATTTATGAGAATAAATAAATCTGGAATTTAAGTCAGAGAGTACTTATTAGTACACCGTGTGATAACTTCATGTAGTCTAGAGTCAAGCGGAGAATTCATCTTAAAAGAGTGTTATTCTAGGATTCGAATATTGAAGAAAGAACTTCTTCAAAAACTCTTAAGCCGGAACCATCATCTCATCTACTAAAAGTTCACTGTTGGACATAGGCCTCCCCCAAACGCTACCAGTATGAGCGATTGGCAGCGGCCTGCATCCAGCGGCTTCCTGAGACTATCCTAAACAGATGTCCCAAATTATTTCATCGAAAAAGACTCTAGACTTGAAAGTCGCAGTGTGTTGCGATCCTTACCTTTCATATTACGTAGTGAACAAACCAAGATATGTTATCTCGGTTATGTAATGATCCAATCTTGTAATGACCTTTTGACCTAGTATTTAAGTTGCATTCTACAACGCCTAAAGAAAGATGCTTTCGAGTTTTCGATCCATACAACTGTCAAGCCTGACATTTAAAAAACACCTGTACGACAACATAATTAAAGTTGACTTTTGATTGATGCTGATCTTTAGTGTCCTATATCTACAGATGATTTATAACCAACAAACTAGGTTCAAATGAGAGGTTTGTCTATCAATATCTAGACAAATGAGTACTTGAAAACTTCCTTCTAAGAGAAAAGATCTGAATAGGTTAGTACTTTTGCGAGATTCCGCGGAATTACGCCCCGTTTAGTTGTTCTGAAATAATTTCTTTGTCAACCCATACTGTTCTGCTGTTGGGCAATAAAATAGCCGTCTCTCAACCCCCTTTCATTAAACTCTGAAGAGGAGTTTATAGAACGGAATGTTGTGCGTTCATAGAACGGAGTGATCGAAATAGGCGTAAATTTTTATATATTTTGTTCAGGCGAATAGTAATCGGCGGTATGGTGAGCCTAAAGCCTAAGTTTTAGTGTAAATACTGATCTTACTATTGGGAATAAAGCTTTCTTACTAATAATAAAAGATACAACAATGCAATATAACCAGAATCATTAGTTTCGCAATGACTGGACGAGCTAACGCTGCCTCGTAAGCCGACGATGACCGCGATCCGGTAATTGTATTAGCGCAGTCAAGCAGCTCTGACTGGAAAATCACCTACTTTCATGTGTTTCTATGGAAAACAATATACATAGATACATGTAATTGTGTTCTACATGGACGCTGGAGTTCACGGGACAGTGATATCCCAACAAAATCAGATCAAACCTACGAAAGAAACAAACTTATATACCGATTCAATATACTTGTCACAAGATTTCCAGTGAAATTTAACGATTGCGTTTAAATTAGCTTGTCATACCTTTTTGTGGTAACATAATATTGTGTGGTTTATAATAAAGTGACTTGTAATCGATTTATATTTATTTCAATTCGATTTATGTCTTAAATCACAGGTCGAATATAAAGTAGGTGCCTTTAGGTCGTCGAAAAACAGGACTGCAGTGTTTCCACGATATAATCAGTATGATTTCCTAATACTTAGGCTTAATTAGCAGATACATCCATTCCTAAGAATTTAGATAACTAAAGAAACTAGAATTTTAAATCACAGAGTAATGCATAAAACAGATTCGGTACAACAAATTCTACATTTTGTAATAATTATTGAAGAAATATAGTAAGCAGACAAGAAACTGTAGTTACCAACTTAATGATTTGCAATTTCAAACTAGACAAAGATTAATGAGTTTTTGCGATTGTTGTTTAGATTGTTCGAACATTTTACAACAAGTTTAAAAGTTGGGGAAGGGTTCAGTTCAGTTTAATGAATGGGCAATGCCACAGTGTAACTTACACCCGGTGTCAATGATGTAGCTGTTGTGAGAGTTATGCCGTCTACACAAGTAACGATATAACGTGGTGCTTTGTCTGTGCAAACCGATTTGCGAGAGATAGGGCACAGTGGATAATCCGCTCAAATCGGAGCAGCCCGTCTGGGGAAGGACCTCCACCTTACAGAAGATCGCAGCCAAATAGCATTGGTCTCGGCCATGTTGTGTTCCTACGGTGAGTAAGGTCTCCAGAGCTCCTCTTGGGGGAGTTGGGAGGGTTGCCAACGCGTGAGTGATACCCCTGGTATTGCGTCTATAGGCTACGGTGACGGCTTACTTAATATTTATCCATCGTGTGTATGAAAAGTCGTTGTAGGTTGTCGTTCATCGGTGGCAGTTGCAATTTCTATTAGACTATGCCCGAGGTTTTACCCGCGAAATCCCGTTATTGCCGTTCCCGGACTGATATCCGGGATAAAAAGTATCCTATGTGTTATTCCAGGTTATAAACCTCACGTGTATCAAATTTCAAGCAAATCTATGAAGCCGTTATTGCGTAAAAGAGTAACAAACACCCATATACCTCACATTGCGGTTCCATAGCTTTATCGTTTTGTGTGTGGATGGCGATAGCTCATTTCAGCAGTACTTCATGAAGTATAAACCAACAGGACTTATATCGTTAATCTTTTCAGTCGTTTGCTGCGTGTTAATACAGTGTGTACTACTGATTGTCAACAAAACGTACATTGTTGACATGTCATTGACTGTTGATGATGTCGTTTAAATTTAAACGTCATCACATTTAACGCTCTGGACATTACATCGTTTACTAGCTGGTCCACAGATGTTTCATTCAAGCTCCAATTTCTTTTAACAGCTGCCACTTGTTTAAAGTACTCTGTGGTTATGTAGTGTAATCGTGTATTGTTTTCGAGGCCTGCCCGCCTCGCAACGGTGAACTACGTAATTACCGATTATCAAGGCATATCGCACCACCCATTTTTCACACTCGTTTCGACATTAAAAGATCGTTTCTATAACTTAAGATTTTTCTTAGTCTCCATTACCGCTTTCAAATACAAATTCAAAACTTTTATTTCTTTTATACTCTATAAATTACTACCATTTCGGAAACAAAAGCAAAAAGTATAAGCTTTGTTTTTTTAAATCTTGACCCAAAGAGATGTGTAGTCTCAACGTGTGGTCCGCTGTGTGTATCAATGTAAAGATGGTGGATTTCTTGTAGCGAGTAATCGATTGCATTGGTTCGTCACTAGTGTAGCGAAAGTTGACATGACATGCAGTGGTGATCACTTTCGGTCACCTGAAAGTGATCACCGCTGCATGTCAATGTTTGTCTGTTGTCTTTATCCTCATAATGAACGTTGTCCCCTTTCCCAATTCATTAGTATTTTTTTATTTATTTATTAGGTCTTCCTAGGGGCGCTAGCTCACAACGAATTTGTAGCGATGAAGTAGCGTGGTTCAATACGGGATTCTAATTATTTTTTTCTGACCAGTTGGTTTAAAAGCGGATTCGTTCTCCGCTTGTCTGTCTACCTGAACATTAAAAAAAGATATATGGACGAGACAAACACTGAAATAGAAAACAGTTGGACGTGAGGCCGATACGTTTGACCAGTTTTACAAAACATTCCTTCCACTTTCTATATCTAAAAGAAATCGTTTTACAGTTGTTCTGTACTCGAGATAAAGTTGATACAGAAGTAACAGTAAGCACACAATGTTCAGACAGCTGCAGATAAACCAGATGCCCCAAACGAAGTAAGGATTAGGTTTTTTTTGGTAATCAGATTTCAACAAAATTCCATAGAATACTAGACGTAATCAAAATGTTGCATTTTTAAAAATTTTCGTTTTAATACATTGAGAATTACATGAGAAAACTTCGTGTTTCTCTGCAACTGCCCGAAAAAACGGAAAACCGGGATAGGTACAGACCTATCCCGCTTTCCCGTTGAAATTTCGGAACCTTTTATGTATTAAGCCCACCATTCACACGCAGATTGGTCCGGCGGATTGGTCGGCCATCGGACTAATCCGCCTGTGTATGGAAGCAACGAACCGGTACGCCAGACTGTCAAATGGGTTGGCGTCGGGCTCGTTGCGAGCCGCGAGCGCCTGTCGAACCCCATATGCCATACTTCGAGTGGAGGGTTCGTGCAGTGTATGGGCAACGCCGGATAGGTCGCGGTCGGGTCCGGGTTGGGAGTCGGGTCCGGGCTCGTGTAGTGAATGGTGGGCTTAAAACATAGAAACCTTCCCCTGGAATCACTGTTGCTGAAGCACTATAAAAATCTTTTTAAAAATCCGTTGAGTAAGTTCTAAGCGAACAGATAGTGGAAGCGACTTCATTTTATACATGTAAAGATTAGTCTTAACTCTGAACTATCTTGGTACTTGAAATACCCTTACGCCGCCACTGTAAGTGCTTTAAAAAAATATATTGTACTTTATATCACTTCAAGCCCATTGGATTTTCTAACGCAACCTGTAAAAATTCTACTCTAGTAAGCTTTACTTGCAATTGACCATACTGTTCTTTTATTTTTATCTCAACTTGCTTTTTTAATTCATTATCACCGAGATTCCCATTAAAACGACCTAAAACAACGTCATCACTTAGAAAAATGGGCCCTATCTCTCCTTCAGTAAAGCTCATATTCCCATAATTTAGTTATAAAGGGGGCATAAGTATGAATGAGGGTTGAACAAGGACGCCTATTGTCGTCCGGTACTAGAATTACTCGGATGCTGGTGCTGGGTTATGTAAGATAAAGTTACGTATGTTTTGTAGGTCATATTGTGCATAATAATATGCAATATGCATGTTGTCATTGCTCCTAGGGTTATATCGTGAAATTAATTTTGAATTGTTAGATATAATAAACTAGCAGAACTGGCTTTGCATGGGTATTGTAAGGTCCCCTAGTTTTTTTTAAAATTATTAGCCTATGTCACCTATGTACCTTCCCAACGCAACGGTGAAAGAATTATTCAAATCGGTCCAGTAGTTTCGGAGTCTATTCAATACAAACTCAATCAAATCTTTCCTCTTTATAATATAACTAGCTGACCCGGCGAACTTCGTATCGCCTAAAGAACCTTCATGCTGAATTTCATTCGAATAACTTCAAAAACGGCAAAGTTTCATACTAACTTTGCACCCCCGTTTAACCCCCTAAGGGATGATTTTTGAGAAAAATATTTTACTCGTGTTTCATGCCTTTTAATAAAGAACCTTCATGCTGAATTTCATTTAAATAACTTCAAAAACGGCAAAGTTTCATACTAACTTTGCACCCCCGTTTAACCCCCTAAGGGATGATTTTTGAGAAAAATATTTTACTCGTGTTTCATGCCTTTTAATAAAGAACCTTCATGCTGAATTTCATTCGAATAACTTCAAATACGGCAAAGTTTCATACTAACTTTGCACCCCCGTTTAACCCCCTAAGGGATGATTTTTGAGAAAAATATTTTACTCGTGTTTCATACCTTTCAATAAAGAACCTTAATGCTGAATTTCATTTGAATAACTTTAAAAACAGCAAAGTTTCATACTAACTTTGCGCCCCCGTTTAACCCCATAGATGTTTTTTGAGAAAAATATTTTACTCGTGTTTCATGCCTTTCAATAAAGAACCTTCATGCTGAATTTCATTTGAATAACTTCAAAAACGGAAAAGTTTCATACTATCTTTGCACCCCCGTTTAACCCCCTAAGGGATGAATTTTGAAAAAAATATTTTACTTATGTTTTATGCTTTTCAGTAAAGAACCTTCATGCTGAATTTCATTCGAATAACTTCAAAAACGGCAAAGTTTCATACTTACTTTGCACCCCCGTTTTAGGAGATGAATTTCCAAAAATCCTTTCTTAGTGAGCACCTACGCCCCAAAAGGAACCCCCATGCAAAATTTGAGACTCCTGGCATTTGTAGTTTCGGAGATTTCGTGATGAATCAGTCAGTGATTTTCTCTTTTATATACATACTAGCTTCCGCCCGCGGCTTCGCCCGCGTGGCCTAGTAACAATTAGCATATCTTTCTTCAGAAACAAATTCCGGTCCGGCACGGCCCGGTACGGTACGGTCCCATCCGGTCCAATCAGGTCCGGTCGATCCGGTCCGGTCCGGTGCGGTCCGGTCGGTCCGGTCCTTATAAGGACCCTACATGACAAATTTGGCATCTCTAGACCCAGCGGTTTAGGCTGTGCGTCCCCTCTCAACTTCGTTTGCGTATATCTTGCTTTCCCGTGGGAATTTTGAAAAATCCTTTCTTAATACATCCCTAGACGTCGTAAGGAACCTTCATGCCAAATTTGATATACCCTCGCAACTTCGTTTGCGTATATCTCGGTATCCCGTGGGAATTTTAAAATATCATTTCTTAGTACACCCCTAGACGTCGCCGTCGTTTCCAAATTTGGAATCTCTAGACCCACTGGTTTGGGCTGTGCGTTGATATACCCTCGCAACTTCGTTTGCGTATATCGCGGTTTCCCGTAGGAATTTAGGAAAATCCTTTCTTAGTACACCAGTAGACGTCGTAAGGAACCTACAGTCCAAATTTGGAATCTCTAGACCCATTAGTTTGGGCTGTGCGTTGATATATAGTTAAGTCAGTCAGTCAGGACTTTGAATTTTATCTATGAAAAAAAATCCGGTCCGGTCCGTTCCGGTCCGGTCCGGTCCGGTCGGTCTGGACCTTATAAGGACCCTACATGTCAAATTTGGCATCTCTAGACCCAGCGGTTTGGGCTGTGCGTCCCCTCGCAACTTCGTATGCGTATATCTCGCTTTCCCGTGGGTATTTTGAAAAATCCTTTCTTAGTACATCCCTAGACGTCGTGACGAACCTACACGCCAAATTTGGAATCTCTAGACCCAGCGGTTTGGGCTGTGCGTTGATATACCCTAGCAACTTCGTTTGCATATATCTCGGTTTCCCGTAGGAATTTAGAAAAATCCTTTTTTAGTACACCCCTAGACATCGTAAGGAACCTACAGTCCAAATTTGGAATCTCTAGACCCATTAGTTTGGGCTGTGCGTTGATATATAGTTAAATCAGTCAGTTAGTCAGTCAGGACTTTGAATTTTATCTATGAAAAAAAATCCGGTCCGGTCCGGTTCGATCCGGTCCGGCACGGCCCGGTACGGTGCGGATCCTTCCAGACCGATCAGGTCTGATGCGTTCCGATGTGGTCCGGTCCGTTTCGGTCCGGTCCGGTCCGGTCGGTCTGGACCTTATAAGGACCCTACATGTCAAATTTGGCATCTCTAGACCCAGCGGTTTGGGCTGTGCGTCCCCTCGCAACTTCGTATGCGTATATTTCGCTTTCCCGTGGGTATTTTGAAAAATCCTTTCTTAGTACACATCCCTAGACGTCGTGACGAACCTACACGCCAAATTTGGAATCTCTAGACCCAGCGGTTTGGGCTGTGCGTTGATATACCCCCGCAACTTCGTTTGCATATATCTCGGTTTCCCGTAGGAATTTAGAAAAATCCTTTTTTAGTACACCCCTAGACATCGTAAGGAACCTACAGTCCAAATTTGGAATATCTAGACCCATTAGTTTGGGCTGTGCGTTGATATATAGTTAAGTTAGTCAGTTAGTCAGTCAGGACTTTGAATTTTATCTATGAAAAAAAATCCGGTCCGGTCCGGTTCGATCCGGTCCGGCACGGCCCGGTACGGTGCGGTTCCTTCCAGACCGATCAGGTCTGATCCGTTCCGGTCCGGTCCGGTCCGTTCCGGTCCGGTCCGGTCCGTTCCGGTCCGGTCCGGTCCGGTCGGTCTGGACCTTATAAGGACCCGACATGTCAAATTTGGCACCTCTAGACCCAGCGGTTTGGGCTGTGCATCCCCTCGCAACTTCGTATGCGTATATCTCGCTTTCCCGTGGGAATTTTGAAAAATCCTTTCTTTGTACATCCCTAGACGTCGTGAGGAACCTACACGCCAAATTTGGAATCTCTAGACCCAGCGGTTTGGGCTGTGCGTTGATATACCCTCGCAACTTCGTTTGCATATATCTCGGTTTCCCGTAGGAATTTAGAAAAATCCTTTTTTAGTACACCCCTAGACATCGTAAGGAACCTACTGTCCAAATTTGGAATCTCTAGACCCATTAGTTTGGGCTGTGCGTTGATATATAGTTAAGTCAGTCAGTTAGTCAGTCAGGACTTTGAATTTTGTCTATGAAAAAAAATCCGGTCCGGTCCGGTTCGATCCGGTCCGGTTCGATCTGATCCGGCACGGCCCGGTACGGTGCGGTTCCTTCCAGACCGATCAGGTCTGATCCGTTCCGGTCCGGTCCGGTCCGTTCCGGTCCGGTCCGGTACGGTCGGTCTAGACCTTATAAGGACCCTACATGTCAAATTTGGCATCTCTAGACCCAGCGGTTTGGGCTGTGCGTCCCCTTGCAACTTCGTATGCGTATATCTCGCTTTCCCGTAGGAATTTTGAAAAATCCTTTCTTAGTACATCCCTAGACGTCGTAAGGAACCTACATGCCAAATTTGGAATCTCTAGACGCAGCGGTTTTGGCTGTGCGTTGATACACCCTCGCAACTTCGTTTGCGCATATCTCGGTTTCCCGTAGGAATTTTGGAAAAACCTTTCTTAGTACACCCCTAGACGTTGCAAGGAACCTACAGTCCAAATTTGGAATCTCTAGACCCACCGGTTTGGGCTGTGCGTTGATATATAGTTAAGTCAGTCAGGACTTTGAATTTTATATATATAGATATAGATAGTATACATGTCTTATAAACTAAAGTAAATGTATGTTTGTCCACAGATTAGTGTTAGTGCAGTGTCATCGATGAAATCGCGCTAAAGATCATTGAAGAGAGTGGCCACGCGCTGCTCGGAATAATAACTTGTAAGTTATCCACTTCTTATAGTCGTCATGGTTAATTTTTAACCGTCTGTTACTATGTCTTCTATAATAACTATGTCTTCTATGTTATATTTAAATGTAGCGAGAAAAAATACACACATATTTGTCCCAACGAGTTTATGCAAACTCTCGGGGATCCACTCAATTGGGCCACGCGACTGCCGAGTTTGAGAAAATGTCACATTTTCTAATATTATTTTTTAGCAGAGCTCTTGAGACTGCCACCCAGGAGGTCCCGGGTTCGAATCCTGGTCGGGTCATGATGAAAAACGAACTTTTTCTGATTGGCCTCGGGTCTTGGATGTTTGTCTATATGTATTTGTTAAAAAATATAGTATCGTTGAGTTAGTAGCTCAATCTGTGTGATTTGTCCCCATATATTTCTTTATTTTTATTTATTAATACAAAAACATTTTATTTGTCGTAAACTTTAGTAGCTACCTACACAAATCATATTCACGTTACATAATAAACTTAATCTAAACTTTACGACACGACTTCAATGTTTCAAAATATGGCTGAAATAACTTGTTCTACCTGTTTTTCTTTCTATCTTTACTTCGACGATGTTACGATGATGTACTAAATAGTTGAAAAAAAAAATTGTTCTCACTTGACTGCTAATTGAACCTCCATGCAGTTATCGATATAGCAACGGAAATTATTTTAAATAAAAAATAAAGTAAAAACTGTCCTTTACGCAAGGACAGACAAGTTTTGCGTGACCGAGCGCAATCATCATGTTTTTAGTACTTATAGATAACTAGCTATTCCCCGCGGCTTCGCTCGCGTTAATTTTAAGACATAGATCTCGTTTGACAACAAAACAACCCATAGCGCGTCTTGTGGCGCCAGCTGTTGGTTGATACAGCGCCCTCTATAATAGAAAAATTATTTTCCCATTGGAACTACATACTTTCACGGGATAAAAAGTTGCCTATGTTGGGCTCTGTACTCCTAACAATATGTATGCACATTTTCATAATGATCGGCTGATTAGTCAAACCGTGAAGGAATAACAAACAAACAAACTCACTTTCTCATTTATAATATTAGTAACGAGTAAGGATGATAAATCATCATTAAAAAAAGTTGATCTTTTTAATAAGATTAATAGAAGTTATTATACATCTTTTTCTATAAGTCGCTTCAAGTACTTTAGAAATTACTGTGCACTATAAAGTCGTGCTTAACTTGGGTCGAAATGACGCTATGTGAATTGTGTACGATTCAAACGTCTCCATCACAATGCAACGCTGAAAAGGAACACCAATTATCCAATGAAACCGGTCAGTGCTCCCGACTTATTTGTCGTGCACGATTTGAGTCCAACCTTTGTCATGTCAGTGTATAACAAATTGTATGATAATGAAGGCCACTATTATTAGAACTAAAGCTGTCCCACTGCTGGGCAAGGGAGGTCTTTTAGGAGGAGCCTACTTCTGCTCGGAATAGAGCAAACGATCACGACATAGTAATTATGTCCTTGTCAATTATGTGTGCGTCTTCCCTTTGCAAGGAATGTAGACATTTTTATCCTAAGGGAACACTGTAAATCTTGTGATTTACATTTGTTAAAAAACGCAATTATTAGAAAATTTGAATCATTAACACCCTGCTCATCTCTTTCATTGGTTAACTGTACATACATTTATGATCTTTAAAGAAAATGAGTATCTTCACTTAATTCTTATTTATTTATTTATTTATTTATTTGGCACAGCAACAGTAATACAATTTCTTACGTTAGAACATGTACATTTTTGAAGTATATTAAGTATATTATGCTCAAACCACGTCAAAAAAAAAAACAAAAAACAATCTTGTGTATTTAAAAAATGGTTCTAGTTGAAATTAAGTCGGTCATTAGCAAGGAATTTTAACTGCCAATGAAATAACAATCAAAATTGTAATGAATTTCATCATGTACATCAAAGTCTGTGATTATCACGTCACATTAATCGATTACTTAAATAGAAAATGAAAATACATAACAATGAATGACAGAAAGTCACGCTAAAAGAGTTATTCGGTAAATTGTAAGTAAACATCAGACTAACTACATATTATAAATTTAAAGACCGCAGAAGGACATGGGGAAAGAGGGGTGAAAAGTGGGGTGAAAGTTTGTATGTGGTATTTTTGTTTCTGTTTGGATTTTAACTTGAAAGTATGTAAAGTTTTGAAGAGAGACAGAGAATATTGTCATGGGAACGGAAAGAATAGGACTACGCGATATTCCAAAACCCAGCATACAATCGATAGGTAAAATACAGTGAAGATTTATACAGTGACCTTTAGAATTTCAAAGTGTGGTGAGATGTTATATTGTGTGAGTAGAAGTAATATTTACAAAAAAAAAACAGTTAAAGCGATATTTACCGGGCGTATATGATTATGATAATGCGAATCGGCGACTCACGGTCTTTGCCCCATCGCAAACTGTACGCCCATAACTAGTTTGTCACGGAGTTAACCGTTAACTCGTAGTGTTAACTTCCTTTCGTCAAGTGGAATGTAAAGGTTTACTTTATATTTTTAAAGTGTCCAGTGAATCTCCTCTTACAAACTTACCGAAACGCATACGTTCCAGAACTGCGTGCGGGCGCGGATGACGATTGTTTTTTTTAAATGTTATATGCAGACAAACAGGCAAGCGGGCTACCTGATGGAAAGTGGTCAGCGCCGCCGCGGCTGGGAACTCATTCCACAACTGTATACTGCGAGCGATAAACGTTCTTTCGGACCTTCGCGTGGACACCAAGAGAGTCAACGTAGTGGCGATGAGCACCCAGCCCACGGCGGGTGGTGCGGGTGCGGAATTGGGCCGTTGGCACCAGATCGAAGAGTTCCTCGGTACATTCCCCATTGTAAAGCCGGTAGAACACAGCACGGACAGCCAAAATCCTTTCGATCAGATCAGCCAGTGGTTCTAACTTGCTAAGACAGTATGGGATTGTTTTAATCTTCACTCGCGTCCACATGCAATTCCGACTCAAAATCTAGTCTCAATACTCTCTATCTCGAACACTATCCACTATCTTACTCATACAGAATATGAAACGAGAGAGATAGCGTTTGAGATTCATACAAGATATTGACTTTTTTTGGTACGAGAATACTCGCATTGCAGGTGTGCGATATGTTTTGTTTATTTTACATTGTTAGCTACTAATTATTCAGACCAAACATAATGATTTTCGTTTCACGTAACTTTATCGACTGTTGCATCGAAAGCGTGCACATAATCCCTATTAATATGCATCGGAGTGCAATGAATTATTACCGCATATCGTAATTGCAGTAAAAACTAATTGCAACTCGGAACGCAATGAAATTACTCGCTATACTGCAAGGGAAGATCTTATGTTACGATTTAGTTTCGTTTCCTAGTTTCTCCCTCTCCTAATCGCTATTGCAGTTAATTAGTAGAATTGGTCGTGTAATTGTATCTAGAGTCTGCAATCTATTGTTTAATTGGAAATTGTATTTTTTGGTTTATTTCTGCCTTTTCTTTCTATTCCACGTTTTTTATCTCCCAATAATTAAAGACGAAAAACATGGTGTATACAGATAGGTACTTGTGATTGCTTACGATCAGTTAGGAGTATTTAGAACCAAACTGGTCCCATAGAGTGCGACACAGTTTATGTGTCGAAGACATCGTTGTCAAAACTCGTCTCTGGAAGAAAGTGCCTGTCGCCATGAGGTCAAATTCCAACAAATTTAATTTTTAAAAAAAAGTTAATGCAAGTCTTTTTTCAACAATACAGTAATTGTCGTCATCGTAGTATATTATATAGTAGTATCTACATGTATGTGTTTAGTATATATTATTATTAGTATCTTATTATGGAAAACATTCGTGTGTATCTGCACTTCCCAAAGGTTGACTGGTAGATAATGCTTTTAGTGTTAAGTCCGCCTTTTGTACCCAAATATTGTGGTCAATAAAGTTTAAATAAATAAATAAACATAGTATCCTAAAATTTCGAAGTTATATACGATTTTATCAGCTTCCACGAGTTATTCGAAGTTGCAAATTTGAATTCACACTACCCTAACATAGGTATGTTACATACAACATACCACGCTTTGCGAATTTTAATGTCTAATTCCAACGAGCTAATAGTTGTATAGATAAAACTGCAAAAAAAAAATGTGACGTCCAAATGTTTAACTAATAGAATTTTATAGAGAAAACCTCGTCGTGAACATTTTACGAACCCGTAATTTCCTTTGAGGGTTCCATAAAAAAAAACAGATTAAAAAGTATTACGAGATAAAAAAAACACCGTGTAGAGTTCCGTAGGAAATATAAAGTTATCTGATTGCGAAATAAGTTTGGCGCTATTTTTACGGTATCGTTTGACTGCTTGCTCGGGAAAAAGAAAAGCGCAGGCTTGCTATTTTTGTTTTTTTTAAAATCGAATACCGATATGTTTGACTGCGTTGCCATATAGTAGTTATTGCTATTGGTTGCGTTACGATTGCGAGCGTTGCTATTGCTTTATGCAATGACTCATCTCATTCTCTGTCATGTGATGCGGCAATCGCAACCACCTTTTCATGCTTTAAGGGCTCAAATTCAATAGTTGTGTCCATCAAAATCGCGTCGATTTGTTGATTTCTAATATATTGTCACGTGGCCCTAACTCTTTTTAGTTCTTCAATGTTTCAACTCTATTAGTAGTGCACGTCACTCTTGTTCTGTAAACTAATAATAAAATGATGATCGCGATCATACCATGATATAGTCTGACATTTCGACCAGGTTCCGCGGCCATAGTTCATAGGTTGTGGTCAAAGGCTAACGTCATGTTCTGGAGATGAAAAGATGCTAAGGGTGAGGCAAGTGTAGGATTCATTGGATTCTGTTACGCCCATGCTCCGGCTGTAAAAATTTGATGTTTCACTACCGTACCCTAAAAATACACTTTACGGCGTAATAACAAAAGTTTTAATTATACTATTTCATGACTCGTTGAGTGTTAATACTCCAGTGTTATCATAATATTTTCGCAACACTTTCCGCGATAAAATCTACCAAGGTTGCCCTGACATTGGCTTTAAATTTAAAACCCTGAAAAATTATGTAAAGCTATTACGTGCGCAGACATAATTATTTCCTTTAGAAAACAATACAATGACTTTATTATCATAATTACTTTTTTCTAGAACAGTAACTACAGTCGGTTGCAATGAAATTTATACGTTATTTAATGTAACGAGGTTAAATTTAAAATTTATTATGTCGACAAAGTTCTGAGGTCTTAAGTTCTAAGATAAAGAGCTAATTCCGTCATTCGCTCCAGATGCAACCTTGAGGCTGACCACGATCTCCAGACATGAGGGACCGACTCCAAATACAGTCACTGTCTAACTAAAGAATGTGAAAAAGAGATAGCTTGAGACATACTTAATGTAGAACTAAAATTAAAATGCGTTTGAGAAACTGGCATTAAATAAATAAATATATATCTTAGTAAACAAATCACACAGACTGAGCTAGCCCCAAAGTAAGTTCCAAACTTACTTTATGGAGACTAACTGATCGATACCATATTTTATAACAAATACATATATAGATAAACATCCAAGACCCGAAGCTAAGCAGAAAAAGTTCGTTTTTCATCATGACCCGACCGGGATTCGAACCCGGGACCTCCTGGGTGATGGGCCGGCATGGTAACCACGAGAGATGGGTTTTTAGTTCGAACGGGCCATGGGACGTTCGATCGTATAGTCAAAATCGTCTGCGTGAGAGATGCCACTGTTAACACACAGCAGGGGCTATTCTAAGGACAAGGGTTATTGTTTGCTTACGCAGGAGACATAACTTGTCATTATTATACGCAAGTCCTGAAAAACAAATCAATTGACTCATTGTGTAACTAACGTGACTTCTGTACAATTCAATACTAACACAATAATAGTGATGAGTAATTGGTATCAATATCAATACACGATCAGATACCGATGTTATTATGACATCATAATATTTATTGAGGGACGCACACATAATACCTGCTTGAACTAGCGCCCCGCCCCAGCTTGGCACGAGTTTTACCAAGGACCCCTAATTTAATAAAAATATATATATAGCCTATCTCACTTGGGGATAGTTTCGCTTTCCAACGGTGACTGAATTTTTGAAATCGGTCTAGTAGTTTTGAGTTTATTAGCTACAAACAAATCTTTCCTCTATAAAATATTAATATAGATATGTAAAACATATGTTATTTTATACCTTTTGTAAATTACAAATAGTTTTGATGATGCAATCGGACTCTGATAATGTGTTTGCCCTTGAGATTTTATTTTTAATTGAAAACTGTTTTTTAAGTAGCATAGGTTTCGTTCCGGTACGGTGTCGTATCAAATAACTTGGTATTTACCCGTTTTTTATGTGATGATCGAAAAATATAGTAACTTACTTAGCAATTCCATTCCACTACACGTACTTGGCACAAGATTTTCAGAGAAATTCAATGCCTCTACCATTGAATTTTAAATCGTTGATAGTGTGCTATCCATACTAATATTATAAATGTGAAAGTGTGTTTGTTTGTTTGTCCTCTCTTCACGTCGAATATAATGAACGGATTGGGATGATTTTTTTTTTGGTGATAGATTAAGGTCTGGAGAGTGACATAGGCTACTTTTTATCCCGGAAAAACATCTCATTCCCACGGGGAAAAAAGTATAACATTATATTTTCATATTTTTTTAACGTGGATAATTTAGAGAGTGACTTATGGCAACTTTTTTTCCACGGGATAAAGAGATTCCCATGGGAAAATTTTGACCATTTTCCCTTGACAACGCGGTAATAGCTAGTATTGCAATAAAATGATGGTGCTTGATTGGTGTTTATTTCATATCGATATACGATATATATATTATACGAGCTGTTACCCGCGATTTCGTCCGTGTGAAATGTTCAAATAAGGATAACTCTTTTTCCTGTCATGCGATTTAAATGAAACAAAGCCTATATTCTGCTCCAAGCCGAGCTCTATCTCCCTGTGAAAATAGGATTAAAATCCGTTCAGTAACTTAGAAGGTGTGCGCGTTCAAACAGACAGACAGACAGACAATAAGTAAGAAAAAAAATTATCGCTTTTATTACCTTTCAACTGTTCCCTCCCCATTTTTGTCAAATATGTTCAAAGTACAGACATATCGGGGTCTACTGTATTATTATATGTATAGATTAGGCGGTTCTTACAGCGTTTGTGCAAAGTATATTGGAACGTATTATAAGTAGAATCTTATGAACACAATGTTTTTATACCTTTTTGTCTGTAAACAAAAGGACGCCTTGACTCTCTCTGAGAGTCTTATTATTCTCATTCTCATGGGATAAATAACGACTAAGTCAAAAAAGCATACAAAAAACCCGAAATAGGAGTACCTAAATCATAATAAACTCATAATATAACGCCTACAATGTCCAAAATGTTTGCTTTCACCACCAAAAATGTATGATCCTACCAATTAAAGAAGACTGCTCTAACAGTTAACTTCTATTTGTAGAAACAGTTAATGATTTTATCTTATAAATTGTATGTAATTTACACGATACAAAGTTCAAGTTTAATCGTGAACTTGGTAGAAGGTATTAGTACTGAGTACAAAATATTAGTACCTATACTTGTTACTAAATAAAAACTATGTTCCTATTCCCATTCAAAATGTTCTATCTTCATAAAGTAGGTAATTTCCTCGAAATGTGTTTTAATTCGATCGGAATGTTGATAATAAAGATTATTCTTTAAATATTTCGTATGTTATACAGATATCAATCATTTTATAAATACAAGTATTAGTGCACTTGTGTGCTCCAATTAAATTATCAAGTTTGTAGTACTTACACGTCATCATTAGTAATTTTGTACTTAATTTCTTACAGTAATTCTTTAAAGAGGGGTGTTATAAGTTTGACGTGTGTATCTGTAATTCTGTAAACGGCTGGTCCAATGTGTTCACGAAAATTTACGCCACTAGTTGGCGCCACTTTGGCAAGAGGTTCTTATTCTTCCTTAATTAATGGCGTTTCCGTCGTGTCTTATCGACACATAGACAATATCGCCAATGTCGAGTATTTTAAATGAACACTTTTTAATTAAAAAGTACACTTTAAAAAGGCAACGTGGTACGGTGAGGATCCGAGGTCGCCATCTTGACGACCTTCGTTGACAAGGCGGCGATCTCGAATCTAAAAAGAAGAAGAAGAGAAAGCAAGAGGTCCCATCCTAATAATCCGCGCTGTCAAAAGCGTCAACGTCAAGAAATCGGACACGAATATATAGACGCTATGACACTACTTGATAGGTTTCTGGACCTGAAGTCTCAGTGCTGCCGCCTAGTGGGTGTCATTTCAGAAAACTCTCATTTTGATGCGTTGTTTTTCTATTATAGACTGTTTCATTAGTTGCGTTAAAAATATCATTATAATGTAACGTCTTAAAATTTTCATGTGTCTGGTTTATTTTATGAGAAAGTCACCTCACTCACTTGAAAACAAGAAGAGAATTGAGTATGATTTTTAGAAATTCTCTGGACAAACGACTGGTACTCAATAAAGTACCAGTTAGCCATGACATGAACAGACATGAACCGTACAAGAACTGTCAGTTTATTTGAAGAATAAGCTATCTGAGAATTGGGAAACATACCTTAAATCACGTAGAATGAGAAACTGAACGTCCATTCATGGCAAAAAAATCTATACATTTTACGTAATTATTGTAACGGCATATTTCACAATTTGTGACAACTATTGTAATTCACATAAAAGGGCACGTATTGAAATGTAAGCGTTAAATTGGAATTTACAAAGTCAACAGTTCTATTCAGACTATGCACTTTGAATGCAACGATAAGTATAAATAAAATAGAGTCACAAGTACGAATCGGTATTTTGCTTTAAATTTGTTTCCACGGTTTCACCACTTAACAAGTCACTATAAAGTGCCGAATAGGCTATTTGTCCAATAAGAAACGTCAAAATCATAATCTCTTAATTTATTTGACGTTAAGACCCTGAATAGCCAGGAATCCTTTCGAATTCATACGCGCGTTGCCGAAGTTACAGTACCAAAATGAGACAAATAACCATTTTTGGTACTAAGCACCAAAGCATCGCGCAAATTCACGGCAAAATCGCGATGACTTCGACCTTTGCAAAAGTCACTATTCGATTGTAAAGTTTTTATTGTGTTATCCTCCCTACCAGACCTGGGAAGAATTAAAATGGCTGGAGTGAAAATCCAGCCCCCACTCTTCGCACGCAAAAAGGGCATCAGCCCCCCTATTTTCGTAACAAAAACAGTTTCAATCTCAACTCAAACTCGCGCACTATCTCGCTCAAATCCTATTTTATATGAGTGCGACAGCGTTCGAGATTGACATGAAATTGTAACCGTTTATGTTACGAGAACAGATGCCTATTCAAGGAGAAGTTCCGCACGAAAACAAGTACAAGATCCTCCCTACCCGTTCTCCAGTACTCCCGATCTATTTCCCTTTAACTAACGATTTAGTAGGAAAACATTTCAAAGGCAAAGCTAACCATCCCGTCTACACAAACTCATTAGCCTATTAGTATCCGAAAACCTGACAGGCATTCATGTTTCCCCCGTAATGAAGTAAACGACCTTGACTGCCGATCGACCGTGTCACAGAACAACGAAGATTTGGACAATACACCGTGAATAATTTAACAAATAACTAAACATAATGCCTTCCATTTTGTGTGTGGACCGGAAAAATTGTATGGCTGTTCACAATGGGCGAATGCTTGTTAACTGATTTGTACACTGTGTTTAGTTTGAAAGTTATTTATTTGACTAATGTTACTTGTGAAGTCAATTTGCATATATCCCGTAGGAATTTTGAAAAACCCGTTCTTATATTGTCTATTCTATATCGTCATGATCATGAAGGAATTATTTTCGTTGGATGTTAGTTAGTCCAGTGTCGCGGATTAGTCGGTCTTTGAAGCGCATTTTAATTTTAATTCAACACAACTTAAAAAAATCTTCTTAGATTTAAAAATTCGTTTCAGAAACTGGCTGTCAATCCTGCAAACAAACATAATAAAAACTTCAAAACTTTTATTCGGAGAATAGCTTTTCACAAACACGTTCTCTTGTCGGGAATAATAGATACACAAGATTTACAATAATAGTAGTATTAGAATCTGTTTTCTACGAACGGGTTAAAAAGTTGCTTAACATAGGTTCAGTTAGTTCCGTATAAAAGATCTCATCGACTCATTACTTTTTTAACTCAATTAGTTGTTGATGCGACTCTCTTATTGTTTTCTAATAGTATTTTACCGTTTCAGCAATAGAAAGTGTGTCACCACAAATGTGATAATGATCCCGTAGGCCAAAGCATTAAGGGTGAAGCCACAACACTGCGATGCGAAGTCGCACGCAAAGACGACAGCGACTCAACGCAAAAAAAAACAATGGTTTATTTATAATATTTCTCAAAGTAGAATATAATTAAGGTTCCGTAGTTATTTACTTATATTGAGAAACAATAGAGTAATTAATTAAATTACTTTAACGAAAATACAGAACATGACACCGTATAACTGTTGAGCAGGTACTGAACTTATATTAATTATTAAACAATTTGGGAGTTTATAAAATGATGACTGGTAGATTCAAAATTCAAACACGTGAATGAACAAAGCAACTGATGAATAGAGAGACTATTTATAATATACTGAAAAATAACGAATTCTTTATAATATAACTAAACTGAACACTATTTGCACTAAATGCCCTAATCTCTAGAACTAATCCACAGACAACATCGAATATTAGTTACATATACCTACGAAATATTATTTTTATCAGAAAATTTGTTGAGTTGGACGCATCATTTTCTGCGACCGCTGTGTTGTGGCCTCTCAGACTTAGAGAGAGGTTTATCTCGTTAGGTTGTGAAGGTAATTCTTTTAGCATCGCACAAATAGATAGCCCTTGTTAGAATTGGTTGGTGTAAGTCATAAGCGACCTTTTTTTTAACGAAGGGAAAATGCCTTAAGGCAGCCACAGCTCGGAACATATAATAATAAATTAAATTTCTCTTAAAATCTCGATTACAGCACTATAATAGGGTAAATAACAAAGGTGTATGAGTATATCTAAGATTATGGGAGACTGGTGGCTGAACTAAGCGTGAGCTTGTATCTCGGCACACCAGCTGCCGAGACTGTTATGGCGTGGTCATGGAGTCCAGGACTTTGGCAAGACTGAGCGACCTGACTTTCTAGATATGCGAGAGGAACACAAGATTTAAGTCAGTATTTCATGATCAATATCAATGTGATTCCGACATAACATTGTCAGGCACAGATTAAAACAAATCAGTGACGTCAGGTGGTTTAAAAATACGGCTTCTAGATATTCTGAATTTGATATTAATTGCAGGAATCATAAGAAATGAGTAAATCAATGCTCAGGTATTCGTAAAAAAGTTAATTCCAAAAAAAAATGCCATAAGCGAAAAGATGAAGTAACTTTTGTTTAATTTGTCATCAATAGCGTTTTTTTTATAATTAATGTGCAAACATTAATTATCTAGTCGTATGCATTAAGTAAAGATAAAATTACAAATACTTAAATATTTAAGAGGAAATTGGACTCGAGCAAATGAATCCGCTTGCATTGTTGATAGCCACAATTTCGTTCGCCTGTGCCATAGACCACATACCACAGCAAACAATAGACGTAACGGTTTAAACAACGCGCACGCGCCGGAACAATAAGTACATAGTAGCAACCAACTATGTAATTTAGTTACACACGTCTGACGAATGACGATAATACACTTTCGATGATGTTTAGACAACTTTCCCGGTGTATTCGTCGTTCTTCGAATCCGCTCTGTTCAGCAAAATACCAAATAGGGCTGTCACCGTAATAACTTTACGAGAAAATGAAAATAATTTTAATTTTACATTAGCTAGTTTTCAACCGTTTGGGATATTATTACGGAAGTACAAATATTAATAGTACATGTATTATTGACCTTTTTTTGTTTATAGTCAGAAAAATGCGTTACTGCACGTCCCGCCCCGTCCTTTGGGAAAGCAATGGGAATCTGTTGGGCACCTCTACCCAATGAGGGGCATACCGACTAAAATCCTGACTCACTGAGAGAACTATGATCCTTTCGCTGCAAGGTATTCTGTACCTACGGCTTTATAATAATTCTGTCCTGAAATTCTACAAGTTTTACTGTACTTTGGCATCCAATCCAAATATAGTTAGGTTAGGTTTACAAAGTGAATGTTGTTATGCACACTTTAATATACTACACTGGGCGTCAAAAATAAGTAGTACAGTTTTAAAATTGCAATATCTCCTAAACTACAGAAGCTAGACCTTTGAAATAAAAAAAAAGTTAAAAGACAATTTAATTTCATTTAATAAAAACGTCATGCATAATATCATTTTTTAAAGATTGACTGAAAAAAAACTTAATAAATAAAAACACTATTTTTTTAAAATGTTGGCTTGTACTTTTGTTTTTTATTGTTTTCTTTATTGCTGATAAATCAATTGCAATTCAAAAGCAAATGTGTCTTCAGCGAGTAAACTTTACTAATCATGCCTCTTTCACCAGAAGAATGTGCAAGAATCATAACTTTTCTCGAAGTAGGCATCAGTATGCGTCGTACTGCAAGAACGGTGTGTGTAACTCTAAGAACGATCCAGCAAGTAAGGCAAAGGTACGAAGAGACTGGAAACCATCTAAGGAGACCAAGTAATGGCAGACCCAGGTGCACTCGTACCCGAGAAGACCGCTTAATTGTCTCGACTGTGTTAAGAAATCGTCACCTTAATGCAGTTGAGGTCCAGCAACAGCTTCTTCAGACCCGAAGAGACTACGTTAGTGAGAGTACAGTGAGGAGAAGACTTGCTGAAGCCAACCTGAAGTGGTACAGGCCAGCAAATGGCCCCAAACTTGAGACAGGGCATCGAGTAGCAAGACTACGCTACGCCCGTCAACACGTACAATGGGGCGAAGAAGAATGGACAAGAGTTTTGTTCACAGATGAGTCTCGGTTTTCTTTATTCACTTCCGATGGAACGCGGAGAGTATACAGGCGACCTGGTGAGCGATACATTCAAGGTTGCATCTCGGAAAGAGTTCTATACGGCGGAGGCTCTGTACACGTATGGGCTGGCATCTCTTCAGAGGGTCGCACAGAGCTAGTGGTCATAGAAAATGGCACTCTGACTGGTGAAAGATATGCATTAGAGATCCTTAACGAGTATGCAGGGCTATATTTAGTAAATATGGGTGATGGAGCGATACTAATGCATAATAACGCCCGGCCACACACCGCTCACCTCGTACAAAAGTACATTCAGGAGGTTGGCATCAGCTTGATGGCTTGGCCATCAAGAAGCCCAGATCTTAACCCGATTGAACACGCCTGGGATGAGGTTGAGAGGCTAGTCAGAAGACGCAGACCACCCCCCGCCACCCTCAGGGCTCTAAAGCAGGCCTGATAGAAGAATGGGTGAATTTTCCCCAATACCGCCTCCGAAACTTAGTGTTCAGCATGCTAAATCGGCTCCAAGCTGTCATCAGAGCCCGAGGCGGCAACACAAGTTACCAAAGTGGGAACAAGGCCCAAAACGTAAAAATTAAGTGCTTGATAGTTCCTTCAAAATGGTTAGCTTTTTAGTTTTTTCAAAATTTTCAGTGTAAAACTTTACTAATGCTAAATAAAATATTATTTTTAGAAAACTTTGTTAAATTTGCTATAAAATGACTTTTATTTCAAAACTCTAACTTTTATAGTTTAAGAGTAAATGCAATTTTAAAACTGTACTACTTATTTTTGACGCCCAGTGTATTATAAACTCGGTTTAACAAAATATTATTGAATTACAACATTTCCGACTTTCTTACACTATCCATAAACTGTCCATAAAAATGTTTTGGTTGTGCAATGGCTATTGCAAGTAATAAATAGTAAAAGCCGCCATCCCTGTTCAATGTACTCATAAAATTAAACAATGCGTTGTCTATAATTTTATTACATCGTTGGTATTTTTGCTTTTCCCGGCATACTGCTTTTTCCGAACTTCACACAACTCTCACTGAATTAATAATGGCTTACATAATCATATGTACTTTACAAACTAGTAGAACCAGCAGAAGTAGCCCTTAGAAAGAGATAGAGTAGGTATTTCAAAAGTAAAATCCTTTTACTTAGTTTAGTAGAAAGCTGTGTTTCCACCAAATCCTTCGAGTCGTTTCTGTGTAATTATTTGCATCAAAACATGCAATTTCTTTCAGTTATTATATTATTATTATTTTTGACATGTAGAAATTATTGTTTCAGTGAATTTTCTCATTCCCATGGAAAACTCGCGCAGACGATACTAGTATGTAATTTAACAGATGCAACATTATACTTTTCCCAGCCACTGTCTCACTTAACCCAAGAATGTTATGCCGGGTACAGACTGCTGTAACGTATATGTAATGTAACAGAATTCACATAGTTGAACGCCTTGCGCGCACGAACCGTGCAAACTACGCGCACGAACCGAGCATTCAACTCGTGCTCGCCGCGATCGATGGAGTAAGAAAACACAGCGCTGCGTCCACACTATGAAATGCTCCTTTCATGTTACATGACATGTTACGTTACAGCTGTCTGTACCCGGCGTTAGCGTTAAAAATGCTGGCCCAAATACTTAATAGCTTGCTCGCATGCCGGACGGCCGGACTATCCCACAAATGAAAGTCCAACTTGCTATAATTATACACAAAACAGTCTATTTGTAAGTTTTAAGTACCGTTGCATAGCACTATAAATGGATAGAGTAACCGAGTTATGGATAACAAGAGATTGTATTGCAAACATAAATCCCTTGTGTGCAAAGTTTGGTTATCATAGAATAGTTGTTTTGAGTGGCCAAGTTTGAGTGAGATAAGTTGATCAGTGAGATAGGTTGGATAACCTTTATCGGAATTTTCTATGCTTTTGAATTTATTAATATTATCGACCGTGGAGTTCATATGGCTGAGATGATGATGATGAGTAATAAGTGTGCATAGATGAAAAGGCAGGAGAAGTATGTCAAATAAAAAATGGAATGACTAAAAAAATTACTGCATGCACTGTCCACCAACAATGGGACGAATAAGTTAAATTAAATTAATTTGAACTAGCGAAACCCTTGCAACTTCGTTTGCGTGTATCCTGCTTTCCCGTGAGAATTTCGAATTCTTATCGGAATTTCAGGGTCTCTACGATCAGCGGTTTAGTCTGAGCGTTGATCCATCCGTCATGTCATTCGGGACAAAGCATTTTATATGTATGTTTTTTTTTTGATATTAGTCTTAATATGATTGTTTAGTTTGGTTCATAATCCCACCATTCTTAATTTACATTTAGAAGTCTTCAAATAAAGTGTTCCTGTCATCATAAACATTTTTATTTTGCATCAATAGAGTGAAAATAAAAGTTGTATCACTCGAACTATTTAAAGACTATCAATGAAAATTATACTGTCGTGTCTAAAAATAAAAACCGCTTGACTCTACGTTGATCGTCGATTAAAAACATGTCTACATCGAATAGGTTTCTCCCATTGACACGAATCGAAGAATTGTTTATTAGACCCCCTCAAAAGTTGTTAGAAAATGGGAAATTCCTATAGTATGTTAAGGAAACACGTTCCGTTTGTGTGTAAACGCGAAAACATGTTTGCATACAAGTTTGTTTTCATTGTTGTGTGCAAACACTATCATTAGGTACTAAAGGCTTGCATCCACAGGTCCGCATCGTAAGCATCGGATCAAACGGGGCAAGCCCACCACTCATTCCCACCGATGTGTCTCCTGTATAGCCAGGTTCAACAACGGCGACCTCAGATTGACAATAAGCGATGAAGCTTATTAACTTCCCGGGGGAGAAACTACAGCTGACTTGGAACTCACAACGAATTTATCAGAAAGAAGATAGTCGGAGTAGGAAGTATTGAAAGGAATGTTAGAAAATGGAAAATTCATAAAGAATGATAAATAAAATAAACACGTTCCATTTATTTGTTTGTATGTAAACGAAAAAAAAACTTTTGCATACCATACAAGTTTGGCAAGTCATTAATAACGCAACAAACGAAAAATAAACTATCTCTCATCATCTTGTTTTTTTTAACTTTTCCAACTTGTGTATTTTATTATTTTTAATTCAAGAAATCACATCCGTCATCTGTTTACTATCATTACCTACGTTCTAATTTTTAATATACATTTTTTTCTTACAGAGTCTGTAACGCACATTAAACTTGTAAAGAAGAAAAGAGATTGAGACTTAATGTGAAATTAAAATTAAAATGTATTTCAGAAACTGGCTGTTCGACTTTCGCTTTTATAACACAACCCACAAATTCGAGGGGACCATATATGGATTTTTAAATTTGGGACTATAACAACATGTCACAGTCATTATACTTTATTGGTTATATTACGGAGCGTCTGAAACCGGTGTCCAAGTTAATGGTCGTAGGTTGTGGTTGGGATAGCAATAAATTGAGTTGCGACTGCCGCGGGTTAAGCTACGGTTAAACTGAGCGGGATTACGTCTCAGTCAATAAAAATAAAAATAAATCAGACTGCGCCGTCTGGATCATAATTTATTGCTTAGATCAACTTCTGTGGATATAATGTTATAACGATACCAAAACGTAATACTTTTTTTGTAATTATATTAAACTCTACACGCCGATCACAAAATATTTTTTGCAGACAAAAAATTTAACCATTTATATTATGTCTTACTCAGAACACATTTATATTTTCTTACTCTGTTTAAATGAAGCTTTGGTTATTTTAACACACACTACACGATTGGTGATGTTGTCCGAACCAGGACAACACATCTTTTTTGACTTCGATTCAACATCAACTTTACAGAAACGCCTTAATGTCTGGTGGACTGTTTCTGTTTCTTTAGTTTCTACTTTCTAGGAATATTACTTATCAAATTTAAATTCAAAATATTTTTATTCAAATAGGCCTAATATAAGCTCTTTCGAATCGTCTCAATTTTTTCCTACCACCAGTGCAGACGGCAGATTTGTGCTAAGAAGAAACTGGCAAGAAACTTAGCACTTGCTCTTTTAAAATGGTGGTCAAACTGTGGTTACATCTTAATTTTATTAATGTCACATTATTACTGTAAGTAAAAAACATATTTCACTATAATGAAATCATATTAAAAGCGTCGCGGGACTCGTTATTACTGTTGCATGAGTCTGCATCAACCTTTAAACGGAGTCCTTCCTTGAGGCAGGTCGGGACGACATTCCGTGGCGTAGATCAAACTATGTGTACCTATATCATAACAGATGGGCCAATGCACTATCCGTACACCACAGTTGGTTAATGGATTCATGGCGGAAAGTATTATTTATAATCTTATATTATGTCTATGATTTCTACAGGCGGTTAATAAACATATTATTTTATTATTAAGTAGGTAGGTGTAGCGGGAGCGATGGCGATGTGCTCGACCGCCACAAAGGGAAGATCTTCCGGCCAGGCTGGCTGTTATGCCTGGGGAACCGCGGCTCCGACAATGTATGTGTCGGAGGTTGTATATATATCTCCATATCGTAGAAACTTCGATAGCGTGATTCAGGATTTCTAAGTGTCGTCGTATATGACGTCATGTGTTCGCATTGTGAACTTTTTCTTCACTCTGTAGTTCTTCTGTATGGCGATAGGTGTCGCCACATAGGTATATTTTTGGGGTGAAATTAAATGTTACTAAAGAATGATAATATTTTTATAGCTCTACGATAACAAACGAACATCAGGACGAATTGTTCTCCAGGATATTAAAATTCTTAGACCCATCTAAATACTGGCTGTAACTGGCGTTGATTAACTTGGTTGATCAGAATTAGTTTCAAAAGCTTATGGTACACTAGAATTAGTAATAGGCTCCTTCGGTGTACGGTACTCGGAATTTTCGTAACCCATCCGAATACTTAATTTGCGTGTTTATTCAGACTAACACGCGCAAAGATCGGATTGCATTATTTCGGAAATCATGTGGAACGCAGGATATGGATTAAAAACTGAAGGAACTAATTATTTACTTCAACGATTAATTTGGAGCCAATTATGTACTAAAAATTAATGAGAACAGGACACAAATAATTAAATATCAATCAGGAGGAGGGAAACGAAAGTTTTTAACTTAATTTCGTAACAAAAAAAAGGAAGCATAAATATCCACATAGGTACTACATAATATACGAAAGTTCAATCATATTCCATATCTTTTTGTTTATCCGCTGTATATATCAACAATACATACATTGAGTTGCACAAATTAAATGTAATGAAATATTAAATATCATGTGATTACTGTCTAATTAAGGAATCAAAAGAGACAACTTAAGGCAATGTGGAATGAACTTTAGATTTTGTGCAAGTGCTTGTTCGAGTCATAGACATTTAAACAAAAAACTAGACTTTGCGGATTTGGATATAGCTATAGGTTATCAAAATATTTCTGATCTGTCCTACAGATAGCATTTTAACAATAAATTAGTCTTCATTTATAAAATTAAGGGTCAAGGCTAGATTTTTTAAATACTTTTATACTTAAAGTTTCCTACTTACCGACCTACGACTACGACCGATATGAGTAGAGGTAGTACATCAAAATGTTGCAAAAAAACAAGGAATCAATCGTCAATGTTTTGCGTGTAGGGTACAGTCAGGTGCACGTTGAGCTTTACACTTGCTGTACAAGTTTGGCTCTTATGACATAGAACTTAAGAATGGTACAAAGTCCCATGTGTAAAGGTCGACATGCTCTTGACTGTAAATTTCATCATCATCTCAGCCACAAGAAAATCTCTGCTGGACATAGGCGTGTACATTTAGGCCCAGAACAGACGATGAAACGCAACTGCAACGCAACTGTAACGAAACCCAATCGCGAGTTTCCCGCAAGCCAATTTCAATGAAACTAGTTTGCAACGCATTTCAAACCGATTTTAAAAAGGTTGCGTCATGCATGTTCCGTCAAAAGAGTCTATGACAGAAACTCAAATCCAACTCAAAAGTAACTAGAAGATGCAGTTTCGTCACATTTGGGTTTCACCGTCTAGCGTCTGTTTTGGGCCTTAGTCTTGTCAATTTATAAAGAATCTGAATACTGACTCTAATGCGGGTTGCAGATCAAGAGCTTAGTTGAGTTAGTTTCCAGTTAGTTTAACATACATTACGCGTTGTGTTCTGCGCCCAAGTATGAAAAATCATATAGGCTGAACTAATAATTATACTAAGCTGAACTAAGTTTGCAAGTTTGCAATGACTTGGCTCTTGGTCTGCTACCCGCATAAGCCGGCTCGATCAAGGTTTTAGAAACTGTCCATCCTTAATTGTTTTTGCTATTGAATAGGTAATTATGTCCGTTGATTCGTTCGCGGCGAAATCGCATTATTGCGCGCGCACGTGGAACGCCGCTCTCCCTTTTCACTATATTGAACTACTTCCGGTAGGATATTGCCAATGTTGCCATATCCTAAGGATTTAAAACTACCAGTATAATTTTGTGTCTTCATGCTAATAGGTTGGTAGCACTGTATTCGATTAAAAAAATAATACTTCACTTTGCTTGAAAATAAGTGAATGATAAGTTGACCATTGTGATATTTTGTAGATTAAGTTATTAGAATTTGTGTTGTGTACGTAATTGGTGATTTGTGATGCGTTCAGTGTGAAAATATTACTTCGCCTGACCCAATGGATACTATGGATATGGAGTCGATGTGGGTATATCTCTAATTATTTAACGAATATTTTTGCTGTACTTTTTTGTAATTAATTGTACTATTCATAATTACTTACGTTAAAACTGTTACCGCATAGTCCAGATGGACCCCGTCCCGGCTTCGTACGGGTTTTAGTAAGGAACCTTATTTTATTTTTTTAAATAAAATATAGCCTATGTCTCCCGCGGATAATGTACCTTCCCGTAAAATATTGAACGCCAATTTAAATTTTAATAGTTTGCATGCCTACATTTTTATTAAGGCAAATTATACTGGTGCCATCCATATTGTACCTACACTTGGCAAACACAAACACCATGTATAAATTTAGCAAATAATTTCATTTCATTCCAAAGATGACAGAGTTTTTCAAAATCCAGTTTTTTGAGTTTATTCGTTACAAACAGAAATATAAATCTTTCCTTTTTATGATATTTGTATACAAATGTCTCCACAATTAAGTTATTCTCAATAAATCGTGTAAATGGACGCGTGTTGGAACTTGAGTGCTCATATATTAAAAGCGGTCTAAAGGGACCGCGGAGCCCCAGATGTAGGCTTCCACAATTGTTTTGCGTGAATATGAGAAAAATATATAACAGAACTGCATTATTTGTACCAAAAACGCTATTTAAATACTTTACGTTACGATAAACTCTAAAAATAAAATAAATTTTGCAAGTAGATTTACATGAAATACTTTTTGCACTATGAAAATAAAAAAGAAAACAGAAACGGGACCCAAGTCTGCTATTTTAAATTAGGCGACCAACTATTTGCCATACCATCACCACCCTATTGTCATTATATTTCCTTAGTGCCACATTTGGTATTCTGCTAAAAGTTAACTAGTATCTCAATGTATTGACTATAGAATGTCAGTGGAATATGAACGGAATGGTCGACAGTTAAAATGTACCATGAACTACTATTTCAGTTGAATCGCTTTTATGTTAAAGATACTACCGAAAAGATCAATCTATACTAATATTATAAAGAAGTAAAGTTTGTGTGTATGTATATTTGTTAAATTGTAAGGGGTAATCTCGGGATCTACTGAACCGATTTTTAAAATTCTTTCACCAATAGAAAGCCACATTATTGCCGAGTGTTATATATGGGTTATATAAAAAACCGAAAAATAAAAAGGCTTTTACGTGGTAGTCGGTTTTGCAAAGTAAATCGGAGAAAAAACGGTCGAATGAAAGCGTTTCATACGAACGCCTGTACTAAAATAGAATTATTAACATTATGCCCAACGAAGTGGGCACGGGTCAGCTAGTAGTCAATAAAATGGCCTGGGAATTAAACAAATATGCGAATACCAAATGTCAAAATCTATTCCAAGTAACACACTATCATTGGTGCATTTGTATTTAGCAGACTTGGGCCCCTGGCTGCTAGATCAGTAGTTTTATCATTAAGTTTTCCTGCTAACTATATCCATCTGTCTGTCATGACACAACACACTTTACCCTAACTTAACTGGTATAAATCTAGCATTAGTAAGGGGCAATGGGCATTTAAACCAATGCGGTTAATGATAAGCTGTTTTTTTATGTCTGTCTGTCTGACTGTTTTTGTTGTCATGTCCCACTTTAGCTAATTTTAGATTAAATTATTAATATGTATTATGCATTTGTTGTTGTTAAATGGAGGATATTGCTGTTAAAATATTTGCGTTAAACAATGGTGCTATGATTGTTTGAATGTTTTAACAATAATATTTTGTTCAATGAATGTTAATATAATGATATTTTACACATTTTTTTTAAAACATTTTATTCAGTTTTTTTTATAAGAATGACCTAAGACGGTCTTATTTGAGTAGTTGTGGAAGTCTCTCCATGTAGAATCAGTGTCTCAAACACTCGACGAAAGCGAAAGAAAACAGTTGGAAACAGGTTAAATAAGTTGTGCACAATTCACACACCGACCTGGAATTAACGGTTAGGCAACAATATGGATACTTATAATTTCTGGAAAACCAAATAATAATTCACACAGATTGAGCTAGCCCCAAAGTAAGTTCGAAACTTGTGTTATGGGATACTAACTCAACGATATTATATTTTTATAACAAATACATATATAGATAAACATCCAAGACCCGAGGCCAATCAGAAAAGTTCGTTTTTCATCATGACCCGACCGGGATTCGAACCCGGGACCTCCTGCGTGGCGTTCTGGCGTGGTAACATTACGCCACGGAGGTCGCCAATAGGCCCCAGGTTTGCCTTGCTACCTTTATCGACCCAAAAAATTCTCACCGTATATTTCTAATACTTATATTGAGTTCAAATCATCTCATTACATACAAATACGAGATGAAATTGATTTGTATCTATTCTCATTTCTTCCGCTGCAACTTGCGATTCCGTCTCTGTCACACACTCGTTATTATTTTACGTGTGAAAGGGACAGTTATACCTAGTCATTTTCTAGTGTCATTGGTAATGCCATTACGCTGTCGCGTGGGAGAATATCTTTTTATGGGTTTAACATGTCTTCGTTGTGAAGATGACATACAATGTTCATGATGAGAAAATAATATATTATGATATAATACAATTGTTTTTGTTTGGTCTTTATATGTCAGAGAACCAGGTAGTTGGTCACCTGATGGTCTTCTTCTTCTTTTCATGGGAATTCCGCTTTAATGTCAACTGAAAGCTGGTGACAGTGTTTATAAGCCAACTAACAGTCACACAGCCACAGACTGTTATCTATAAACAACAGTTGAGACCGACATGGCGACAGCTTCTCCAATTTATTGAGTGGTAGAGAGCCTAGCTTATAAACTGAATATCGATGGGAAATAGCAGTGATATGTCACTGTGTTACGTACGATCATCGAACGCCGATGGAGGTGTAAATGTAAGGGGCTCATTGTATTGACTTATCTTCTTAACATATATTTTGTCGTGAATGACTGATGGATCAACCAACGGACAGCCTAAATCGCTGATCGTGAAGATCTGAAACTTAGAGGATGTGTTCTTTGTTAACTTAGGCATCCAATAAGAAAGGATTTTCTGAAATTCCCACGGGAAATCGGGGTTACACCCACACGAAGTTGCGCGGGTCTTACCCAAATAAAGATCCTCTTGTCATGTTATAGTCAGTCATGTACGTATGATGAGTATCAATGATTCAATGATATTGCGTACCTGTACCTCATAATTAGGTAATACATCGTAAAACAACCGATAATGCTAACTGCATGATTCAGTCGACACAAGGTCATATTGACAGTGTAATCTTTCAGGAACACCTGAAATTATCCTTAATTATTACCTACCATAGAGTTGCAATTCAAATGTATAGTAACAATCAATTGTTTTTCAGTAAAACATGGGAAAATATACCCAAAAAATATAGACAATAAAGACGAGAATATGATTATCAAATTGGGCTGGTACTTAATGGTATTTTTTGTATGTTTAAGACCTGATATCATTCTGTGTCGGTGTGTCCTGAGATATTCACCTATTAAGTATTGTATAGTGGATTTTTCGATTATAATAAGTTGTGTTTTTGTCGCTGAATTAATATTATATTAAAGTAAAATTTGTGGAATGTAAAATAATAACTTCTTCTACTTCTTTTCGTGTGCTTCCCACAATATCAACTGTGGGCAGCTGATGTCAGTGTTTCAAGTCACCCACTGAGTTATTTAAATTAATGATAAAGTGGAATTTAAAAGTGTTATTATTAAAGTGCTGTGGTGTTATCTTTTCGAATAATAGGTTTAATTCATGCATTAGTATTTAATGTTGTTTTAATGATAAGAGATTAATGAACTAGCTGATCACGTAAGCAAGCAGTCCTTATTTTCATACTAGGAACCCAGAAGAGTATAAGATACATCTGAAGGGCTACTACGAAACGTAAATGCGATACTTCGACCGAGTATCGGAAGAATTTTAACCATGACATGCAAGGTATTTCATGGTTATTTTAGTAATTCCTTGAATTCTATCCATGAAATACCTTGTACTTTATGGTTATTTTAGTAGTTCATTGAATTATAACCGTGAATACCTTGTAATTCAGAGTAGGTCCCATTCGTTCTATGGAACATGACGTAATAGAACAATTTTAGAAAATATTGTCCCTATTTGTACTGTAGAACAGTTTGTACTTTTTGTCTCAATTGTTCTATAGAACAAACTAAGTAGGTATGTAAACTCCTTGAAGTTGATATGTAAACTGGCCACTCGAGAATGATTTGCCACATATATACGTCTTATATATCTCATCATGGAAGAATTTGGGAAAAGAGATTCCCATTTAGTTCTGTGCATTCATAAACAAAAACAGGAGCAAAAGCTAGTATGTAGTTCTATAGTACAAATAGGGACAATATTTTCAAAAATTGTTCTATTACGTCATGTTCCATAGAACGAATGGGACCTACCGGTAACTCATGGTTAAAATTCTTCCGATACTTCGTTTACGTTTCGTAGTAGCCACAGATATCTGTGTTCTGTGGTAGTAGCCCTCCTGGAGTGAAGAGATATTAGATTATTACATCTGGAGTGAATCAGTTACAATCTCAAGTACTGTCTCACTCATACAAAATAGGAATTGAGCGAGGGAGTGCGTGAGTTTGTGATGAGATTCAAACTGTTGTTACGAGAATACGGTTGGAGTGAATGTACAGTCAGGTGCACGTCGAACTTTACACTTGCAGTACAATTTTGGCTCTTATGACAGAACTTAAGAATGGTATAAAGTCCGAAATAAAATATGTAAAGGTCGACCTGCTCTTGACTGTATAAGTAAAACGCAAAGTCAAATATTTTCATTCAAATAGGCCTACTACAAGCTCTATCAAATCGTATTTTCTTATCCTACCATCAGTTCAGTTCTGACGGCAGATTTGTACTAAGAAGAACTGGTAAGAAATTAAGTATGTTTCTTACCAGTTCTGTCTGCTTCTTTCTCTTTTGAAAATGGCACTTGTACATCACAATCTTCTTCGTATTACTCTTCAAACACATAAAAATGTTTTTTTCTTAATTTTTAATATGAGATCAGTGTTTTTGGCTATGAGCATATGTGGTGCAAGCATGAGTGAACTTTAAAAAAATATATAAATATACAATAATCTATATATATAAAAATGAAACCCGTTTTCCGTTGTCACGACATAACATGAAAACGGCTTGACCGATTTGGCTGATTTTTTTTTTAGAATATTCCTTGAAGTACGAGGATGGTTCTTACGAAGAGAAAAAATTAAAAATTCCCACGGGAAAGCGGGATACACGCAAGCGAAGTTGCGCGGGTTTCGCTAGTTGTTTATAAAAAAGTATCACACGACAATTCCGACCCATCCTTCGCACTATGAATAGAACCGCGTTGTTTGTTTACCACACGTTATCATTGACCGTGGGACGAATCTCAGTTAATCTCAATAATCGCCCACATGCTTGAGAATCAAGGATTCGTGACGGGAAATTATATTAAGTTGATCATATTAAGAGTTTACATCATAATATTAACAACTAAATCTAAAGTTAAAGACAAACTTCCGTGTCCTGATGCGTCAGAAGCATATTACATAGTTATATTTAGGACATGTTTCACCTCTTGCTTGGATAACTTGCAGTTAGCTTACATATGTCAAATGAAAATCGTACAATAAGACAAATCTGTTACAAAAAATGAAAGTTTATTTGATTGATAACCTATCCCGAAAGTAGCAAAAGGAGCCCGGTCTATGTCTCACTTTTCGTCCGACTGATTCATTGCCTTTGCAGTTTATTGAGAGACAAGGAGAGAATTTAAATATCGCCAAGTATCGGGCTTGGGCAGACAGACACCGTTAATATAATTAGAAGCAGTGCGAAACTGAATGTATGATATCAACGCTTGTAACAGTTCACAGAAGTGTGTTTCTAGCTTTAGACTAAGAAGTGACTGTTGACTAGTATTGCAAATTCTCATGAGAATAATGGGACTGCGTGGGTGCGTGATAATGGGTTTCCTGGGTTAGCATGAATAAACACAATGCATGAATTTTACCTTGTTAGTTCGATGAGGTAATACTGTGGTGGATAAGTTGATGTGCAATCTGTTTAGAGATGACAGCCAGAAGAAAATACAGACGAGGAAGATGCAGAGGGAAGCTGTATCATGTACTTCAGTATTTCGGGTACATTAGTTATTTCCATCAGATTTCAACGAAATTCCATTGAATAGAATATCTAGACGTTATCAAAATGTACATTTTTATTAATTTTCGGTTAAATACGTTAAGAATTACATGAGAAAACTTAATTCTTACTTCATTTGGCTCTCTGCAGCTGATGCATTAGTCAGACCAGACAGGTTCGATTCCCGCACGGTGCAAACTTTTATGTGATGGAATTTGTGTCTGTCTCGAGTCTGGGTGTTTTCTATGTAATATAAGTATTTATTTACAATAATAATATTCGTTGTTTGATACCTATAACACATGCAGTTTGCCTAGATTATTTTTGGGACCAGGTGACGTTTTGGTGTAACTTGCTGCTTGTGTGGTTTTACATTTTAGCATCGTCTATCTTTCACGACCTCCGTGGCGTAATGGTTACCACGCCAGACCGCCACCCAGGAGGTCCCGGGTTCGATCCCCGGTCGGGTCATGATGAAAAACGAACTTTTTCTGATTGGCCTCGGGTCTTGGATGTTTATCAATATATGTATTTGTTATAAAATATAATATCGTTGAGTTTGTATCCCATAACACAAGTTTCGAACTTACTTTGGGGCTAGCTCAATCTGTATGAATTGTCCCTATATATTATGAAATATTAATATATTATTATTAATCTTACATATTTGACATAAGTCGGTAATGCGGTAATGCTTACCATCAGGCGGACCGTATGCTTGTTTGCCAACTTTGTAGTATTAAAAAAACAAAATATTTGCTAAAAAGTGCTGTGTAAATTGTGTAAAAAAAATGATGACTAATGTAAGATAAGTCTACGCTAAAATGTATAACCACATAGGCAGCAAGTTACACCATACTTTCTTCAATTTCCTTGAACTGTATGCAAGGTTTAAGAATTTATTTCTCAAAAGAACGCAAACTTTTTCTTCTAACGCAACAAATAAAATCTAAATGATGTGCCGTTGATGGGACCACGCAATAAATCTACGAACATGTACCAAGTCAATCATATTTCTCAATTACAAAAAAAAAATGATTCCAATTTGCATATAAACCTTTACATAGTATAAGATGAAGTCGCTTTTGCTGTCTGCGTGTCCCTATGTATGCATAAATCTTTAAAAATACGCAACAGATTTTGATGCGGTTTTTTTAATAGATAAAGTGATTCAAGGGGAAGGTTTTTAAGTATAATACATTCCAAATTCCCACGGGAAAGCGGAATACACGCAATAGTAGATTTTACAACAAGTGCACAAAACGAATCATTTCTATCCGAGACTTTTAATGTCGAGGATAGAAATGGTTTTGTGGACGAGTTATAAACTCTGCTTTTCACTTCGATTGCGAGGAAATAAATAAATAAACGCACGAAAAACAAGACCTGTTTCCCCATTCCCGCCGCTTTTTTTTTTAAATCTTGTGACTTTGAAATTAGACTTGGGCTGCAGACCTATACAGCCTACTATTAAATTAATTTTGTAATAAAATAATTTTCTTAAATTAATTAAATAACCTACCGTACTTTAATTTAAATTTTAATATCTTATAGGACTTAAAAACACATTAGGCAAATAAATTAAAGTAAATATTATAAAATAACAAATTCTATCTCTGAACTTTTTGTTGTGTTTGGCTGTATGGCCTTTGCCTTAATATAGATACATTTATGAGTAGATACGTTTTTGCCCTTGTGCACAAAATTTGATTTTGTGCAGCCTATATCCTGCGCAAATAAGCATTTTCTGAGCATGAGAAGTGAAAACAAAATTGCACGGGTTTCGCTAGTAAAGTATAAAATCGTAACTGTTTAGTCATTCTGCACTATATTTTGTCGCATTGAACTTGACATTTCAACAAGCCAGCTCCGACCATAGATTCATTAGGTCACTGCTCATGGCATGCCACTCGTGGGTGATTAACTATTCACGGAGACCATAATATCGGAACAACTACAGATATTAAATTCAAATTTATTTATTTGCAGTAACACGGTTGGACATTGGACAGGTATTATAAGAGTAGTGATCAAGCGTGTCACACCAGTATCTGGCATGCAAAAGGAGATAGGTACGCTATACAATAACAATAGTAATCGTAAAAAAAAATGCAATACTTACATTAAAATCGATCATTCATACATATTTCATTTTCTTACAATACAATACAATTAATTTTCACGAAAATTTACGCCACTATTGGCGCCACTTTGGCAAGAGGTCCCATCCATAATCCGCGCTGTCAAAAGCGTCAATGTCAAAAAAAACAGACATAGGTACGTCAAAAAAAACTGACACTTTTTTGTGGCAAACAAGCATTATGAAATATAATTATGAATATATAGGCGCTATGACACTTGACAGGTTTCAGAACCTGACGTCCCAGTGCCGCTGCCTAGTGGGTATCATTTCAGAAAACCCTCATTATTAGATAATCTATATATATAAAAGAGAAAATCACTGACTGATTCATCACGAAATCTCCGAAACCACAAGTGCCAGGAGTCTCAAATTTTGCATGGGGGTTCCTTTTAGGGCGTAGGTGCTCACTAAGAAAGGATTTTTGGAAATTCATCCCCTAAGGGGGTAAAACGGGGGTGCAAAGTTAGTATGAAACTTTTCCGTTTTTGAAGTTATTCGAATGAAATTCAGCATGAAGGTTCTTTATTGAAAAGCATGAAGCATGAGTAAATTTTTTTTTTAAATTCATCCCTTAGGGGTTAAATGGGGGTGCAAAGATAGTATGAAACTTTGCCGTTTTTTAAAGTTATTCGAATGAAATTCAGCATGAAGGTTCTTTATTGAAAGGCATGAAACACGAGTAAAATATTTTTCTCAAAAAACATGCCCTATGGGGTTAAACGGGGGCGCAAAGTTAGTATGAAACTTTGCCGTTTTTGAAGTTATTCAAATGAAATTCAGCATGAAGGTTCTTTACTGAAAAACATGAAGCAGGATAAATATTTTTTTTTTTTTTTTAATTCATCCCTTAGGGGGTTAAACGGGGGTGCAAAGATAGTATGAAACTTTGCCGTTTTTGAAGTTATTCGAATGAAATTCAGCATGAAGGTTCTTTATTGAAAGGCATGAAACACGAGTAAAATATTTTTCTCAAAAATCGTCCCTTAGGGGATTAAACGGGGGTGCAAAGTTAGTATGAAACTTTGCCGTTTTTGAAGTTATTCAAATGAAATACAGCATGAAGGTTCTTTATTGAAAGGCATGAAACACGAGTAAAATATTTTTCTCAAAAATCATCCCTTAGGGGGTTAAACGGGGGTGCAAAGTTAGTATGAAACATTACCGTTTTTGAAGTTATTCGAATGAAATTCAGCATGAAGGTCTATATTAAAAGGCATGAAACACGAGTAAAATATTTTTATCAAAAATCATCCCTTAGGGGGTTAAACGGGGGCGCAAATTTCGTATGAAACTTTGCCGTTTTTGAAGTTATTTAAATGAAATTCAGCATTAAGGTTCTTTATTGAAAGGCATGAAACATGAGTAAAATATTTTTCTCAAAAATTATCCCTTAGGGGGTTAAACGGGGGTGCAAAGTTAGTATAAAACTTTGCCGTTTTGAAGTTCTTCTTCTTCCTGATCGTTCCCTCACTGCTGAGGATCGTGACTCTACACGACCTTGTCGACTAGTTGCCGCCATCGGTTGCGCTCGGACGCCTGGTGTAGTGCGGCGCTGACAGTCATATTTAGCTGACTGGATATCTGGTCTGACCATCGAATGGGACTCCGGCCACGAGGTCTTTTGCCCTCAATCTTCCCTGTCACCATCAGCCTCTCCATGTTATCCACATCCCTTCGCACGACGTGGCCGAAGTATCGTACAATACGTTGCAGACAAGTGGAAGACAGGCGTTGTGCATCCCCCAATTTGAGTTCTTTTAGTACAGAGACGTTTGTACGGTGGGCTGTCCACGGTATCCTCAAAAGCCGACGCCAACACCACATCTCAAAAGCATCCACTCTTTGCCTGTCAGCGGCTTTGAGAGTCCATGTCTCTGCACCATATAGCGCGATGGAGAAAACCAGTGATCGTACCAGGTGTATTTTGGTTCTGTTAGTGATGTTTCTGTTTCTCCATACTTTGCTCAATTGGGTCATTGCTGTCTTGGCCATGGCGATTCGTCGACGTATCTCGGTCTCGCAGCTGCCTCGGTTTGTGATCACGGAGCCAAGGTATTGGAACTGGTCAACGGTGTCATACTCTCCTAGTAGGTCAGTGCGCTGGATTGATGAGAATCGATCGATCACCATAAGTTTGGTCTTGCCTTTGTTGATGGCAAGGCCCAACCTCAGGCTGACGGCCTCCAGACGATCCAGTATTTCCGCCATTTCTATTTCGGATGATGCCAACAAGGTAGTGTCGTCAGCGTAACGCAAGTTGGAGATTTTGATTCCCCCTACCTTCACGCCACCCCTCCAATCCTCAAGCGTATGTCGCATGATGTATTCGCCGTAAATGTTAAAAAGGATTGGCGAGATCACACAGCCCTGTCGAACGCCTTTACAGAATTTAAAACGGCTTGATGTTACGTCTCCCACTGTGACAGTGCCGTATCCAGACTCGTATAAATTGCGAATAATTAATACCAGATGTGTTGGAACCCCGGTCTCCGTAAGCACTTCCCATAGCTTTTCCCATTTCACACAATCGAAAGCCTTCTGGTAGTCAACGAAGCACATAAACGTCGGCACATTAAACTCATAGCATTTTTCTACCAGAAGTCGCAGGTTCAATATGTGCTCCCTGGTTCCCCGTCCCTTGACAAAACCCGCTTGCTCCTGTGGTATCTGCCAGTCCAGAAAGTTTTGAAGTTATTCGAATGAAATTAAGCATGAAGGTTCTTTAGGCGATACGAAGTTCGCCGGGTCAGCTAGTCATTTATATAATGATTTTATTAATTATTCTTTTTCACGAAGAGCGTTCGGCTATGAATTTTGTAAGACTGCAACCATGCACATTGTTTTAGAGTGCGTGCACGATTTTACGAACGTTTTCGCGATTACGCACACTAAAACAATGTGCATGTGAACGTTTCAACATTCATAGCCGACGCGCTTCGTGAAATAAAACATGTGCATAATATCTTTACTAATATTATAAATGCAAAAGTTAGGATGGATGTCACGGATGTTTGTATACTCTTTCACACAAAAACGGGTGGATTTGTTTGTAATTTAGTACCTACACGTGTAGTTGGTAGCGGTGAGCGCCTTATGCTCACAAAATTGCCCGGTGAAACAGGAAAAGGTGATCTGCCACTTACCTGTAGCAACAGTATAAAAAACCATTGGTAGCGCCTCTGGTATTACCATTCAGGTTCATAATGAAGGTATTACAATATAATACAAAAAGTCTTTATTGCACCAAACAAAAATTACAATTAACACGGCCAATTAATATTAAAAGTAGATTAGGCGGCCTTATTGCTTGCTACGCAATTTCTTCCAGGTATTACTATACTCGTATCGTAAGCCAATGGGTATTACTGATGTTCGTAGGCGGCGATAAGCTTTTAACGCGAAAAAAATACATAAATCATTATCAGATTGACAATGGGGATAATTACTAGTTTTTACAATATTTGAACTGTTGAAAATAAACCATGATATAGTAGGTCATTTGAAACACCTTGTGGCCATGACGGTAATCTTTACGTCATCACACGATTACCTCACTTAAAAAATATTCCAATAAAATAAACAAAGGTAAGCATCGTAAAATTAACTGGTTATCTTGTTAATTAACTGTCGTACAATGATTTCGTGGTGTTTCGATTCCGTGACAAGACTTGTTTTTTTAAACGTTGATATTATTTCATTCATGTACTGTTTAAGTACCTTACCTTACCTCTATAATAATATACAGAGGAAAGATTTGATCGTTTGTTTGCATTGATTGACGATTTGATTGGTTGTTGGCTCCGAAACTAGTGAAACATTAAAATTTGTGGTCATGGTGACAAGTGGGCGATGGGACGGATGATTTTAGGAAATTTTAGGATTTTCGGAAAGCCGCCATTTGCAGGCCGCTTCCAATCGGCCATTCTGGAATCGTTCAGAGATCTCTGTCCAGCAGTTCTTCTGGCTCACGATGATGATGAATATATTTTTGAGCGAATTTGCGACCGACATGATTTTGTTGTATTTTTTTCTCATAGCAAAATTTCATTTGTTCCAGAGGGGCGGTGTGTGAGTGTCGCACCGCCATGTCTCACCACAGCGACGAGCAGGCACTCACAGCCACATCTGACTCCTTCTGGGAGCCGGGGAACTACAAACGGACGACAAAACGAGTCGACGACGGCCATAGATTATGTAGTGACCTACAAGCGTTAGTGCAGGAGAGGGCGGACATCGAAAAGACTTATGCGAAGAGCTTGAGGGGTTGGGCGAAGAAATGGAACGATCTTATTGAGAAAGGTGAGTTTTATGAGCTTTTTAAGAGAATGGTGTTATGGTAGCGATACGTGATCAAGTTTTAGTGAAGTTTTCAATGCATTTGAACGGATAGGTAAACATGACGGATACCAGAAACAATTTTCATTCAAATTTCAATTCTGCCGACTTCACCAAGTTTGGAGCGTCATGTATTTTAGTAAGTTTGGCTGTCTGTTCTGTGGTAAGCGTATGATCTAATTTTGATAAGATTTTCTTTGTAAGGTGACTAAATCCATAGTGTTCTGAAATACGATTGAAAAAATATTTTGCTGTCTTAAAGATTATCAGCTCTTCTAGTCGTCTATGTTCATAATTAGAGTCAAGAGCATGTAAAATTTTAAATTTAAACTATCTTTGTCAACTCTGGAAATAAGAAAGTCTTTGACTCTGGAGAATCAAAGGGAAAAACTTAAAGTAAACAAGTATATAGCTTGATGGCTCATGAAGCACTATTAATAAGGACATTGATTATTAACTAGTAGATATAGTTAACGATAAATAAAACTGCGGTTTGATGTACTAAGTTTAACCTATTTGTAATATAATTTCAATAGTTTTCGGTTCACATTACGAACTATTAATATTCAATTACTTCTAAGTTAGTTTGGTTGAGAGTTACTTACAGACAGTCTGCATATAATTAGGGTTGAAATCTATTCTCAATCTCAAGCGTTATCTCCCTCTTTTTATATTTTGTATGAGTAATTTTTAATCTTCAAAACAAATTCGGTGAGTAACGTCTAGCTCTACTTGGGAGGGGGACGGTTGGCAACGCGTGAGTGCTACCCCCGCTATTACAAGCGTCTATAGGCTACGGTGATGCTTACCATCAGGCGGGCCGTATGCTTGTTTGCCAACTTTGTGGCATAAAAAACTAAAAAAAAACTGTCTAATCGGCATTCATGTCTAGTAGTGTAGTCTACACTATAAATGAAATCGGATTGTACATTAATCAAATCTATACTAATATTATAAAGAGGAAAGATTTGATTGTTTGTTGGTTTGTTTGTTTGTTTGCATTGAATAGGCTCCGAAACTACTGGACCGATTTCAAAAATTCTTTCACCAGTAGAAAGCTACGTTATCAGGGAGTGACATAGGCTATAGCTTTTCCCGAAATTCAATGTGGTTCCCACGGGAACGGGTTCGGAACTTCACGCGGACGAAGTCGCGGCAAAAAAGCTAGTCTATACTAATATTATAAAGAGGCAAGATTTGTTTGTTTGTTTGCATTGAATAGGCTCCGAAACTACTGGACCCCATTTCAAAAATTATTTCACCAGTAGAAAGCTACATTATCAGGGAGTGACATAGGCTATAGCTTTTCCCGAAATTCAATGTGGTTCCCACGGGAACGCGTCCGAAACTTCACGCGGACGAAGTCGCGGTCAAAAAAGCTAGTCTATACTAATATTATAAAGAGGAAAGATTTGTTTGTTTGTTTGCATTGAAAAGGCTCCGAAACTACTGGACCCATTTCAAAAATTCTTTCACCAGTAGAAAGCTACATTATCAGGGAGTGACATAGGCTATAGCTTTTCCCGAAATTCAATGTGGTTCCTATGGGAACGGGTCCGAAACTTCACGCGGATTAAGTCGCGGGCAAAAAAGCTAGTAGCTAATAAAGTATAAAGTTTTTATCTACGCATTTTGCCATTAATTTTAAATTTAAATTAAAATTGCGATTTTATTTAATAGTAAGCTAGCAGGGTTTTCACTCAATCAAAAGCTTTATTGGAGTTGACAAAACCGTAATGCTAATTCTGTACTTGCAAAGAAATTTCAAAGACATAATAAACATCGATTGCTTAACATACGGGTCTCAATACCCGCATACGAATGTATTCATGGCTGTATTCATCATTCACCGGAAATGTATTCATAATCGCATTTATTGGACAAACTATTCAGTCTTATGAAAGATGTATGCATGTCAAAGAAATAATGAATGTGCTTTTTATTGAGTGTTCCTAACAAAGACGTAAAGTTTTGTGTTAGCAACGATAGTCGGGAGAAAAGTTTTTTTTATCCTAACGAAAGAAAAAATGATTATTTAAAACACTATTTGCACAGGTATAGTTTTAACCTTCGATCGAAGGTTTTAACTTAAAATTATTTAAATCTAATGTGTCCAATGCTTAGAGCAACGCGGTCTTCCGTCTCGGAAGGGAGTAGCCATACGAAGCGTTTCCCCTCTGTCAAAGTACAAGCCCAAATGGGCATGTGCGTTTATAAAAACCAGTTGTGCTCGGATTGCTTCCTAGACCGAGTCCAGTCGCGCAAGTGTGAACAAGCAGTGTTAAAAATGCCGAATTGCTCAGTTTTTTGCTGTAAAAAGAGGTCTGGAACATCAAATTTACAAAAAGATGGTGTGACATTTCATATGTAAGTAAATTCTAATCATATTATAGCTATTTAATTACATTTAAACACTAAATTCGCATATTTCATTCTTAAAATTGTCGGATTAATTGTCGGATTTGTTTAGCAACATCAGATCCGCTCGCCCGTACAAATCTCATATCGGTCGAGCGATAAATCCGATTTCTCCCCGCCGATGGGCGACATAGTGATGTTACCGTTATATCATAATGTTTGTCGATAAATTTGGATGGCGGCTGGCGACGACTTTATTTATTCGCATGAATTCTCATGTATTAGACAAGTAATTGTTATCAATGTTATAATGTTTTTAAGTTTGAATTGTTTATAAAATAGTAATAAATGTAAAAAAAAAATACTGTAAGTAAATATTATATGCCATAAAAATTTGATTTGATTGACAAAATATGATGAACACATTTTGATTTCATTATTTACTAGTCTGTTGCCCGCTACTTCGTTCACGTAAAGGGTAAGAAATAGCAGTTTTTCGATTATCCCACGGGAACCACTTATCGGACTGGGATAAAAAGTAGCCTATGTGTTAGTCTGATTTATGTAGTAAAGTTTTATTAAAATCCATTCAGTAGTTGTTGTGTGAAAGAGTAACAAATATCACACTCACAAACTTTCGCGTTTATAATATTGGTAGGATTTATCGCACTTTTTTGTGTTTACAGCTTCCCTAAGAATCCAGAATTAAGGAATATAATATGGAAAAGTTTTTTGCAATAATAAGCGAACCTGGGATCCCAAGCGGACCAGTGCAATTTGCTCAACCCATTTTCTGTCATCCGATTTTCAAGTCCTTCCAAAAAAAAGGAGAATATTAGCGGACCACACTAATATTCCACCGTTTTGGAGGAGCGCGACCACAAACATCGTGACACGAGATTTTTATATATTAGAATATCAAAAGTTGTTAGTAAGATCCTACATAAATACCTAATAATTATTATTAGAAATTAAATAATAAATGTATAACCAAGCAGTAAATAAAAATAGTTACGTAAAATGTTTCAGTCACCTTTATTCCTTCTTCCGACATTAAAATTTATCGATATTCCTGCATGGGCCATCGACAGTTGAGTGCAGCCCTATTTACGTTGATAACGAGGCAATGTGTGAGTTGTGAAATGTGACTATCCGTACACGTATTGTTGCTGTATTGTTTATTTTTTTATGTGTTAGTGTCGTCATTACAGTGTTGTTTTTGTATGTAAGTATACGGAACTGCACTTGTGTGCAAATTCCCCCCCCGCAAAAAACGCCAGAACTCTTTGTATAGAGTAAAATCGCTAAGCCTACTCCCTTCCGAGACGGAAGACCGCGTTGCTCTAAGGTCCAATGTGTCCAAATCGATCTTCATCTATCTATCTATATATATAAAAGGAGAAGCTGACTGACTGACTGAATATCAACGCAGGGCCTAAACTATAAGGGTTAGAAACTTGAAATTTTGCACAGGGGTTCCTTTTATAACGTAGGGGAGCACTAAGAAAGGATTTTTCAAAATTCGAAGCGAGATATACGCAAACGAAGTTGCGCGGGTTTCGCTAGTCTATTATAAAAGAAAGTCGTGTTAGTTACATCATTTGTAACTCAAGAACGGCTGAAGCGATTTGGCTGAAAATTGGTGGAGAGGTAGCTTAGAACCAGGAGGGCTACTACGAAACGTTAATCCGATATTTCGGCCGAAGTATCGGAAGAATTTTAACCGTGAAATACAAGGTATTTCATGGTTATTTTAGCAATTCCTTCAATTCTATCCATTAAATACCTTGTACTTTATGGTTATTTTAGTAGTTCATTGAATTATAATCATGAAATAACTTGTATTTCACGGTTAAAATTCTTCCGATACTTCGGCCGAAATATCGGACTAATATCGAATTTACGTTTCGTAGTAGCCCTCCTGGAGCAGGACACAGGACTTTTTATCCCGTTAGGGTAGGGTAGGGGGTAGGGTAAGGGTAGGGTAGCCTCTAAGGCGAAACAAAGTTCGCCGGGTCAGCTTGTTCTTCATAAAACACACCGCATAGCCGTGAGAATCTTCGCTGCATGACTAAAAAGTGGATAGCTCTGTTACCGAGCGATAGCCGATGAACTAAAATTACCTACTAAATAAATAAAATAAATATATAGGGACAATTCATACAGATTGAGCTAGCCCCAAAGTAAGTTCGAAACTTGTGTTATGGGATACTAACTCAACGATATTATATTTTATAACAAATACATATATAGATAAACATCCAAGACCCGAGGCCAATCAGAAAAAGTTAGTTTTTCATCATGACCCGACCGGGGATCGAACCCGGGACCTCCTGGGTGGCGGTCTGGCGTGGTAACCATTACGCCACGGAGGTCGTCTACTAAGTAGTGACCACTAGTTAAAAATAGAAGATTTTTACTGATATCGTCATTATTCATTGTTATTTAAGTATAGATGACAGTCAAAATATATAAGTATGTTAACTAACTATTATATTAAATTGATATGTGCCAACATGTTCTTGAGAAAAGGTGACAAAACCACTCGAAATGAGTATAAATATGTAGTCGTGCAATAACAATCGGTAAACAAGTTGGCCAATAAGTTGTGTAAGCGGTCGTCGAGTCGCTACCGAAATCGCTTACCAGCAAATTGTTCATTATGTCTGTACAGGTAATTTTGCTAACTAAGGATATACGTGGTAACAGGTCACGTGGGAAATGACAATTAAATGTCAATGAAAGAGATGAGCATGCCCGCAAATAGGATTCGTTTTCTAAATTCTTTAGAAACGCGAAAGTTGTTATGAATATTTGTTACTCTTTCAAGCAAAAATAGCGGGACGGATTTGGTTGAAAGGTACAGGGGCCCAAGTCTGCTATTTTAAATTAGGCGACCAACTAGTGCCATACCATCTCCACCCTATTGTCACCATAGTGCCAAATATGGTATTATGCTAAAAGTTATTACTCATAGTATTTAGTATTGACTATAGGGTCAGTGGAATATAATTTCGACGACCTCCGTGGCGTAATGGTTACTACGCCAGACCGCCACCCAGGAGGTCCCGGGTTCGAATCCCGGTCGGGTCATGATGATAAACGAACTTTTCTGATTGGCCTCGGGTCTTGGATGTTTATCTATACAATAATATGTATTTGTTATAAAATATAGTATCGTTGAGTTAGTATCCCCTAACACAAGTTTCAAACTTATTGGGGGTAGCTCAATCTGTGTAATTTGTCTAAAAAAAATGGACGGAATGGTCGACAGTTAAAATCTACCATGAACTACTATTTCACTTAAATTGCTTTTATGTGAAAGATACTACCGAAAAGATCAATAGTAGTTCGATAGTGTCTCAATGAAACATTAGTAGTATTTATTCTTAGTTCTCTCACCTGGATACCTCTTTCGTTTGTTGACTGTACAATCATATATGTTATGTGTGTAGGTATGTGAAAATTAGGCTGAGTGCTGAGTTATGTTACGTATGACGATATTCATCTGTCTGCACATTATTTTTATCACATCCATTATTTGGGTTTCATAATGTAATGATAGATAGTATACAACCAGACACGCGATAATTATGTTAGCATTAGATAATTTAATTAACGTGTCTGTGATATCAAATAATGGTACAGTATCGTGCATAATATAATGGTACAGACAGACTGTAACGTATCATGTAATGTAAAGCTGGGTACTGACCAACGTTACGAGGTGTGATGTAACATGTTAGACAGCTACCATTTATGCAGTCAGTACGTTGTGTGTGTTACAGGGAAAACAGCGTACTGACTGCATGAATGTTCGCTGTGTAACATGATACATTACACCTTGTAACGTTGGTCAGTTCAGTACCCAGCTTAACACGCAATGAAAGAATTCCCTGTACAAATAAAGCTCTGTTCGTGCGCACAAGGTGTCCTCACTATGGGAATTTTGTTACATGTCATGTAACGTTACAGCAGTCTGTACGCACCATAAGGCATAAGATTATAAATTCGTTATTAAAAACAAATGCATTTTACTCTTTTGAGCTTCGACTATGACTTATCGTTAGACCTGAGGTTGGACTAGCCAATCTTGAAGCGCCGGAGATTCGATGTTTGACTATAACATAGACATTATGAACGACAAACAAATTATTTATTTTAAAGAATAATTAATCAATCGTAGAAGCTACTGCTATCATATCGCTTCCTGCAACTCAGAAATCAATCCATCTCATTCTCAAGTTAAAATCTTTCAAAGTATTTCGTTTCAATAATATTACGATAATGTTTTAAAAATACGCAATTAAAATATTCATTTCTTAACATTTCTCAATTATTAATGTAAATGGGACATTATACTTTATAGTAGAATTTTAATGTCGACTTAAGTAGTACAATTTCTTTGAAGAAATGTATCAAATTTATGTTGAAATTCCTACTGTGCATTTCGGAACAAGCGACTGCAAATGTTCCACCAAAACCGCCGCGCACTTTAAATCGATGTGGGTGGCATAGCATAGAGACGATGAAGTTGTTGAAATCTCATCAACAGACAACACTTGACTTGATAACGAATATCACATAACGTATCAACTTAGGTTTCGTTCAAACTAGTGTATCACGTTGCCGCGGATTCAATCGGCTCTTACATTGCTATCCTCATATTATCACACATAGATATAGCCTTACTACTCCATCTAAGTAATATCTTCTGAATAAATTAGGGTAGGGATTTTAAATTAATTATCATTATTTTATTTAATTATCACCCTACTGGCTGAGACCAATCTATTTCAGCCAGACCAAAAGAAAGATTAGAGTGGTATCGCATAAAGAGCATCCCAAACCCAAAGCACAAACTTTGCTTAGTTTCGGACTAGATAGCATTGATTCGTCCAATATACTTTTTTTTTTATATTGACTACAAGAGACAGCAGTTGAAATGTTTGTTGGTCTTCAATCATTTACTCAATAATTATTACCACATAAATATTGACTTCCAATGTAATGTACATCATATTGCGTATTGAGCAACAATCAAAATTTATCGTCATTCTTACCGCGCACCCAGTTTCACCTGTTCGCGCCATTTTTCATCCTTATGCAACCGTATGCAACTCGAAAGTATGCGATGAAATCGAAAGCGACCCAATCAGGAATACCGAATCGAGTCGAATTTAATCGCAGACATGAAACTAAATAGATCCTGCAAGTAATGATAAGTTGTTTAACCCACGCCTTTATTTTTCTCTTCTCCTAAATTGTACACTACATTTAGAAGCAAAGCAGTCATTGAATAGCCCTAAAAATTAATAAACAGCAATGTAAATAACTAAAATAATTTCGAACCGTTAAAATAATATACATAAAAAGTTCCTTTGTCTGAAAGATAGAGTTAGATGGAGGAAAGAAGTGGAGACTTATGTTCAGTAGCAGTGGCTAGTAAAAGCGTTTTTTCCAATTCGATCTCTTTCCCCCAGTTTTATGGCAAGGTCCGAGCCCTTCCACTGGAGCGCCCGCCCCTAGCCTAGTCAGACGGTAAATTTTTCAACGCTCAAGGATGCCATCTGGCTTTTGGTTTCTTGGTTTCATACAGATAGAGGACTCCCACACCATAACTGCGAATTTACAGTTGCGTTGCGAATTCGCAGACTTGTGCTGGAACCCAGAGGTTGCGGTATCTATTTCAAATTATATCAGTAAATTCGATAATATCGATCATGTATTCGGTTCACGGGCGTGTATTGGTTACTCGCGTCGCGCGCAATTACGTCGCGAAAACGTGTTTTGTGTTTTATGTACAGGGCTGCCTATTTATAGTAATATGTGCATGTCTAGAATACTAATTTTATTTTTTTACGATCATAACAAACAATAAGATTTTATAATTTATTGACCGACCTTCTACTGTCAGATATCTTACTGCCCGCACCTTCTAGAAGTTTCTGAAAGGAAAACTAATAAGACGTCAAATAAACTATGAAATATAAAAAATAATATTACTATCCTCTTCCCAGCGTTGTCACCTAAGCTTTCTAATCAATACTCTGCATCTGCACTATTCGCGAAATGGGCCGAAGTAAGGCGAATACAAGATTGTAGAGAATCATTTAGTTATTTCTACAAATGAAAGCCCTGAAACTCCTGAAAGGAAGGGCTCTCTTACGCACAAGCGGTTAACCGCGTTTCCAGTATTCAACCGATGATTGCACCTACACCACAAAATTGATTAAACTAGATCCGCGCGATTAGCCCCCGCGGTTAACTGCTCACGCGTTAGAGCGCTAAACATTTCTCAAGCCAGGTCTTTCGAATAATCTTTAAAATATGGTAGGTTTTAGTCATTCAGAACAGAACCAGCCCTGTCTACCTTTACGGCATCTGAAATGAAAGTGTCGTATATTAGAATTCAGGGCGGTAAGCCAATCGGTCAGCGGTTTCCTAATAAAAAAAGTGGATTTCAGATAAAATTTTATAATTATTTAAGTGTTGTAACGAGGTGAATTTAAATCAACATCATCTTCCCCTTAAGTTTAAGAAGTATTCTCATACTCCTAGTGATACTTCTTTGACCCGAAGCATAAATCAGTTGAAAGAGGGAAACTGGACTGAAGGTTCACACAAATCTTAGTCCAGGGTAAAACTAGGAAAAGATGCTGCGTTGTTATAAAACGTGGCAGAGTACGCTCTGATCCCATTCGATTGAAGGGAGATCTGTATCCCTACAGTGGGACAATTATGGGTTTCAATTAGTTTCAAACCTATCGAAAGATGAACTGACTTTTGTGTACTTATTTACAACCTAAGATGTGCGATACATTTGCTCTTCGTTCATTGACATAATGTGTAAATCATAGTATGTGAAAGGTGTTGCGACAACTCCATTCGATACTGGTTTCTTTGTCAGTTAATTGTGCCGCCCAACGCGCCATAATAGGCAAGTGGTATCTTAATATGCCATAACTGTGTACCAAGTATGACATAACACTATGTTGTCAAGTTTTTCATGTAATTACGAAATATATGGGTACATAGCTCAGTCATACTAAGTTTAAGACTAAGCTTACTTTGCATGAATTCCTTAGTTTTAAATAAGTCATTCATTCATTACATTATGCTTTGTCCAAAGTCGTTTACTTTGTTTTTTATGTGGTTTAATAGTCAGAATGTAACTTTGTTGCGTTTATCTCTAAAGTGGTTTGAAATGCTGAAAAAAGTGAATAATAGAAAATTGTAGATAGTGAAATTTTCTATAAAATTGCATTATTTTTTTCATTTAAACTTTTTCCTTTATATCACCGTTTTCATTTAAACTTTTATAATTAATTTATACGTTTAGGGGGACGCAAAAGCCACGAATTTCAGCTCGAATATTACAATTTTTGGGGTATTTTACCATAATTTTACGTTTTATTTTATTTATTCACTTATCAATATTAGTAACTAAATTAACGAGTTACTTTCTTTTTGTTCAGGTTCCGAATATGGAACTATGGAGGCTGCGTGGAAAGGTGGCATGGTTGAGGCGGAGAGACTGTCAGACCTCCACCTCAGCGTACGGGACAGACTCGTCAATGACGTCATAGCGCAAATAAAAAATTGGCAAAAGGACACGTATCACAAGGTGAGTTAAAATATTGTATTTTTTTTCCAAATAATCTCCCGTAATTTGCTAGGTTCGCGCGAGCTTACGTATAAAACGGTCATTTTAGATACATACATACATATATATTCTTGGACGAATCACACAACGCCATCTAGTCCCAAACTAAGCAAATAAGCTTGTACTATGGGTACTAGATTGCTGATAAATACATTTAAATACTTTTTTTTGTGAATAAATACTTATTATACACAGAAAAAACCTAGACCAAGGCAAATAGACCGTTTTTTTCATAACTTTTCAACAGCTCGTTGTTACGGCAGGGCAAAATGACAATTTATATTTTTCGATATTTTTGAGTATGTCGGAGGTAGAATATCCAGACTCACTTGGATAACCCTTATCCCGACTCACTGGGATATTCCTCATCCAGACTCACTTGGATAACCCTCATCCCGACTCACTGGGATATTCCTCATCCAGACTCACTTGGATAATCCTCATCCCGACTCACTGGGATATTCCTCATCCAGACTCACTTGGATATTCTGCATCCCGACTCACTGGGACATGCATCATCCCGATTCACTGGGATACATCAAGCACGCACGCTCACGCCCGACTCACTGGGACACTTGGAGCACGCACACTCAAGCCCGACTCACTGGGCAAGCTAACGAGAAGCACAGACTGCTGATCATCATCTCATCGGACCTTCGATCCTGGAGGGGAGTACTGTGGCGACACCTATCGCCATACAGAAGAACTACAGAGTGAAGAAAAAGTACACAATGCGAACACATGACGTCATATACGACGACACTTAGAAATCCTGAATCGCGCTATCGAAGTTTCTACGATATGGAGATATATATACAACCTCCGACACATACATTGTCGGAGCCGCGGTTCCCCAGGCATGACACCCAGCCTAGCCGGAAGATCTTCCCTTTGTGGCGGTCGAGCACATCGCCATCGCTCCCGCTACAAGTATCTCACTGACAAGTTAGAAGACCCCATCCTCACTAGCGTCTTTCGAGCGTCCTCGTCGTACTATCAAAGTAACGTTGGGCTGGCACCGCGGCGATGCGAAGTCTCGCGGGCGCAAGCACAACGATGACACTCAAAAGACACTTGTGCGGGGATACACAAGTGTCAACCACACATTCCCAGCGCTGTATCTCCTGTATAGCCAGGATCAAGAATGGCGACGTCAGCAGGGGAGAAACTACAGCTGTGTTGGAACTCACAACGAATTCAATCAGACAGAAAATAGACGGAGTAGGAAGGAGGTATTGAAATAATTTCTTATGTTATGACTTCCTTTGATGTGTGACACCATGGGTATACTTATTTGTTTCAATTTCTAGTGCGACATAGTACTTCAGTTTCCGAACATCATTTACATCACTCAGCATTCATAGGGTCGGCCAGCTTTCCTCACGATGTTGCATAATAAATGCAGACATTCTCAATCGTATGTTCGATGCATGGTTACATTACAGAGTACCTAATCGTGATTCACTTACGATATTAAATGCTATTAAGGAGAGTATAGACGAGCTGATTCTGTGTTACCCGTGAAATCCCGGTGTTCCCATTACCGGAATGAAATAGGACATAAAAACTATCCTATGTGCTAATGCGTGTTATAACTTACTAGCGGACCGCCCCGACTTCGCACGGATTTTACTAATTCCTAATTTTTTTGAAAATATATTTTAGCCCAAATAATGGGAAACGGCTAGGACAAAGAAGAAGAAGATATTTTAGCTTATGTCACCCGCGATAATGTAGCTTTAAGCTTCCCAACGGTGAAAGAATTTTTCAAATCGGTCCAGCAGTTTTTGAGTTGCAAACAAAAATACAAATATTTCCTCTTTATAATATATTTTAGTTAGATGAACTACCTGTGTGCCAATTTCGCAGACGCATAGAGTCCTGCAACATGGCGCGCAACTTTTACGTGACGCAGTACAATTCACAACATTGTCCCCAACGCGAGAGTCATGGTTATCATCTTGAGGGACTGGTTTGCACGTTTCATCAACACCTACCTATTCTACGTTTAGAATTTGAACATAGCGCTATTTGGATTGAAATCCCGCGTTTTCTATTTAAAAATATGAAATGTATTGTTATATGATTAAAAAGGCCGTAACTAATTTTCTTTCGCAATTTCTTTTACCAGTGGTAATTTTGCTTTTCTTTTCGAAATGTCCGGTTGTTGATGAGTGTCATGCTGCGGGGCATGTCGACCAATTTGATCCCTAGTGAATACGAGGCTTTATGCTTGTCAATCATGTATTACCTTTAGGTACATGGATAGCATATAAATGAACGCACATTTCTAGAATGTTCAGAATTACATCTACATTGCGTTAAGAGTTAAATACAGGTGGTCCGGTGTGGTTAAATTGAAACTACATAAATATGCCACTCTAGCGCCCCGTCCCAGCTTCGCGTGGGTTTTAGCAAATACTATAGACGAGTAATACGCACAGCTTCGGAAGAATTCGGGCAAGACGCGACACTAGCGCCCCTACGGCATGAGGGCGGCATGAGGTGAACGATTTCAAAACTTTTGTATGCAAAATGTTATAGCGCCCCTAGCGGCATGAGGTGAACTGTGCGTTTTGTATGCAAAATGTTATAGCGCCCCTAGCGGCATGAGGTGAACGGAGGTTGCCAAGTCATTGTATGAGAAACGTCAAGAGCTGTGCGTATTACTCGTCTATAGTATTTGCTAAAACCCACGCGAAGCTATTTATTTTTTCAAATATAACATAGCCTATTTCACCCGCGCATAGTGCAGCTTAGCAACGGTGAAAGAACTTTTCAAATCGGTCCAGTAGTTTCGGAGCCTATTCAAATCAACAATCAAATCTTTCTTCTTCTTCTTTTCTTAATTAATGGCGTTTCTGTCGTGTCTAGACAATTTCGCCAATGTCGAGTATTTTAAATGAACACTTTTTAACCAAAAAGTACACTTTAAAAAGGCAACGTGGTACGGTGAGGATCCGAGGTCGCCATCTTGACGACCTTCGTTGACAAGGCGGCGATCTCGAATTCCAATCAAATCTTTCCTCTTTATAATATTACTATAGATTATTTTATGTCATTGTCAAACTAAAGAAAACACTTAGCTTGATTTAAAATCAAAATGCGCAGAAACCCTATTAAAAAAAAAAAAAAAAAGTATTAATGATGTGTTTAGATCGGTTAAAATGCACTTATACGGTTAATAAGGAACCTAGAGTTAATGAATTTATATTTTCGAAAGTTCTCTTGCACATCTTTTAAGTAATATCCATAAATAATAATTGTGTGTGTAACTCGTTAAAATATCGAACATTTCGATATATGAATGCACCCAGAATGATTTATATTCAATTATTTATTGCAAAATTGCATAATGATGGAACAGTTATTGCATTAGTTTTATTGAGAACGGACGGGTTTCTCTTTAGAAATTATTGGCATTTTATTCAACGGACGATGCTGTTTGGTTACGTTTTTATTAGTTTTTACGTATCCGCTCCAGGAGAGATGAGACCTGGGGCCTGATTCACACATCTGATTCTGACTAACACAAATGCACCAATGGACTCTCAATCCTGCCTCAAAAGAATGCCGATAGTGTATCAGTGGTATAGACATTTGTTAGGGACTTAAACAATAACATAATGTTTAACTTATTGTTTACACTATCGGCATTCTATTGAAACACGATTGAGAAACCATTGAGAGTCCATCGGTGCATTTGTGTTAGTAGAATCGGACCCCAGATTGATTGCTGGCTTGACTTGCGCAGTAGATGATTTCTAGTATAGAAACAAACATCCAAACATCCATTACATCCTCACAAACTTCGCATTTATAATATTAGTAAGGATTAATAAATAAAAGGTTTACCCATCATTTTACTAGTACGTTACATTCCATGTACAAATATAGCACTGCTCATGAATTACAGTTCGCTGTAGTCCTTACGAGGTATCATACGCCCCTGGCCTCTGAGACGGACGGAAATGTCCACTAGATTATGTATAGTTGTTGTCAAACCAATATTTTGCTATGTGTTTTGATTACAGCGGGAACTAGAACATTTGTTATATGCACTTTCTGAACGGGAAATGTTATTTTACATCGTAAAATTATATATACCTATATCGGTCATGACTGTCGTACGGAAAGGGCCCGCGAGCTGAGTCAGGCCCGCACGGTATTTTATTTGGCCCGTCAACAAAACAAACCTGATTGATTGATTTGAAGTTTTGAAAAAGAATAAGTTTTATCATCTCAGCTCGCTGTATTATAATTTATTTCTAATTTTTTTATTGTGGAGAGACACTGGGACTTAGGAGTCTTCGAGCCGTTGCCCACTTTTAAAAGCAGGAGGAAATAAGGAGAAAAGGGTTTTAAGAAAGAAGTTGTGCTTTCCAATATATCTCACTCACACTCGCTTAGCTTGTTCACACTGATATTCTTGGAGAGGGTGGTATTTTCCCGGTTGAGTCTAGTCTATTTCAGAAATGCTCTTACTACTCCGAAAATATCTGTATTTATAAACTATGTTTTCTCAGTTAATATATGTACGGACGATGTGCGAACTGTTTTATTAGTCGACGTAGGTATTTGCATGGATGTGAAGCCAAGGATAAATGCATTAATATTAAAAGGATGCAGCTACTAGCATTATTAATGTTAAGCATGGTTTACACTTACACACAATAAGAATAATATAGACATAATCATAGTTGACATGGAGTTTCTCGGAGTGAACAATCATTGTTATGTCCTTGAAACATTTTACTGGTAGTCTTTAATAAGTTGTGTTTTTTTGAAGTCCAAACATACATTGCATGTCATGTTTTCACGAAGAATGCTTGTTCTTACTTTAATTTTAATTATTTATACCATGTTTTTGCAAATTATGAATAGAGACGATTGCCATAATATAAAACTAAAATAATAAAAATTGACGCGTTTAATTTAATGTCACAAAGCACATAAAAAATTACAAGTTTTCGTCTCGAGTCTTACGTACCGATCAAAGTATTATAAGAAATTTACAAATTTTCCTTGACTATTTATTCTTCTAATCACCATTTTATATATCTGAAATATGCAGTATACACTTAGTCTTACAACAGATGAATCACTACCCATTGTATGCAAAACAATCGGCAATTGGCCACAAATATAATTTGACGGGTAAGTTTTATATTCAACATAATGCAGTAGCAATTATATTCAATTATAATGATAACTGTAAAGATTTAAGATTGCAATTTATTTGTAATGACATGATTCCTGGAACAGATCACCAAACAGGGAATGTTTTACTACTGTAAAGCCGGGGTCAACAAGCCAAGATCAACTGAGTGAACAATCAATATTATGTGATATACTTGACAGTGTTTAAATAAGTTGTGATTTTTGAATAGAGTCCAAACATATGCCTGTCGTTTTTTGACGAAGCATGCTTGTTCTTATTTACAGCATGTTTTTGCAATGAATTATGAATAACAACGGCGACCTCAGATTGACAATAAGCAAAAAGCTTATTGACGACCTGCTCGAGGGAGAAACTACAGGATGTCTTAGAACTCGCAATGAATTTAATCAGAATGGCATTACACGGAGTAGGATTTTTTCTGCCGATTGGTATGAGATAAATAATATTATTTTATTAAAGTGTTGTTAATGGACAAGAATATGTAGTTAAATACCTTCTCGTTTGTTGGTTAAAAAAGGGTTCAAGTCATAAGTCCTAAACTAAATTACGACCGCATATTATAATTCTAGACACGCCGTACATAGCCCTAAACAAACATCTCGACAGATTAGGACCTTTGCGACCCATGCTTATCTAACATTATCTTAATTGGATTTTCACTCTGTGTCAGCATATTTTACTATTATTTAAAAAGCCAACTCCGAAACCTGCTAGGTTACTCTGCATAGCAATCGCGATTTTAATTTCAATTCTGTATAATTTCAAATGCAAAATTAACAGCAAATCCTAATTCGTTCCCTGTAATTTTATAATACACTAACTAACTATTTGGTTAGCATACAATCCGATTTCATTTAGTTTAGTATTTAGTTAGCAAAGTAAAGGGTAAAGGGTACCTAAAATTAACAATCCAATGGCGATCGTGCGGAATTATCTTCAAGAGTAAGGGGGCGTCTGGATTTTTTTAAATTTCAGATTGTTTCGGGTTAACTTAAGCCTCTTATTTCATTTTAATTTACACTCAACTAGCAATGCCTCACTTGATATTATTTTCATTTTAAATCTATTATAACCATTCTGATGATTATTATAAATATGAAAAATCTACCAAATTGGTTTAAATATAAGACAGCTTGTCTGTAACCCGCAAGCGTCCATAGGCTACGGTGGCCGCTTATGGACCATCAGGCGAACCGTAAGCTTGTTTGCCACCTTATCCTTGGTGGTGTAAAAAAATCCACAAGACCTGACCCGACACAGATATATGTAAGCCAAGACAATAATTGAAATTTCTTTTTCCTAAATAAAATAATAGCTCAAATGACAACAGCTGGCATTAATAGAGGATCTTGTGTGGTTCTTAATGACGTAGTTTATAGTCTACCAAGACTTGGAGACCAGCCAAGTGACGTTTGGGTCATCATCCTTCGCACTGAATGGTAGACGATTTTAAATCGAAGTGGACAAATGGAAAACCTTGGATACTCCACATACAGTACATACGTCATCATCATCATCGCAGCCGCAAGAAGTCCATTGCTGGACATACAATACAATACATTTGAATACAACACAATACAATACTCTTTATTGCACCATTAAATACAAATATACAGTGAGAATAAACAATAATGAAGTACAAAAGGCGGTCTTATCACAAAAGTAATCTCTTCCAGACAACCTATGAGATATAAGCCTTCCCCAAACGTTTCCAGCGCGACTGGGAATCCGTATAGGTATACGGATTCCAACTAGTCGCGCTGGAAGTATGTATTTGTTAAATTTTATAAATTGTACACAATTCACACAGCCCCACTTGGGCCCAAAGTAAGCTAGACTTAACCTACTTGTGTTGTGGTACCAGACAACAGATATTATCTTATTTATATCACCAGGTGACCCGCTATCATGTTTGACCTCTTGACATAAAAAAAAGATTTTTAGTCAAAATGTGCTCAAGGAAATATACATTAAACACGGAAGCAGGCTCACAGTCAGAACCTAGTTGCGTAATTGGAACAAATGTTTGAATGTCATACAAACATTTGATCCAACACAAAAAACAATACAAACGTCGTTGCCCCAGAAAACATTTCAAATAACCATACACAAAGAGGAGGGCTGTCACGGGAATAAATGTTCCACAAGAAAACTGTAAGGTCAGTTCCGAATTTCAGTTTTCTGGCAGTCTGCCAACTACAGAGAACTCTCCACCAAAAAATGCAAGAGGAACGCTATGTCGGGCATGGCATAGAGCAACTATCTAATGTAGACAATGCAGGCGTGTTTTCCGTACAAACATTATAAATGTGATTTGTAAGTATGGATGTTTGTTTCGCTTTCACGCCAAAACAACTTGATAGATTTTATAACTTGTACTAACAAAGGAATGGGCTGAACCCCCCTGTATATATGATTAAATATTTCTAAATATTGCGTGAAGGTATTTATTAGAAAATTTGTAATTACATAGTACAATATGAATACTATCGATAAATAAATTTTCAAGTAATTCCCTTCACGCAATATTTAGAAATCTTTAATCATTATGTGTGTTTACTGTACTAACACATAGGGGTTATCAGGTGAACTGCTTGTTAATTTGCCTGCGGTATAACATAAAAAAAATATCAGTAGGTAGGCTCTACTCTTACTTCTTGAAATTTCAAGACCAGTATTTCTATTTCATTTTTTTTACATCAAATAAGATAAATAATTTATACATTGATGTACACTATATTAATTGTCTGTGTTTATTGTTTTTTTTTGTGAAATAAAGAGATTTTTTATTGTATTGTGTTGTATACGTAATCATATAATAGTTGATCCATGACGCCACGGAACACTTGTAGTTGTTGTCTCAAGTGGCCGTTGCCGGTGCAGTAGAGACACTATTGGACATTTGAGTTAAAAAACATTGATAAAATATAATACAAAAAGACTGAACATCTTTGCTATCTATATTGACAGGCCCGGTGGTCGAGTGGATCGCAATGGTCACTTTATCCCAAGGGCGGCGAGTTCGAATCCTGCGCAAGGCAAACATTTCTGTGCATGAACATGTCTGTTTGCCGTGGTCTGGGTGTTTTCTATGTATAATAAGTATTTATTTACGAAAAAAAGTCTTGAAGTACAAGCTTAGAAGCTTGTTTGGGACTAGATGGCGTTGTGTGATTCGTCCAAGAATATTTATTTTATTTATTATTTATATGGTATTGTTTTGGAATAGTAGAGCATTTTATGAAATGGGCAGAAACTCTCTCTCACAGAATATCGACGTGAAGCAGTAATGCGTTTCGAGCGGTAAGTGAGAGATTCGAAAGTCTCACTCCTTCCTACCCCTTTTCTACTTTCTTTCTGTTAGATCGGTAATGGTTCAGGGATTGCTCTGTCTGTCTTCCTGCAAAAATAACCCTTCTGCCGCAGTCGGGTAAATAGCTAAGCCTTTTGGTACGTACCTAGAGTTTAAGTTTATGTTAGTTGTTTTTGTGTTTGATTAGAGCGCGTATGCTAGGTCTATGGTTAAAATTTCTCGATGATAAAATTGATAATATTATGATCATTCTACCAATTTTTTGTTTTATTTCTTTTTTTTTAATGTGAACATATCACACATCTTGCAATTGTGTAAACATCGATAACGCATATCGAGTGATATCGATAAGACATGTTGCATCCCAAGTTCCAACTTAACACGAGTCTTATCTCTTACGTGATTGTCAACGAAACACGATGGCATACTTGTTGCTTGTACAATCTTTGTGTCATAGTAATCGTATCGGAATATCTTAACATTGAATGATGGAATTAATTAAATGCATTGCCCAATGTTCTAACAGCAAGAGCTACTGGAAAACTTCTTTTCTTGCAATAATTATATTTATTAATTACCTACACATATAAAATGCTTTGTCCTGACTTATCAATACACAGTCTAAACTGCTGATGAAACCTGAATCTTACAGGTTGAGTTTTGTATGAGATAATCCACACTAATATTAGAAAGAGGAAAAAAATAAATATTTTTGTGTGTTTGTAATAAATAAACTAAGAAACTACTGGACCGATTTCAAAAATTCTTTCACCGTTGGAAAGGTACGTTACCCCCGGGTAATATAGGCTATATTATATTTTCAAAAAAATTAGAGATCCTTAGTAAAACTCGTGCGAAGCCGTAGCGGTTCTCTAAATTTTAATAAGAAAGGATGAGTAATACCAAATACTATAGAAGACTAATACGCACAGCTTCGGAAGAATTCGGGCAAGACGCGACACTAGCGCCCCTACGGCATGAGGGCGGCATGAGGTGAACGATTTCAAAACTTTTGTGCGTTTTGTATGCAAAATGTTATAGCGCCCCTAGCGGCATGAGGTGAACGGAGGTTGCCAAGTCATCAGTATGAGAAACGTCAAGAGCTGTGCGTATTAGTCTTCTATAGTATTTGGTAATACTCACCAAAAACCGGGATACATGCAAACGAAGAAGCGCGGGTTCCGCTAGTTTTTTTTAATGCCACAAAGGTGGCAAACAAGCATACGTTGCCCACCTGATGGTTTATTATATTTCGTCTCTCTTGTTCCTAACATGATATTATTTTGAACTTTACTAGTCATTCTCAAATAGAGATTCTTAATGTGATGGGCCAGCACCATATGCTCCCGAATAAGCCTGGAGTTCTCTTTGCTATATCAAATGCGTTGTTTAATGTTTATTATAGTTACGCCATGAGCGCATGCGAGCGTGACGCGGCATGCATTACGCGACATAATGTATCAATTTGAAGGATATCACCATTATGATGGATATTTATGATAAATAGCTGATGTATTCGTAATAGACGCGCACGTTGCATAATTTCAAAAGAGTTGTACGAGTTGTGTGTTCGACAGTCGGGTGACGCGTTCGTTGTGGTACCTTCAGCACCAAAATATGCTGGTTTGGTCGTACGGGGTAAAAGAGTATGTGATGACATTACAATTTGTGTTTGCCTTGAGACGGACTTTTCTGTATATTTATAGTAAATATACCCGTTGTCTGGTACCCATACGACAACCAGGTCAAGCGAAGCTTGCTTTGAGATCCGATATCACTATGTGAATTTATCTACATATATTTATCTATATATATAAAATGCTTTGTCCTGACCACAGATATCACAATACAAGAGATATGGTTTGTGGGCGGGGCACATGACGCCATTTTCTGCACAAATGTGCAGGAACTTGATTGTTCTAAGTCATTCACAAAACAACGCTTCCGCGAACACACGTCCGTGAATGTCAACAAAAATGCCGGCTTGTGCTTTAATTACGTGCAAAAATCGCAGTGATACGGTAAATTCAAGTAATAGTGGTGTTACTTATCATAGGTAAGTCATTTATTTAATATTTTTCTATATAAATGACAAATTAACGAAATATTTTTGAGGCATAGAAATCATTAAACAATATACGGCATAGTCGATACTTCCGTTAAAAATATTGTCCATTGCTTGTTTTGGATACGGGTTTTTCAATGTTTTGCGGTATGCACGTACAATGGAATGCAAACGTAACGATAATTACAATGTTGTGAAAATATCGTGGTACCGCCGCTTGTAGCTTCCGCGATCTGTCAAAGTGATAATGGCCGTCGCACAAGCCATGTAGTGCTGCCAAAAGTAGAATATTTTAGTATCGATAATTTTGTATTTCTAATTTTTGAAAGTATAATAATTTGAAACTTTTACTACAGTGCATTCCTTGTACAGGGTGTCCTAGTCCCATAAGTATTGGATCAAACTCAAGGGGAAAGTAGCTCACCTAAAAACTCATTTGATTAGTTTAAAAAAAATCGCTTGTTATTATGTACAATTTTTTTTAAAGTTCTTTCTTTTAATTGGTTGTATAAAAATTACTATTTTCCAAAAATAAAATAAATAAAAACTAAAAACTTTGGTAAATTTTTTTTCTTTTTTAATTATTTAAAATTAAATAGGTATTATAGTTCATAGTTGTAGTCCGTAATAAATTGTTATTGTAAAATATCGAGAGGTAGTTATCGATAATGCTTGTCGCCCTTTTTCATTAGGTGGCCGTCACTATAATACACTTCTTACATCTGTGTTCGTAATCGAACTGCAAATCACGGGCTTACGATTTGTGTGAGTGTGACTGTCGGAGATTATTCTATGAATGTGTTAAAATGTAACTGTGTGTGTAAGTGGCGACATCATCGGTTCCGGTACAAAAACTGTCTTATTACATTTCTCTTCTTTCTGTGTTCTGAGGTCCTGACTGACTGAGAATCAACGCACAGCCTAAACCGCTCATCGTAAAAATCTGAAACTTGGCAGGTGGACCTATTGTATGCCGTAGGCGTCCGATAAGAAAGGATTTTTCGAAATTCTAAAGGCGTAAAAAAGGGGGGCAAAGTTACTATGGGACAACTTGATTCCTTGGTCCAATCTACTTCAAATTTTGCATAAAAATTGTTTAAGAGAATTGATGGAAGACGTGATTCTTATTTTATCGAAATTCTTGAAAAAAATGTATTTTGTGGGTAATTTTCTTGGAGTTGATATCAATACTCATACTCCTTAGTGATTTTGATTTCAATTACATTTCATTTTGACACATCCGTGAAGTGAAGTGTGTCATCTGTCATGTAATATTTTTATAAATTGTGAATATTAAAACAAAATGATTTCATGTCGTCGTACGTACTATTTATTCTGTTTGTGATCTCGGAAAAACAGCTAAAATTCTAAAGCGGACTGAATCATATTCATCGATAATAAGCAGTACCTAAGTAATTAACTCAGGTAATTAGATATTAAATTTTATAATATTTGACAGGGTTCAAGTTAAATTGGTCAATGGTTAAATGGCATATTGATATTGTCTCTTTCTCACATATAGAAAATCTCATTACGTCGACTCGCTCTAATATTTCGTAGTGTTGTTGAGAGATGGTTGTAGGCTGAGGTTGTAGGTTATAAAATACCGATATACTTATTACATTTTTTATACGGAAGTGGTTGGAAAACAAGCTCAGGAATATGGATCATTTGATATTAGGTGATTACCGTCGACTATGGAGCACATAGATTCTAGGGTCCCTGACCCGTTGCCGACCTATAACAGGAAACAGGCGATAGCGAGAAATAGTATAAGGACGGAGTTAGATTTTTTTATACCACAAAGGTGGCAAACAAGAATTTCGGATATTTCACTGTCCGAACGAAACGCATTGCTGCTACACGTCAATATTCTGTAAAAGGGTGGCACTTCACCGGTCGGGCTAGCCTATTTTTCATAAACGTCCACTCCAAAGATTGTAATGAGAAGTATCTATATAAATAGACAACCGATAAGAAAGGATTTTTTGAAATTCCCACGGGTAAGCGGGATAAACGCAAACGAAGTTGCGCGGGTTTCTCTAGTTTATTATATAAAACCAAATGTTACCTGAAAAATGGACTGTTTGTTATCTGTACTTCATGAGACTTTTTACAGCGGCATGTTAAAAGTATGTCATGTGCGTAAGAATTCATAATAATCCTCTTATAATGCCTTTTAATCGTTAGTAGACAAACCAACTAGGTCTAGGACGGGCCGCTTACAATAAAATAGTAAAATTATAGTCATTTTAACACACTAATTGAAATTCCAACAAAATATCCAATCATCGCATTAATTATTCGTTTTAAATGAATGGTTTGACGAGTTCCAATTATCTTTTTGATGTTATTAATATATACGTAAATTAATTTCGAGAATTACTGTAAATTTGCCATTTCTATGGGAGAAACAAGAAATATTCCCACAGAATAACTAGTGAGCTTTACTGTCTTTGTCCGATTTAAACAGTATATGCATACATTTTGACGAATTTGATTTGACGTCACATACAACACTAGGCAGTATACGGCTCCGCTAATTTATAGCGAACACCTTCTGTTGATCTAGGTAGAGTCCAGGGCTTTACACCCAAGGATGATGAAATCTTTTCTAATCCCACTGAAGATTCCGGAGATTAGCTTGATCAAACAAACACTCCAGCTTTAAAGATTATTCTCTTTGTCCACAGTCAATGATCCAGCTAAAAGAACGCAAAGAAATGGATGAAGCATTCAAGAAAGCGCAGAAACCTTGGGCCAAGCTGCTGCAGAAGGTGGAGCGGTCCAGGCTGGAGTACCACACGGCTTGCAAGCAGGAGAGAACAGCGCAGAACCAAGAGAGAAACGCCAGTGGCGACAGCTCGTTAAGTCCTGACCAGGTTAGTGATAAGTACTTCAAAATATCCCAAAAATTGGGACAAAAAAGAAACTAGATTCGTATGTACTTTCTTCATTTCTTTTGGTCTTTTCTTTGTCAAGTTTTTTAAACCAGAAATTTAATGTGCAGTCCAATTAAATCACAGGTTCGCCCGGAATTAACATAGCAGAGTAGCTGCTCTTATGGGCAATACACACCAAAGCCGCTGATAAGCCGCCAACATATTATTATGTCGCCGACTTTGGTGTGTTTGCACATTAAGTGTCGGCGCAAACCACCGGCTACAACCACCGGTGGCCATCAACTAGCCACATGATTTTTCATACATTTACTTCAATGTGACCGGTAAGAGTCACTCGCTACAGCAGTGTCCTCGTCAGTCCGCGACTCGCCACTTCGTATTTTCATACATTTTGTAGCCGGTGGCAGCCACTCGCTATAGCTGTGTCCGCGACTCGCCACTTGTGGCTGTGACGATTTGTGTCGAGCAGTCCTCACTATTGAAATAGAGATGCGCTGTTAGTCAATAGTATTTCGCTACTTATATTGTCATCAATCGTTAATATATACCGAAATCGTAATGGCTGGTTAAGATACGTCACTGCTTCTGTAGACTCTGGACTTTGTTCTTGTGAAAACATTAAAGCTACTCTATCTTCGCAAACGAAACCAATTCCCACATCATTACTGAAATAGACTATTTCGTTTTACCGATGTGACAAGGAGCGCCCCAGGGATCGATCCTAGATCCTAACTTCGCTGTCATAAAGTGATCAATGATGTAGAAGGAAATCCATCAACATCAAATTGCTAAATAACATATTTTTTTGTATCCTGCATCGCAGCGATCTCTATCTACATTTAGGTGCCATTTTGTCTGACCACTGTCTGGAACTGTTGATTTATAGTGAGGGTAAACCCATTGGTCCTCTCATTTCTTTCAAAACCTTTCTTTTTAGGGTTGAAATACTATTTCTCCACAATCTTGTGTGTATTGTACTTCCTATTCCTCAGAATTAGGAAACCAGGATATTGACATGGTGGGTCAGTTTTAACTGCTAGTTTTGGCTAAAGTTGCGCGAATTTCGCTAGGAAACTATATGACTGCAAAAATCTCAAAATAAAGATTTGCCAGGACCAAAAGAAAAAAGAATTGTTTCTTGAGAAATAGTTTTATCTAAGAATTTACCCAGATTAAAGATCACATCCCATGTGAATAGAATAAAAGAAATAAACAAGTTTTACTGTTATTTGGAACAAACAAGAAAAGGAGTATACATAAGTAATGTCTTTAACCAACTTTTTACGATATTATCTACATGCGAACCTTACATGTGGAAAGATTCGTTCACATCTACAGACACCTCAATACTTATGTCGTAACACGTAGAACTGCTATATGCTATATGCTGCTGGTTTATAGGAATATCAACCGACAACGACGTATTTTTATTAAAAAATACTAATGTAGTTGGTTAATGTCGGTGTCGTACAATAATAACCAAACGTGTTAGTGTGGACGGCTTTTATTTTGACTAAAACGGCGGGGCGTAATACACATGTACAACTTATGAACAATATAAACTGTGTGGTAAGACGTTAGACCGTGTCCTACGGGCGTGGAATGGAATCGCGTTTTCAAATAGATTTTCCCTCTAGTGGCTAGGCTTAGTCCCATCCCAATATGTGGCCTGGAATCTAAACCTAGTACACTAGAGAGCAGTTTACTTGAAAACCCGAAGACACCGAATCAAAAATTGTTCGCAACTATTACTGCAACCCGAAACGAAACCATAGCGCGATTCTCGTTGTGTACAGCGCCACCTGTTGATTCCTTTTGATAGCATTTTGTGATGTTTCACTAAGACATTTTGTTATTTAGCTTTTTTCGTACCTAAATATAATCGCATATTCATCAGCATACTAAGAATATCTTTTACGCCATCAATGAGATAGAGATTTGACATGAAAATAAGCCGTTATGAACAATAAAAAAAACAAGTTTCTATGCATTGCTGATCCGATTTTTATACAAAGGAACGGAGTGATATTAAAATATATTACTTATACCAACCAAGTTTTTTTAGTCTTGGAACAGGCTACTAGATGTGAGGGAACCTTTAGTTTATACATGCTATATTATTCATCGGCTATACTTAACTTTTGAATAAGTTATTAAACTATGTATTGTACCTATCGTAATTACTTAATTCCACTATTTTTCACAAACCATAAACATAGAGTTATTTAATTTTTATTTCATGGCGTTTTGCGATACGTCCAGGAATATTTATTTATTTATTATTCTTTACTAGCCATGTATAGACTTACATCTCTTTTTTCTTCCGTGGCGTAATGGTTACCACGCCAAATCGCCGCCCAGGAGGTCGCGGGTTCGAATTCCGGTCGGGTCATGATGAAAAAACGTTTTTTTTTTCTGATTGGCCTCGGGTTTTGGATGTTTATCTAAATAAATATGTATTTGTTATAAAATATAGTATCGTTGAGTTAGTATCTCTTTAGTTCCACAAGGATAGTCATAATTTAATGTGTCGTTAACTATAAAAATTCGTTTCAGAAACTGTCTGTTGATGACATAAAAATAACGAGCAGATACCTATATGTTAAAAAGGGACATAAGGAAATACTTGGAAGGGGATATCAATGCATATATCTTACAAATGTTTACACATTCTCGCGAGAACTCTTTATCGATCCTCTTATCGCGTGATTGACATATCGATTACTCGAAATGCAAGGAGCCGATAACTTGATACGTTCGCAATCGAAAGGCAATGGAAAATATTCTAAAACCGACAAAATTTTGTAAAAATAAGTGTTGCTTGAGAGAAAAAAACGTAGGAAAGTAGCCATTCAATTCAAGGGATTCCGTTTGTCACAGATCGTCCAGCTAAAAACATGGAGAATGCCACCGGTACAAAAATTTGCAAATTGTTCGTTTTGAAGTTCGTCACACAGACACAGCGACGCCATCCAGCTCCATTAGTATTTTTGTTAAGTAAACATTTTTGGATAATTTATTTTTAGACACTGAACAGTCGTTATATTGTATGGGAAAGTGTAGGATGACAAACTGGGAATCTGGGTCGCGGACATATCCGTTTCTGATTCATCGACAGAATTCCGATGATTGCTGTCATATGACAACTTCCATTCGATTTTTAGGTAAATGTGTTAAAGGTTTTTCATTTTACATGTACTGAATATCATACATAGTATGGTAGCTTTCTTTCAAGGAACACAACATGGTCGACACCAAAGCTACGATCTTCTGTAATGTGAAGGTCCTTCCCCAGACGGGCTGCTCTGATTTGAGCGGATTATCCGCTGTGCCTTACCTTTCTTCAATTCATCCATTACAATATATTTGTCAGAAAAGAACCAAAATTCAAATTCAAGAGCCTTGCTTTTGACGGTGAAGCAGCCGACCTTGTCTTCTTTGATCTTCTCGGCCTTCCACGTCATCTTCCCTCTATCTTTCCTTCTGATAAACTCGTCGTGTCTTATAAGATGTTCCACTAGTTTTATTTTTCTAGTTTTTATTACTTTCGTTCCGTTTTCCCTCATATGAGTTACTGGCTGTTACCCGTTGCTTCGCCCGCGTGGTCCTGAGAATCAGACAAATAACAATAAACTTTGTTCCCCGTGGGAATAAGATTTTTTTCCGGTATAAAACATTATTATGTCATCTCAATTTGTTCGTTCGACGTGAAAGAAGGACAAACAAACAAACACACTTTTGCATTTATAATATTAGTATGGATGTACAGTACAATTCAAAAATTGATTGTTCACTATATTTTACGTCTGTGTCAAGCCAAGACATGTAAATAATTCAATCATACTTGTAAACTAGGTCTACGAACTCTGACTATGCTGATCGATACCGAAACCACTTCTTTCAGACAGTGTGAAGGAGATACGTACAATCAATACGTTTTCATTATTAATAGAAAATGGCTGAATCATAAAGTTGTAATGGGGTCATATTCTACACTGTAAATTAATATTCTATTTGAAATAACTATACGATGCATTTCAATAACTTAAAAACTTTCTTAGAATATTAAAATCTTTTTAATATCTTGAATTTAAATGATATTGTGGTCTAATTCTGATAGAAAGATATTGGCAATAGATCGATTTTATGGAATTAATTACTTTTTGTTGAGGTATGTACATACATACCTGTAGATATTTTAAATACCTACTAAAAGCATCATTGGCTTTTAAAATTGAATTTACCTTTCCATACTATAAAAGAGAAGTTGCGTTCAGCGTCTATCTTTTTATTTATTCATTACTAGCTATTCCACGCGGCTTCGCTCGCGGTTAATTTTATGACATAGATCTCGTTTGACAACAAAACAACCCATAGCGCGACTTGTGGCGCCATCTGATGGCCGATACAGCGCCCTCTATAGTAGATTTTTTTTTTCCATTGAAATGACATACTTTCACGGGATAAAAAGCTTATGTTGGGCTCTATACCTCTGACAATGTATATGTATAAAAATTTTCATAATGATCGGCTGATTAGTCAAACCGTGAAGGAATAACAAACAAACAAACTCACTTTCTCATTTATAATATTAGTAATGATTATGAATGTATCCTGCAGTGTACTTCTTGTAGCTGAGATGATGTTGATAAATATATTCTATGAGAACGGAAAGTACCACTCGGAGCTAGCCTACAACTTACAAGAAGTTATCACACATACTCGCCACTGTCACCGCATAGCCAAAATTAACGATCGACATTAAGCAGTGTACATATCGAACACTAGAATTTATTTTTCTATCACTATGTTTTCATCGCTTGTTTTTGGGATAAATAAATAACCTCGTGTCTGGTACTCCCAGAATAGTCCACTCCACTCGATGACGTCATCGCCCGAAATGCTATTTTCAACACCACTCTTGAAATACTTTCTAACTGTAACAAGGTAACATCTAATTAATGTTTCAGGATGTTATGGTTAATATTTTCTTATACTGTTTGGCTGTCCTGATTACCCGAATAGTGGGTGGCTAACTTCCAATTTATACTGAATGGGATGAAAACCGAATTAATTTTATGTTGTAGGTTGTAGTCATGAAGGAGATATCTCCTTCTTGGTTGTAGTACTACAATGTGCAAAAATAAACTTATGCTTTTATTCGATTTTAATAAACTAAAATGAGTACAAAATCTAGGTAGTAAATTATCATTTTTTTATTTTCCATACACCGCACTATAAGGTGATAAGTTTATAAAGTAATCATTAAAATATTATCTTTAATTTTAGTCCACTAACTTTTTCAAGACAAAAGAAAAGATAGTTCCACCATCAAGACGAGAAAAATAAACTTTTTCTTTTATCCTTATTTCTTAAGTGAGCTACTGAGAATTCACAAGAACTACTGAGAATGTTTAGCATTCCACTGTCAGCTATACCTTTATATTAAGCTATTCAACAAATAAAATAATCCTCAACGCAGAGATGCCGCTGACACGTTAATGACACCTCAATCCTACCATTATCGTGTCATGGCTGCACCGTGGCGTGCCATGCTCAATGTACAGTGCCACAAACTTATCTATGGCGGTGGCTAAAACTAGAACTAATGAATACGCCTTGAATACCTTCTTATAGCTTCGATACTAGCGCCCCCGCCATCGGCACAGATGAGTTTGTAGCATCGCACGACTGTTTTTGCCGCAGCAAACTAAACATGATATCAAAGAACTTCCCAGAAATAATGATCTTGCAATTTAGAACGAATGTTTTAATATTATTATGCATGCACTATCAACTCGTTCTGGTTTCACGCAGGTGTTATTTTTTAATCAATTCATAGAGGTAGTTTCTCTAGTTAAAGAGTAGGTACATAAATGATTTGTGTAATTAATCGACTCTATAAGCATATCATTTCAGAAACAAGAAAACCAGTGACGGCCTTTTTTGCTATTGATTAGCTATTCAGCCCATCTAGCCCAATAGATTTATTATCGTTTTCATTAAAATTTTGATAAGTCACGTCACGTCATACATAAACATCTTTTTTCTATAAAAAAGCGTTAAAAATTTATAAATTTGTTATTTTCATGCATGGCCCACTGCTGCTCAAATTGACATCTATCAGATAATTTGTTGTTAAAAATCACAAAAAAAACATGAAAAAGATATGAATTAAACTAAATATCTGTGAATCTTCAAATAACAATAAAACTAAATGTCTCCATGACGTCAGCTGACCGTTACATAACATCTGAAAGGATGTACATTATCAGTAGTCACACAATAGCGTGTCGTCAATACACGGCCGTGACACAATGGACACACCGGAGAGCATTCTAATGATAATTCGTTTATATGGGTGTTTGTGTGCAAACTTGTAACCATTGATAAACGCCCGGCTTTGAAGTTTGAACTAATGTAGAACTATTTCTAAGAGATATAAAGACGATGATATACTATTTGATAATGCTATCTCACGCTCTTATTTTTTGGATTCTATCCTGTAAATTCGATTTGACAGGTTCTTTTTCATGTACTTTATTTTCGTATGGAGTGATAGCAGTTAGACCAAACGTTGAAAATTCCGAAAGAAACAAATTGTTTTTTCGGCGAAAAACATCAATAAAATTTTGACTTTGACTTTTTATACGGGTGTAATAGGAATCGCTAATAAATTTCATATCATCAATAGCAAAAAAGGCCGTCACTGGTTTTCTTTCGCTATTTCTTTTACCAGTGGTCACTTTGCTTGTTTCCGAAATGGTAGTGTATATAGAGTAGATTAAAAACGCAAATATTTTTCCGTTTCTCTCCGTTTTTAAAACATGAAATATTAAATATTTATTTTTCTTAATCGAATAAAATTTGTATAAAAACGAAAGGAAAAAAAACAGAAAAATATCTTTTTTCAACTTAAGTCAGATCTCCTAAAACCCAGAGAGAACATTTTCTCACATACAAAAATAGAGATAAATATAGACTCAAAACAGTTTTTCTGGTGTTTTCTCTTCATAAAACTACAGGAACAAATAAAAACAATGCTTACCAAAGTTGGGATTTGGCTGTAAAAGTAAGCGGCGCGATTGTCCTAACGTTAGAACAAAAAGTATAGTAGTTAGCACAAAGCAGTTTGGAACTCGCCTCTTTGTGAAGTGGACCGTTAAGAAACACCCGGACGTGTCCTGTACAATAGGGGTGGTATACATTGTCTTCTGGAAGATAATAAAGTGCTTGACAGTAAATTTTGAGTTTTAATCTCAATAATTTTCGCTATCAAATCTCCAATAGAAGAACTAAAACCCTTTGAATGACGTTTATCTTATTTAGTATCTCGTATCCCACTAATATTATAAAGGCGTAAAGTTCTGAGACTATTTGTTACTTCTTCACGCTCAAATGGCAGTGCCAATTTTTATGATATTTGGTATGTAGGTACTTTTTATCTCGAAAAGTACGCGATTTTCATTGGATTTGGTCAAACTCTGATAGTCAATAGTTCTTTATAAAGTAGATAGCGCTGCTGTGCAATGTGTATAGATATAATAAAACGCGGGTAACACCGCGGACAGCAGCTAAGCTTCAAAAAAGGGTCGTTATTTTTGTTCAATCTATAGATAGATAGATAGATAGAATATACTTTATTTGTAATACACATCCAACAGTACAAAGAAAAGTTACATTTAAATCTTACATACTAGTGTATTAGCAACAAGGCGGCCTTATTGCTAAAAGCAATCTTTTCAAGGCAACCTTAGGGTAACGAATTAAAGAAAGAAACGGGCAGGGCAAGCAAAACAAGAATCTTATTAACAAAATTTGCAACGTAATAAGTACATAAATCAATAAAACTGAACTAATTTTGAATAATAATACTTACATAAGAATACACAAATCATACAAACATACATATATATATCTCATACATAATATAAATATAATTTATATACATACACATACCTACACATATATACATATATATATATCATAAACATATGATAAATAAATAAAGTAATGTCGTAGTAGGTCTTAAAGAAAAGGAAGAAAACATTCGCTTACTGTGAAAGAAAATGGTTTTTTACAAGTTTTTTAAAAATTAAAATAGATTTGGAAGTTCTGATAGCTACAGGAAGATTATTCCACAGTCTGATGGCCTGTATAGTAAAAGATAGGTCAAGGAATTTAGAAGAGTGGACAGGAATGAGAAGAGTGAGGGTTTCCGAGGAACGAAGAGATAAAGCATGAGAAGAAGATGTGAAAGTAAAGTTTTCTTTGAGATAGGAAGGAGCTTGAGGACTATAGAGAATAGTATATAGGAAGGTTAAAATATGTAAGTCCCTACGTTGACGAATAGACAGCCATTTTAGTTGAGTTCGGTACTCAGATACGTGATCAAATTTACGTAATCCAAAAATGAATCTGATACAAAAATTTTGCAAGCGATCTAATTTACATAGCAACTCATAGTTAAGGTCTGAATACGTTATGTCGGCATAGTCAAGGATGGGAAGAAGGAGGGATTGAGCAAGAGCAACTTTGGTGGCAGTGGGTAGGAAGTTTCTTAATTTACGAAGAGACGCAGAAGCGACAAATATCTTCCTGCTAACCTCGGCCACCTGTGCTTTCCATGACATTGTGGAATCAATAATAATACCAAGGTTTTTAACCGAATTACTAAAGGGGATGCAGATGCCATCAAGCATAACCGGCGGGATGCGCTGATAATCTAGCCTTGAGATAAAAAATGGACTGCCTATAATGATAGTCTGCGACTTGGCTGGGTTAACTTTTAATCCATAGGATTTACTCCAGAATGATATTTTATTTAAGTCTTCGTTAGTTTGAGCCACAGCAAATGCAATATCATTTAAAGGAGCCTGACAATAAATTTGCAAATCATCTGCATAAAGGTGATAGGAAGAAGAAAGTGAACGTGTGATAGAAGAAATAAAGACAGCGAAGAGTAGAGGAGACAGCACACCACCCTGCGGCACGCCAGCGGTTGTATCACACCAAGAAGAAGTTTGGTGATCAATTTTGACACATTGCCGACGCCCGTACAGGTAATTATGAAACCAATCATGCACTGTCGGAGATATGTTAAGAGAAGAAAGAACTCCTAGCATAATATCAAAATCAACCGAATTGAAAGCATTGCTAAAATCAAGCAGGGTTAACAGAGTCAGCTTTTGATGTTCCATACCACGCCTAATATCGTCGGTAATCTTGACTAAAGCAGTAGTCGTACTATGACCAGGTCGGAAACCGGATTGGAATGGGTTATGGATATCGTTAGAATTAAGAAAACTATTCAGTTGCCAGTGAACTAGTCGTTCCAAAACTTTGGAAAGAAAAGGAAGTATAGATATGGGACGATAGTCACTGAGAACAGAAGGATGCATTTTTTTGGGTAATGGGATAATGTGAGCTTGTTTCCAGCATTCGGGAAAGGATCCAGTCGAAATAGAAAAGTTAAGGATTTTAGTCAGGACGGGAACGAGTAGGTCTAAGAGAGGAATGATCATATTACGACTAATACAATCACCTCCAACGGCATTCGACGTGATGGACAATATACTTCTCTTAACATCACAATCAGCGAATGATTTGAAGGTAAACGGTGAGTGGTTGGGAGGAGGCATCGAAGAAAGATTAATCAATGTATCAGATTTGACTTTATTGTCAAGAAATGTGCAAGAGGAGAAGTGACTATTTAGAGAGTTAAGATCTATATTTGAAGCACAGGAATTTCGAGATTTACCCACTCCCATTGATCTAAGAAATTTCCAAACTTTAGCTTGGTCCTCATTCTCTACAGATTGATGAATGTGGCGTCGCTGTGCATCCCTACACACCTTATTGCAGTGATTTCTGGCCCTATGGTATTTGTCCCGCTTGACCATGTCCGATGGATCGGCTTTATGACGAGCTTTAGCACGATTCTTTTTTTCCCGGAGAAGCCTGATATCATCAGTTAGCCAAGGAGCAGGAAGATGCTTAAGTTTTACCGGTCGCACAGGTGCATGAGTATCGTAAAGCTCAATTAAGAAACGATTAAATAAACGAACTTTCTCATCTACAGTGTCGGCATCATCGATGCTTGTCCAGTTAAGTTTAAGGGCGTCACGGCGCAATTGTTCAATATCCAGTCCACCAAAGTTGCGCTGCATGAGGATTTTGGGTTTAAATTTTGGAGGACGAATTTTATAGGAGAGGTAAACTAGATCGTGGTATGAAAAGGCATCCGCACTTAGTTGGCCATGCTTCGCAACATGATCGAGAGAATTAACCATGATAAGGTCTAGAAGTGAGGGGGTACAATTAGGGAAGTAATGCGTAGCATTTAGAGAAAGTATATTCATATTAGTTGAACTAACCAGGTTTTGAAGGCGACGAGCACGGGAGTCACCTCTCAAGAGACACGTGTTGAAGTCGCCCATTATAATGGAATGGTCATACAATGGACAGAGGTCTTCAAGAAGAGCCTCATAGGAAGGAAAATAATTAATTGACATATTCGGGTTATAAAAAACACCGAGAAGGACTTTGGTACCTGAAAGCGATAGTTCTAGACAAAGATGTTCAGCAGTATCAGGTGGAGGGGGCTGAGGAGATTTACTAATGATAGTGAAAGAAATATGACTACGAAGATAGATTGCCACACCACCGTGAGAAGAAGTAGTTCGATCGTTGCGAATGAGCTGGAAACCTGGAAGAGAATATGTAGTGGAAGGCAAGGATGGATGAAGGAAGGATTCGGACACAAGAATTGCATGAATGTTAGTGTTGTTTTCAAAAGTATAAAGCAGATCTATATAATGCGCTGGAATGCTCTGAGCATTAATATGTACGACGTTAAAATTTTTTTGGACATTTGCAAAAGATGAAATAAGAGAATCAGTGAGAGAAGGTCCATCAAGACTATGGAAACTATCATCAGACAAAGAAAAATATTGATTATCATTTTCTTCAGAACTCGACATAATGATATATAATAATATGTTATACTATTATAATAATAAATACAAATATACTTCTTATAAGTAAATAAATAAAATACTAAGAAAATCCTTCAGCAACTATCAATTATTGTTACCCACCAGCGACCTGCATTATGATAAATGGCTATACAAAGGCGATGTTCCACTATTAAAACTAAGTTACACATCCACAGAGGCACAGAATACACACTATATACTTTATAAATTATTGTAATACTACACAAATACAGCATTTTTAGACGACACAAATTTTCAGTGACATTGAAGCGTCATGAAGTGGTTGCCATTAAAAAAAAAGAAGAAGAATAATACGACATATGACATTGACAATTAAAAATATAAAAATGTTATTTTTTTGTTTGACTATATTGTGAAATGTAAAGTGCAAGCAACATTATGAAAAGAAATGTATCATCTACCTACCTTACAGTGTTAAATAAATGTTCTAAAATTGCGGGTGTGTGCTCTGTGCAAATTGTGGGAACACGCCTATAACAATCACATTATCAACGCTTAAGCGGGCACTACTTCTTCACGGCAGGGGCGACGCGTTGTTTACGAGTCTGCATATTTTGTTGGGTCGCAGGCTGCGCAACAGACCTCGCAGCCCCCGCAGCCTTATCAGAGCCGCTAGCAGCATTACCTGCAGCATTAGGGCCAGCGAGGGCGTCCAATTGTGTAGCGGAAACGATGCGCTGCTTTTTGTTGTCCGCGCCCAGGCAATATATGTCACCATCCCGGGTCCAGCACCGCGATACTCCCAGCCTTTCACGCGCAGCCATAAAGATCTTGTGCCGACGTGCAGTCAAGAACTCGGACACTGTCTTTCCACTATTCTTGAGCCGTTTCTTGTTGAACCAGACTCTGTCCCGACAAGCCACTTCGCGGAACTTCACCAGTAGCGGTCGAGGCTTCGCCCCACCGGCTCGACCCATACGGTGACATCTACTGATATCCGCAGCAGTAATGGTTGACTCCTGAACACAGTCCTCCAACACCAGCGCTGCAGCGGCTACAGCATCTTCATCCTTCCGCTCGGGCACACCATGCAGAAGTAAAATTTTGCGTCGACTTCTTGTCTCCAGTCGATCAATATCCTCTGCCAGGAGCGAAACCATGGCGTGCAAGGTAGCAAAAGTGGCAACGGTTTCGGACCGGAAGAACTTGAACTCAGCGTTGAGGGAATCCAACGTCTGCTTGTTGGTGCTCGGAGACACACGTGCGGCAGCCAGTTCTGCATCAAACCGTGCCATCTGAGCGTTCAACTGCTCTGCAATCTCTTCAACACGTTGTACTGTTGCAGTAGTGACATCCATAGTGAATTGGTGATGATGAATATTGTGGTGATGTGCAGTGATTTATTATAGGAAAAGCAAACTGGTAGGTAACTTTCTAATTAGAATCGCATAAAAGATTAAAAAAGTACTTTTATATAATTTTATTGTATATATTAAAATTGAGCAACGATTTACACGTGTTATCCAAGCAACTACCCGAAAAAAAAAAAAAAAAAAAAAAAAATCAATCTATTTTCGGGACGTCTAAAAAAGAGTGTCTATGAATGAACGTCTGTTAAAGATAAGACGATAATGGTGATGTCAACGAATCTTCGAGGGCCGCGTCCTGCCTCCCATTGTGTCTCGAGAGGCCCCTGGGAAAATCTACAGCTGCATCGTTATATCTTAAGGAATAGGAATTCTCTTCTAGTATTATTGTTACATTTCGCAGAAAAACATTACATTTTGAAGTTTCTGAAATTGGGTTTTTATAAATAACGAAGTAACCAAATCTTTTTTAATAAATTCTTTCGCCGTATCTTTTTCCAGTGGTCTTTATGCTTTGCTTCCGAAATGGAACAGTTTATAAATTAGCTTTTTCAATAATAATATAAATTGTAAGAGAACGTGCCTGTTAAAACCTACTCTCTGAATAAATCTCTCTGTTTTCATTTCATTTCAAAACATCGAAAAACAAAAGCAAAATAATCAGAAAGAGATTTTATGTTGTTTCTTTTATCTTTCTTTTCTTGTTGTATGTTTATTAAACATACTTAACGACATTCTTTTTCCTAATTTTTTTAAAATCCTGCCAGTAATTATGTATTAGCGCGTTCAAACAAACTCTTCAGCTTTATTTAGAATATTCTAAGGCATGTTTTCGCGAAGGTTTGCGTGTGATAAGAATGATGGCATGACGATTCTTGTTATCGCGATTGTGTCAGCCGTGAGTCTCTTATCTCGCGTTTCTTGTAACATAAGTGCTGTTCTCATTGTTTTTAGGTCTTTAACGGAAACACTATTTCTAGGTTTATTTATTTATGATTTTACCCATAGTATTTATTACATAACATAAAGAAAAATTCGGCGATATTATATTTTATACAACATCGATTTTCTTAGTCACCACTTCAGTTTATACATTATTCATAGCTTTCAACGTCTAAACTACTACGTGCTCTAGTTTAAAAACCAATAACTTTAACAGAACACCTACTTGACAGAATAGACTATGAAAATACCGCAGTGTCACCTGCAAAGATTAACAACGGTCACCACAACTTGACAATAAATAGTGACGCTCATTGACATTACCAACTGCATAGCTACGTTTCTTGTTGTCTTCGTTTAGTCCGTAACTGGTTTTCTTAATAAATGAGGAACTATCGCAAATTACCGCATAAATGAGGAATTATCGCATATACACTGCAGCTTACGGCGGCTTTACGTTCTGGCGCGCCGGTGCGGTTTCGGCGCGTCTCCGGCGTCGTCTACAAGTGTCTGTGAAGACTCTTATTAAACGTTTTGAATCTTTTTACTATAGTTCTTCTCCTCCTACTCAAAAATTGTATCTTTGTTTTTTTTTACGTGAAGTGAAGTATACTGGCAGTTTTCCATCTTATAAGCATCAATGTTAAAAAATTAAAAAATATTTATTTCGGTGTTGTTTTAAAACTGTGCCGGCAACGCGCAACTCACTGACCTTTCTTTCAAACTGAATTTAAAACGTGTGTGTAACCTTAACCCATCCAAATATCGACTGGGGTCGTCGATCGTCGTGCGTTCATTCAGTTTTGAAACGAGCAGCAACACCGTCTTCCCCGTGTAGCGCAGGCTTAACCCATCCAAATATTGACTGAAGTCGTCGGTCCTCGTGTTGCGTTCATTCAGTTTTGAAACGAGCAGCAACACCATCTTCCCCGTGTAGCGTAGGCTTAACCCATCCAAATATTGACTGGGGTCGTCGATCGTCGTGCGTTCATTCAGTTTTACTCGTGTAGTGAACTGGGAACATAATTATAAACACATGAGAGCACATAGGCCGTTTTGCGTGTTAAACACACATTTTCTAGTCAATGGTTCGTTTTCTGCGAACCGGTAAATAATTCTCACTTTCGATTACGCACGTGTATGAACGGCAATGTAGACACGCAACACATTATAACCTTAAATAGTGTATATTAAACATTCCAGATCTACAATATCATCGAAAATTTGACTTAGAGACAGTTTCTCCCGGATAGATCTGTTAAAACTGTTTTTTTTTGCAATTTTTATGTAATTTGACAAGTCTTATTTGAAAACTAGGATAATCGAAACCTAATAAAGTAGTGAATCAAACTGAAAAGTTAGATTCCTGAGAGGCTATAGTGTTGTGAATTCCAATTGTAGCTTCTACGGGATTTCTGAGACTTCAATGAGTTTCATTCACCTCTTACTGACAATCAATTGCTGCCGTTACTACTCACAAATGGGGAGAGGAGAAAAGAGGTGTAAAGTCATGCCATAATTAACCAATTGAATTTTAGTGTCCACTGCTGAGTAAAGATTTTAAATCGATTGATTAATGTTGGTACAAAATCACGCCACTCTTATCTAGTGTCAGTCCACCTCTTAGTCTCCATATTGCAATTATGTTGTTGACGTTGTTGTATACACATAAGTACTACTTTTTCCGATTGCGTCGCGCAGTCTGACAGTATATATATTCCCATGGCATTGTACCTATAACACAGTTTCGATGTTACCAGCTTTCTTTACCGCACTCAATTTGAAGTCTGTCGTGCTTACAACGCTCATAAGCTGTGCGGTTTCCAATCTATCTATAATAGGTATATAATAAAAAATGTATAAATGTATAGAATGATACAAGCCCCAATCCCAATTATGAATTCACAAGGTTCTGCAATGAGTTTCAAGTACAATTATATAACAATACTTATTCGCAATGTATCCTTTCTGTACTTTTTTTCATTGACGTCATGAGATTTGATAATCACTCCCCTTGTTACCAACCAGATCTAACACAGGTATCTTCTTACTCATACTGGGCATACCTACGTTAGAGAGAGATGGTTGATGAAACGGCATTCGTTAAAAACGTAAGCGTAACAAATACGGGTAATGGCGTAATAAATAGATACACTATAGCATCTAATATTAGTAAAGGTGTGTACGAAAATAGGATATCTTTTTGCGAAATGGCAGATATACAAATCCCACACAGTCACCCTACCATCCCTTACCTAGGAGTTAATAGGGGTGTGCCCAACGTCCCGTGAAAACCCCGGCTTTCCCGGTATCCGGACCCGACTGTTATGTGACACAGGTATTACATTACAAGTATGTCGCAAAATTTGCATGCTCTTTGCATTTTACACAAATTACTTGTAAATATGGAGTGTATTTTATTTATTTTATTGGTTTCTCGGACAATAAATAAAACATTTTTTAGTATATATCCGAACTCGCACACCACACATTCCCAAAAAGAAAGAAAAATAGTAATTTGGACGTAAAAACACAAAATTAAACAATATTTTCTAATTCTTAGATCTAAATGGACATAATTTTTGCCTACATCAAAATGGTCTTTTCTCAGAGAAAATCTATGAAGGAACAAAATGGTACAAAAAGACAATGATAAGTCCCACACCGAAATGGAGAAAACAAGAAACCTCAAATACACTGGGCGTCAAAAGTAAGTAGTACAGTTTTAAAATTGCAATATCTCCTAAACTACAGAAGCTAGACCTTTGAAATAAAAAAAAGTTAAAAGACAATTTCATTTCATTTAATAAAAACGTTATGCATAATAACATTTTTTAAGATTGACTGAAAAAAAAACTTAATAAACAAAAACACTCTTTTTTAAACTGTTGGCTTGTACTTTTGTTTTTTATTGTTTTCTTTATTGCTGATAAATCAATTGCAATTCAAAAGCAAATGTGTCTTCAGCGAGTAAACTTCACTAATCATGCCTCTTTCACCAGAAGAATGTGCAAGAATCATAACTTTTCTCGAAGTAGGCATCAGTATGCGTCATACTGCAAGAACGGTGGGTGTAACTCTAAGAACGATGCAGCAAGTAAAGCGAAGGTACTAAGAGATTGGAAACCATCTAAGGAGACCAAGTAATGGCAGACCCAGGTGCACTAGTACCTGAAAGACCGCTTAATTGTCTCTACTGTGTTAAGAAATCGTCACCTTAATGCAGTTAAGGTCCAGCAACAGCTTCTTCAGACCCGAAGAGACTACGTTAGTGAGAGTACAGTGAGGAGAAGACTTGCTGAAGCCAACCTGAAGTCGTACAGGCCAGCAAATGGCCCCAAACTTGAGACAGGGCATCGAGTAGCAAGACTACGCTACGCCCGTCAACACGTACAATGGGGCGAAGAAGAATGGACAAGAGTTTTGTTCACAGATGAGTCTCGGTTTTCTTTATTCACTTCCGATGGAACGCGGAGAGTATACAGGCGACCTGGTGACCGATACATTCAAGGTTGCATCTCGGAAAGAGTTCAATACGGCGGGGGCTCTGTACACGTATGGGCTGGCACCTCTTCAGAGGGTCGCACAGAGCTAGTGGTCATAGAAAATGGCACTCTGACTGGTGAAAGATATGCATTACAGATCCTTATCGAGTATGCAGGGCCATATTTAGTAAATATGGGTGATGGAGCGATTCTAATGCATAATAACGCCCGGCCACACACCGCTCACCTCGTACAAGAGTACATTCAGGAGGTTGGCATCAGCTTGATGGCTTGGCCATCAAGAAGCCCAGATCTTAACCCTATTGAACACACTTGGGATGAGCTTGGGAGGCTAGTCAGAAGACGCAGACCACCCCCCGCCACCCTCAGGGCTCTAAAACAGGCCCTGATAGAAGAATGGGTGAATATTCCCCAACACCGCCTCCGTAACTTAGTGTTCAGCATGCCAAACCGGTTCCAAGATGTCATCAGAGCCCGAGGCGGCAACACAAGTTACTAAAGTGGGAACAAGGCCCAAAACGTAAAAATTAAGTTCTTGATAGTTACTTCAAAATGGTTAGCTTTTTAGTTTTTTCTTAATTTTCAGTGTAAAACTTTACTAATACTAAATAAAATATTATTTTTAGAAAACTTTGTTAAATTTGCTATAAAATGACTTTTATTTCAAAACTCTAACTTCTATAGTTTAAAAGTAATTGCAATTTTAAAACTGTACTACTTATTTTTGACGCCCAGTGTATAATTCTTCTAAATGTATACCTACTGCCCATCGTTCTATAACTATATTTGCGATTTATGCACATTTTCACGACTACAATAGGCTTCGTGGCTCACATTGACCCAGAAAGCTAGGAAATTGAATGTCAGTGCCCCTGCCTAGCCCACCCCTGGAACTGAGAGGTGCGAATCTAACAGGCAGACTAATGTATTATGACAACATCCCCTTTATTAAGTTAATTAATGTAGGATTTAATTTAATTTGTTAAAGAATCACTTTTTTCCGTGACATTCGGTTAGTTGCAGAAACACCTTTTGAACCTTATTATTTGTTATTTAAATCAGCCCCCTCCCTATCTTCGTAACAAAAACAGATTCCATTTCGATTCAAACTCTATCGCTGTCTCACTCATACAAAATAGGAGTTGAGCGAGAAAGTGCGATATTTTGAGATGAGATTTAAACAGATTTTGATAAACACAACAACCAAAAAACATAAAAAACAAATTCAAGGGAGAAACCAGAGACAGCTTAAGACTTAAGGTGTCGTTAGCTTTAATATTGTTTTGAAAACTTTATATTTGACATCACTTCAAAATATGTATAACTGCACTTGCTGTTTGTTTTGAAGTCACATTAAATATAAAGTCAGAAGGTTAAATGCCTGTCTACAGGGCTACGTACTCGATGCTGTCTACCAACAATCCCTGAAAGTTAGGGAATCCCTAACAGTTTTTAAGAGACCTTTATAAGTGAATCATCTATACCTATTTAATGGTATTGGATCGAATTATCATTTAATATGTGGGTTAATAATTGTAGACAAGTAATCACCGTACGGCAAATTATAATTAATTAACGGCATTTTTCTACGATTATAAAATGGTTAATTATCGTGTAGTTAATATAATTAAAGGTATTTTTAAAGAAATTATATGTAAATTACTAAAAATTTAAGTGTAATACAGTCAGCCAATGATCAGGGTAGAGAACTAAGATCAAAGATTTTGACGCTAATAATGTCAGCATCGTTATAAAACTTTGTAAATACATAGTACAATATTAATACTATTGATAAATAAAAATTGGCGTAAATCCCTTCACGCAATATTTAGAAAAGTTAAAACATATTTAAGGCCGGCTCACCTCTTACTTTGGCCGACTGTACAACAGATAGATGATGGAAAGTAATAATATTATTAATTACATCTGTAAGTTTTAAGTAAAAGCTTTAGTTGGACTTGTAAATTAATGCTTTCAGAGGCTTTGTATAAATTCTTTCTATCTCTCTTCCAAACTACTACTGTCTCTTAATCTTTTTCTCTTTTTTAATCTGTGTCTTCTGTCTTTTATACACTATGGTTTTTGTTTTTGGTACGCACAACAGCGGACGGCGTCGGTAAGCGTACGTGTTGATTGCACCTCTGTAATGTTTTGATGTTGTGTTCTTAATGTGCAATGCTCATTGTTTTGCTTTTATAGCCTAATAGCATGCTATTACATACTCTATAGATAGAGCCAGTGTGTATATGCCCTAATATATATTTGCTCTATAAGCGTGGAGTTACACTAAGCGGTTTGTTGTGCGCGGCTGAAAAGCAGCTAACATAGCGCACGGATTGACAATGTGTTCTTAATTCTCATCCAGGTGCAACAACGAAGTTTTGGCCAAGTTAGTTGTTTGAATAACAGTATAAGCATTTCCTTTGCGCATGTTACTAACCGCTCAGTGTAAAATAGGTAATAAATGAGCAGAATATCTTAGAAAATATACCTATTATGACATTTGTTTTGAATTTGGTCACTATAGCACAGAATTCATGGATTTATAAATATCACAATGTGTGTGCATGTGTTTTGTTTTACTCATAATAAAATATACATGTTTTATTTGAATTCCGACTCATTTTATAGCATTTTATCAACTTATTTTAATGCACAGTTTATTGCAACCATTGGGTTGTGTTTTGTTATGTAATATTTCACGCATGTTATGAAATTAAATTTAAAGTAAAATAAGAACCCACTACACTCAATTAGCGCCTTATTAAGCATACCATTTACGAACAAAGCCATCAACTGCATTACAATGCGGTGACGGAAAACTTTGTTCTATTCATACATGAGAGTGAATGAAAATGGATGATTTTTTCATTCATAACTTTGTTTCGTAAATTACAAAATGACGCTGCGATTCGTAGCTTGGTATGCTATTCGTAGGTAATCTGCCACTAAAGGTTGCAGGTTTGATCTCTGGGTTGTGGAGGTATCACCAATTCCCGCAACTCTGGCACTGTTTGGCAGACAGTCAGGTTTTTAGTCGGTATGCCTCATTAAGAGAGAGCCCGACAGACCCTCGTCGCTTCCCCAATCGCGAATCAATTCCAAATTAGGTAGGTAACATGGACTGTGGTAGGAAGACGCCACAACGACGACGCGACGCGGCGACGCATGGATTCGTATCGCAGTGATTCCCGTCGCAGTTTTCTGCGTTGCAGCACAGTATAATAAATGGTACTTGGTTGCAGCGTGTACAAGCACTCAGACCCTGTACAGTACACATTAGTGCACATTGACGTCGCGTTTCGTAGTACATTGAGACGTTAGTAAGTTACACTACACGCTCACTTGATAGAAACTCAAGAGAGGTAGGGCACAGCGGATAATCCGCTCAAATCGGAGCAGCCCGTCTGGGGAAGGACCTCCATCTTACAGAAGATCGTAGCCAAATAGCATTGGTCTCGGCCATGTTGTGTTCCTACCTTGAGTAAGGTCTCCAGAGCTCCACTTGGGGGGGTTGGAAGGGTTGGCAACGCGTGAGTTATACCCCCGGTATTGCATACGTCTATAGGTTACGGTGACGACTTACCATCAGGCTGACCGTATGCTTGTTTGCCACCTGTGTAGTATAAAAATAAAAAAAAATAAAAAATAAAACTACGCGATGCATTATGAAACGCAAAGCAAACGCGCAATAACGTGTACAGTCAGGAGCATGTCGACCTTTACATGTTGGACTTTGTACCATTTTTAAGTTATATGTCATAAGAACCAAAATTGTACTGCAAGTGTAAAGCTCCACGTGCACCTGACTGTACAATTACAATCCAGTCGCGATTCCGAATGAATGAATGAATGAATGAATATTTCGATGCAAAAACGCACCGTGTACCCCCATCTTTATCCGGCCGTGTATTAAACGGTTTACGGCGGTCGGCCGGCGCGATGTAATCTGCAATTAATACGGGCTCATTACCATTACCCCCGTACCATCGAGATAGACCATCTCGTATTTTTAGATGCAAAGTTAACTTTAAAAAGACGATAAACTGTCTTAGATTTATTACATAGTTAGTAGAGCGGCTAAAATTAAACTAAATGTAGTTCTATTGGTTACTTTTAAAAATAGTTCAATCTTTATAATTACGAAAAGGAAATACTAAGGAAAGAATTGAAGGTTTTGCTATCTTTAGTACCTATTTTGAATTAAATAATGTCATTTTTACGAATAATTAAATTCTATTGTAAATTAAATTAAGTAATCATTTTATAACTTTGTCTTGTGAATATTCTTTGTTGGTACCTATAGTTAGTTTTATTTAATAGCCATTCAAATACTTTAAAAAAATAAAGACATTCGCAGTCTTAATTAATTAAATATCAGGCATCAGGAAGATGGTTCAAACATTTTACTACCATACAGTCTTCGATCACAAATAAAAAACTAAATGCACAATCGCATATAAAAATTCTGTCACAAATATGGCCGGCTCGATTGGTTTTGATATGCCAATGATTCTTGTCAAACACACAAAAAAAACAACACAAAAATGTGTTGTTGTCCTTCCTTGGTTTGCAATCAGTGACAAGGATAGCAACACTTCTAGTCCTGTCAAAATTAGTTTAGTCTAGTTAAATGTACAACAGAATTAGCACCGGTGTGGTTCAAGAAGAAGGTTTATAACTATAATATATTCCGAAATTCCCACGGGAAAGCGGGGTACACGTAAACAAAGTTGCGCGGGTTGCGCTAGTACCGTATAAACATTTTATCCCATTACGCGGCGGCAATAGGGCCCACAAGCGGACGCGCCAATTTGCCGTCCGGCCGCCCCGCTCGCAATTTGCTTAACACCACAAATTATAATAGTGGACCTCCAGTTATGCCCGCAAACTAACTGTGGTTTCCTTCGCCCATTTCTTAAGCCCATCATCAACAAATCAAGGTGATAGAGTATTTAAGAAATGCGCCAGCAAAGTACCTCACAAAGTATCGGCGTAAAGCGGCAATGGTTTTAGTAATTGCTATGAAATATTAAATAAATACTTAATTCCAGCAGTCCATAGCAAATTAAACATTTACCTCTTACTTAAGTAATGTAACTTATTTTATTTATAAATTCAAACTTTATTTTAATATATTTTGTTAAGCTTGCTATTGCAAATATTTTTATGCATAAATTGTCAATTATTATTATGCTTTTTATGCCGAGTCGGGGTTGTCAAAAACCAAGTAATTTTCATTTGTAATATTGCTAATATAATAAATGAAAAGTTACTCAACGAACTCTGGTTATTAAGTACACGCAAACCTTAATTATAAACGTAGATCAGCGAGGGTTTAACGAAAACTTGTAGATCTTTTCTCGAAACAAAAGCAGTTAAGATCTAGTTTCAAACTCAGAGTGAGTTTGAAACTAGATCTTGCCCATTTCACATATCGTGTGAGGGAGATGACGCTTGTGATCGAAACTTTTCAGATTTTTTTAAAAAGAGAATTGCAATGTTTTGTCGCTGTCACTCTTAATAAGGAATTTAATGAAGTGCGAAAGAGACAAAAGGTTTTTATTAAGGTGAATATAGACTAGAGCATTTACTTGTAACAGAACAACGAGCCGCTCTTTCAAACGTCATGAAAATGCGTTGGAAACTGAACTTTTACCATTTGTAAGAATATTACATTTCATAGGAACGCTCGAGAAAATGTTCTAGTGCATATCCACATTTAAACTCTCGCCTATCTTCGTTTATTAACTAGCCAGACCCATAGATCTGTTATAACTTGGCATTTACGTCTTCCAGGTGAAGAAAATGGCGGAAAGAGTGGCGAAGTGCCGCGAGGAAGTGTCCAAAAATCGGGAGAAGTACCAGGTGGCACTTTCAGAGATCACCGCGTACAACCCGCGATACATCGAGGACATGACGGGTGTGTTCGAAAGGTGCCAGCAGATGGAAGCCCAGAGGCTGACATTCTTCAAAGACGTACTCTTCAGCTTCCATAAGTGCCTCAACATCAGTCAGGAGCCCTCGTAAGTATTTATCATCAAATCAAGTCCTTTCAATATTTCCAATTCCAACTCCATCTAATTTATTTCTGAATTCGTTGTGTTCCAAGACAGCTGTAAAAATAAAGCTGATTGTGTCCCCCCGAGACGTCAATAAGCTTCATTTTTTATTAATCATCCTAATATTATAAATGAGAAAATGATTTTGTTTGTTTGTTATTCCTTCACGGCTTGACTAAGCAGCCGATCATTATGAAAATTTGCATACATATTGTTAGATAGAATAGATAGATAGAATATACTTTATTTGCAATTCACAATAGTTAGGACACAGTATACATAAACACAACATACACACTATTGAAATCGCAACAAGGCGGCCTTATTGCTAAAAAGCAATCTTTTCAAGGCAACCTTAGGGTAACGAATTATTTTATGGACTGGGCAGGGCTAGTAAGATAAGTACTCATGAATAGGAATTATAATATAAAATATGACATAAAAATAACGAATATCATAATAACAATAAATATACATAAATGCGTACACATATATTTAATAGGTTAGGGGTACAGAGCCCAACATAGGCTACTTTTATCCCGTGAAAGTATGTCATTCCGATGGGAAAATAATTTTTCAACTATAGAGGGCACTGTATCGGCCGTTTTGTTGTGAAACGAGATCTTTGTCATAAAATTAACGCGAGCGAAGCCGCGGGGAAAAGCTAGTATATTATGAATCTGAGGTCGCCGTTGTAGATCCTCACTCTACAGGCGACACAACGGCGGAAATATGTGGTGGGCTTGTCCCCATATCATCATTAATCACCACTCGTCGTTGTCATTCATTCTACCTACATTCGATCGAATCTTCGATCCTCGTACGCAGACATGGTATGTGATGGCGTATTTGTGTTTGTCTCACTATCGATGACTTGTTCAGAATCCTTTTTTAAGTTAATGACACGTTATCATAGATTTATTATAACTTACTACCGTAAGAAGATTGGCAATGCAAAAGAGATAGATCATAGCATACGCGTTTGATAGAGCGAGACGATTTTTCCTATACACGCTATGGGCTTGTATGGCCCTAACGTCAGTCATGTTAAAACAAATCCCACTTATTTTTACAAAATTTATGGAGTTTAAGTAGTGTAGTGTGGTTACCTGTGCAGTGCCTGGATGTAACTCAAACTAAAAGGAAAATTATATATCTTGCTTGCACACATGTACATTTCACGCACACTAGTATATTTTGTTTTTGATCTCGCCTCAATCAAACAAAGCCGATCTATAGGTACGCTAGTATATACTAAATCTATGCACGTTATATTATGGTTGTCACAGTCAAACTAAAAATAAGAGCTAACTTCAGTTTATCGTGTAAAGGAGCCATATTTTTTTCTCCTCAAACTATTTTATCTTAAAATGTTAAACGATATTGTGTCTCAATTTTCCAGATTACCACAGATATACGAAGAATTCAATCACACAATAAACAACGCAGATCACCAAAAGGACCTCAAATGGTGGGCCAACACCTACGGAATTAATATGGCGATGTCGTGGCCACATTTCGAGGTACCATATCATACCATACCACACGTATATCGTTCACACAGCAATGCATAAACGTAACAGGGGTATTTAATCTGTTAATGTTTTTTTTATATTTCAATTGATGTCTTGGTTTTGATGTGTCATTTTGATAATATTTTTTTTACAAATTTTCGGGACCTATTTCTTAACCTGGAAGATCTAGGTTATCGTATCGATTTGAAATAATGTTACCAGTATGTTTAATTACTTGAATATATAAGGGTATTGCCAAATAGAAGAACAGACAACAATGTTATCTATTAAGGTTCTTTTTTAATTTATTTTATGACACGAATTATAAAAATTCAATTCGTAATTCGATTAATCAATTTAAATTAGTGGCCCACACCGGCTTCACGCAGGTTATGATAATATAGCTTATCACCTAGCATGTCACCCTAAGATAACGTAGCTTCCTAACGGTGTGAGAGAATTTTTCAAATCGGTCCGGTAGTTTCGGGGCCTATTCGATGCAAACAAACAAAATCTTTCTAATATTAGTTTAGATGTCTCCGTCAATCATACTATTAATATTATAAATGAGAAAGTGAGTTTGTTTGTTTGTTATTCCTTCACGGTTTGACTAATCAGCAGATCATAATGAAAATTTGTATATATATTGTCAGGAGTACAAAGTCCAACATAAGCTTGCTTTTTATCCCGTGAAAGTATGTCATTACGATAAA